>JAAWXA010000008.1:24073862-24256363 GCA_038090715.1 Florisuga fusca
CCTCCCTTTCCTCCCTCCTTCTCCCCGCAGCCGGGACTGGAGCCTCCTCAGCACAACCCCGGTGCCTTCGCAGCCCCTCAGCCGCAGTGAGTACAGACAAGGGACCCACATCTGCCGGGGGGATGTTGATGACACAACAGTTGCGGTCGCTGCCCGAGCTGCAGCAGCATCGCTCCCGCTGAAGCTCGGGGCTCTCCCCCCACCCCAAAATCCCCCAGCCCGGATTTCAGGGATGCAGAAGCATCTTCTCCCAGCGCAGCCCACGTAGGAGACAAAAAGACACTGGTTTGTTTCCAGGTTCCCTTAAAAAATTGGAAGGAAGGTGTTATCTCCCAAGCCAGAGCTTCTCATGACCTTTTGTTACATTTGAAAATTACAGACAGGCAAAAGAGGGGGGAGAAGGAAAAAAAAAATCCACCCTTCTCGGTTTCTGTATCACAGAGGCAAGGAAATGATTCTTGGATGTAGATGACATGGCACATTTCTGATACCCAGATGTGCCAAGTATTGCTCTGCAGACCCGAATCACAGAGCACCACTCGAAAAACATTAACTTCTGCCACGGAACTGAGTGGTAAGATGGCTTCTTGCATTCTGAAGAAGCACTAAGGACAAATCGCCAGGGACATTTTACAGTGTTAAAGGTGACTGCTCGTCATTCTGCACTTTTCCCCAGAACATTTCAATTACCTTTCAGAACCTTATCAGTTAATATTGTGTGAAGTTCATCTTAAAGATCTACGAGGAGAACTCCCCTATGCTGGATACTTCAGAATAACCTTGACCTTTCATTAGTGCTTATCCTAAAAGATAAGCCATGCAGGGAAAGCAGGGAATTGGGCAAGGCACCTGCAAAAGCATACATGAAATGTCTCTATTTTTAAACTAGTGTCAAAATGGCTTCTGAGTCCTAATAAACAAGGGACACCGAGGGGCTGAGAGACAAAATCTCGAGCTTGCTGGCAAAATTCCGAATGATACACACAGGACCCTGCATGAATTTCCTCAGCCCAAGATGCTTTTTCTGCCGTTAGCCCAATCAGCACTGCTGAAACTCACACTGCCAAAAAGGGTAAATTCCCTCTGAAAGAAACTGAATCAGCCAAAAGTATAATCAGCTTTTCAGGGAAGTACAAGACCACTGAACCATGTTTCCAGTTGCATTTCTTTGTTCCTCTGTAACTGCTTTCTGATATTTGTAGAAGTAATTAGGTGAGCCACTGGTAGTTATGAGTATTTTAAATAATAATAAAAAAAACCACCTTATTCTGTGTAGCAAGAATGAGCATTTTTCTTCACAGTGCAGCCACTGAAAGGTTAAAGTCAATTCCCAGCTCCTGGTGAAAGTTTTCGTTCAGCAGATAGTGCCCACCAAGATGGTCTTTCTTTCTCCTGTTACACCCTGAGAGCAGGAAATGGGGCAGCATTTAGATGGCAACACAGCCCTCTTCCCTCCTCAGTATTAAGATTATTATCAACACAATGATATTTTAGTGAACACTTTTATACACGGAGCTAAATAATGTTGAAAAGAAAAGATGCTCGCACAGCACAAACCACAATAAAATGCAATGCCCTGTAGGAACACTGAGAATTCAAAAGCTTTTCAGGGTCTGACCCTCATGAAACACAAGAACAGCCCTGGGTACACATCACATTTAGATGCAGAGTCCACTGCAGGCCTGAGTAAGGGCTTCTGTTTTTAAGTTAACTGTAATTTTCAGAGGGAATTAATTGTAATGATCTGAGGGAGGATCAGCACGTTTAGGCCTTAAGTTATTAACATCTATTCTGATGGAAATAGGGACATTTGGATACACTTTATCAAACAAAAAGGAGTGCTTCCTGCCTGGGATGTGTTACCACTGAGGTGATGAACCATTTGAACATCTGCACTTCTAAATCAGGCCTGCCAGGCTGGGAGTGTATTGATCAGACATGAACTTGTTCTTATATCTAGTAATACTGGAGAACAGGCAGAGATTTCCAGTCCACAGTAGCTGGAATATCAGCAGGCCTGGAAACTGAGCTCATAATCGTAAATACTTCCTACAGGATGAATTAGAAAAAAAAAATTCTGAAAGGAGAAGTACACCCTGCTAGAAAATACAGCTTCATATCTGGACATACCATAGTTCTTGAGGGTGTAACTGTAGGTACACAAACAAACCTGTATTTAATCTCTTTAAAGGAATTTTATGGAGAACATCTGTAAAAGAGAAAAGCATATTTGTTCCATGAGCACTGTGACTTTTAATAACCTTGCTCCAACATAAATGCTCTAAATGGTGTGATGTCTGTGGATTTTTCAGATGCAATTTGTTCTAGTTCCTGTAAAACGAGCTATAACAAAGAACTGCACTACACTGTGGTATATTCACAGTATTCACAATCCAGCCCTGTATGTATATATCAGAGTGTAGAACAATTTCCTTCCTGTACAAGCATTTTAATTTACAGAAACATATTGTTTTGTGTAAAGAAGGTAGTAGATAATTAACTGTATTAATTTAATCTAATTATGGGCCTCTGAGGCAAAAAGCTGACACTTTTCATTGTGGTATATTCAGAGAAGTTAATTGAAAAAACATTGCAGCCACAAGGCATAACATGCCCATCGTGTATTTGATACTAATTCTTTTCTCAAAAATGGGACAAATTTGATGCTCATGAGAGACAGGGATTCCTGCTACTCACTCGAGTAAGGCAAAGTCTGGGGAAGCTGGTTATGCAATGCTGCAGTGCACTGCAAGATCTGCAATTCCAGGGCTAACCACAGACAACTTAATTTGCCAAATTGCGAGATGGTTTTGTAATGTACACAAGTATCTATTACAAATTAAGAAAAGATTGAATGCATTTTTAGCTGGGACGGAGGTCAGAATTTGAGGAGATCTGCCTGGGGAAGCTGTATGTCTGCCTATCAGCTCTCAGCTCTGTTTAATCTTTAGGAGGAACCAAGTAGCAACAGCAGCCTTACCCCTAGGAGTTAACAGGAGTGTAATTTGTATTTTGAAGCTATCTATATGACAAACACAGAAAGCGACAGCAAATCAACACTTGCAACTCCCAAGCATATAAAATTAAATGTATGTCAGACCATCTGCAGTTTCAGAGTAAATTTTCCTATCACCTGATACATACCAACAACTTAATCTTCTGACAGCAGTGCTACTTTCATTCTCAAAAGGAAGTAAAGCAGCTCAGCTCTGCAAAGCTTGCCTTCCAGCTGACAGAGAGCTGACAGAGCTGGTCGTAGGGAAGCATTTACCATTTATGTTAAAGAAATTCCAGCTGGCAAGATGAATCATCACATTAGAGGCAAATATCACCCTTTGCCCTCCCCACTTTATCACTGAAAGAGTGATGCCTGCAGCTTTAGCAGTACCACGGGGCAGGACACCTCTCTCTCCACCTCCAGCTGCTGCACCCCCAGCTCCTGCTTTTGGGGTCTCTCTCCCATTTCTGCCCCTGGGCACACAGAAGCCCCTCAGCCCTCCTCACCTCTCTCTTCCCATGTCTCCAGGTGGTGTTGTTGCTAGCTGGTGGGAGAAAAAAATTGGGAAGGCAGTGCTGCTCATCCCTGTGCTGAAGTGTGCCCAGTGACTGGGGTGATGGTGGAAGCCCTCTCAGGGAGCTCAACACAGGGCCTTGCTTTGCTCTGCCACTGAGAGGCACTGGTACCAGCCCCACTTAGAATCTTAAAATCACTTAAAATCTTCTCAAACGTATTTTGCAGCAGTATTTTTTGCTGTGGTTAAAAAAGCAGCGTGTTGCACTTTAGGCACTTCAGATGTTTGTCAATAAAATCAGAGGAAGCCTTAAAAGTAAACAGATAGTGACATGTGGTCACCTTAACTCTGGAGCTCTGGCTCAAGAGATCCAGAATATTTGATAAAGCAGCTCTCTAACAAGAAAAATTTTAAAAGTGTGGCTATGGATGCCATGCCTGATTCCTGTTCCTGTACCATTACAGATAAATCACCACTTGCACTGATGTCCAACTCAAACAATCAGCCTGTTCTTAGAGTTCAGTCTGCACTCACTCTTCTCCCTTGTTGCTTCCTTCTGCCTGGCTCCTGCCTCCTCTTCCTCCTCTGTGCTCTTTTCAGGTAACTCCCAGCTCTTGCTCCTTCACACCTTGTTTATCCATCCCTCTGATCCCTGGCTCCTGCCTCCTTGTACTCTTCACTCACTATTTTAATCTCCTAGTTTATTTCCCTCATCTGCACATCCACCCTCGTTATTTTTTTCTTAATTATCTCCCCTGGCATCTTATCTTTATCTCCATTATGCTTATTAACCTCCTTACCTAATGTATCACACCTTTCCCCATTGCCTAGCAGAATCTCACTATATATCTATGTATAATCTTCCCCCCACACACCCCACTCATGAAGAAAAGCTTCCACAACTGCTTTCTGTCCATCATATCCTTGTTCTCCTAGGTGAAATCCTAACCCTGGGCACTAAGTCGTCTCCCTGGCATCTACCACCTTTACCTCCTCCTTCTTGCTTTCTCCTCCCCAACTCTTTCATCTTTGGGAGCCATCCTCCTTTTCTCACTGCCTCGGCAGGAGACCCTCTTGCCAGGGGTACCCAGACCTCGCAGGCAGTAATCTCTTAAGAATGCGGGAGGAGAAATCGCCGAGAAACGTTGCTTGGTCTCCTCTGCCTCAGGCAAAGACCGTACTCAGTCGCTCTGCAAAAAAAAGCTGCAGATGGTGCCTGCACGCCATGCAGCAGCCAAAGGCAGGATGGGCTCTGTCAGCACAGCCTGAGCTTCGGAAAATTTAGCTGCCAAAAGCTAACAATTCTGAACTGATCACGTGCAAACGGAGATTTTGTGGAGTCTTATTACTTTGTTACATTTGGATGCACATCTGTGAAACCACACAGCGCTGGTGCTGCCAAATTCCAAGCTGCTGCTCAAAAAGGTAGAGGGATGGAAGCGGAGCAGGGATGCTGTTCCGTTTCACATTCCTCCTCCAGAGACACGGGGATAGCGACACTTCTGAATGAAGCACCCGGATTATTATTTTTGAATACGGACAAAATATTTTTGTAACCTTGTTCTTGAAAGCGACTACAGTGGTTTAGCTGGAAACTGCCAAAAATTAAACCTGGGGCAGATGCTTGGCTTGGAAAATCCCAGCCCAAACAGTTACAAGCAACTGAAAACATGATGTTATTATGAAGCACTGGAGAAGATTAAGCAGAGCAGTTCCACGACTTTGGCCTCAATGTGGAAGATTTTTACGTCACCTGTAATGAATTTAATAACGTTGTTGAAATAAGGAGAATTCAGTCAGATTTCATGTTTTTTTCTGGGTGAAGATATTTCCTCTGAAAATAAAAGTTATGATCCAGAGTGCTCTGAGGTGAAGAGGGGAGTGCATTGGGATTGAAACTGGGAGCACTGGGACTGAAGGCTGTGGCAGTTTCTTTGCAACAAAAGCAACTTGAAAGATGTACAGAAGCACAGAAATAGGTGATGAAAAAGTATTTTAAGGAGATGAAACTTTATGAAGCTAGCAGAGGGAAAAAACTGCTTCTGGTGGGAGAACATCAAAGCAACAGAAAGGGAAGTCCCATCATTTTGGTAGCTCTGGGGTACTTAAATACCTGGCTCTGCTCCACATGTGCCATTGGATTGGGTTTAAATGGATTAAATGGATTAAACCCAAGGAGTACAGGAGGTACACTCATCCCCACACACAGTGCAGGTCCCCAGCACAACCCCCAGGGACACCACAGCCTAAATGGCTCCTCAAGGTGCCCCACATCTCCCACAGATGACTGGTTTTGCCCTCACACACCAAATTAAACCCTTGGGCAGCTCGGGAGCTGCTCTGCATGCTGAAACCTCCTTTGGATGGCAATGGAGCTGTCAGTCAGGGCACAGGCTGGACAGCTGAGGGAATTACCTGCTCCAGTCACCTGACTTAAACATTTGGCCACCCCCCTGCTAGAGGTTCATGGACACAGCTGGAGAAATCACCCCTGAATGTTATTTTGCACTTAAAGTTATCATTCCATTTCTCTGCTGTGGATGAAGTGAGGGGGTCACAGAAATCCTAATACACAACAAACTGTTTGTTAACTTGCAAGCACATTCAGTATTTTTTTTTAATCTATAAAATTAACACTTTTAAATTATTTTAGCAGGTCTAATGGACTGTCTGTCACTTGACTGCATGTTTGCCTAAAAGACATGTTCTAGATTGAAAAGAAATGTAATTCAGGAAGTCCTGCAGCCTCTGCTTTGCAGGAAGTCAGATGAGGTACGAACTCTGGCCAGTTCATCTCTACCAGTCTGTTTGGCTAGGATTTTAGCAGCAAAATTACACTAATGCTGTAAACTTTCTATTCAATTAAAGTAGTCTGAAATATCATCCACAGCCCGTGTTTGAAGACATTTGGTTGCACTGAAGAAAAATGTTTTATGTTCATCATTGTGGTCATAGAAATCATGGTCAAAATGGTGACCTGTGATAACACTGCATGGAGAACAATAGGAAATTAAAACCACTTAAGCAAAAATCCATCTTCCTAAACACAAAGTTGAAAAATCTTGCTAAGGCTATTGCTTGGCACACAAGATCTTTTGCTTTTCATAAAAGTGCAGGTGTTTAACATGTTTAGATTGCTTTCCAGGTTTAATATTAAGCCTGAGCTGAGAGTGGTTAGTTCTGGGAGCACTGCAAGAGTCACACAATGTACCTCACTCTTAATGGGAATTCATGCTCAGCACCTTTGTCCATTTGATACAGTTCCACCTTTTTTTTTTTTTTTTTAAGCAGGAAAAATGAACTTTAAGGATAGCAGAAAAATTGGCCTGACAATGTGATCTAATGAACCATAAAGCAGCCTACAAAGAGAAAAAGTAGCAGGAAGTTATTTCATACCAGGTATTAAAAATAGCCTGCACCAAGCCCTGGAATGCACACAGCAGCTATGTAACGATTTTTCAGTGACATGCATTAGGAAATATTCTCAGTAAATGTTTTTCCTTCCTAACACCCAGCTGACTTCTCTCATGTTGGGCAATTCTTCATAGAGATGCTTCTAAGAAGTCTAAAATTACAATGTTCACTTGAATAACCTATCTATTAGCAAGCCACATAATGAGACCATCTGATGGTACAATTGAAGTATTTGAATTTAATATACCATTTTCATAATGGTGCCAAATGAAATACATGATGGAATCCACTCCTTCCTCCCCCCTCCCTCATTAGACTTGATTTATTTCTGACAATGCAATAATTTTGTATTGGAGGCACCAAAAGAGAGAAATCAGTTTGGGTACACGTCTTAAGAGAACAGTTGCCATATGGGAGCACTGAGAATTCTTTCAAATGTTTCAAAAAGGTTTGCTTGTTATTAGGTGCCTTTTATAAATGGGAGGTATCTCTGGAGGCTGAGAAAAGCTGTATCTATTTTCTACCACACTGAGAAAACCGAATGGCAAATTATTTTGAAGAACATTTTCCTCAGACCTTTCCCCAGAGATTGAGGAGCTTTCCCAGAGATCCAGGCTCTGGATCTTTGCAGTATGGTTTGAGAAGGTAATAAAGGAGATGGGGAATAATTACAGTCTAACTTTTGGATTTTCACAGTCCTGTTTTGTTCTTGGTTAACTTAATGTTCAGAACAAATCTGCGACATCCTCTGCCTATAGCAAGAGGGTCCTAAGGAGGGCAATATTGTTTGTCTGCCCAGACCCATGTTTGCCTTTTCTAACTTGTCTATTAAAAGAAACAATCCCTACCACAACCTTTAGGCTGCCAGGGCCACCACGAACTTACCACTAACAGTACTAAATTCAGTTTATATTTCAGAGACACCAAAATTAACACAGTGCCAGTGTTTCCCAGGTTGCTCCTTATCCAGATGTACCCAGAAGCACAACCTGTGGTCAGTTTTCATCCCCCATTCATGTCAGTGACAGGAAGTATTATGGTGGGTGAAATTCTGCCTTTGTTTTGTCTCCTAATACCACATTCTTCCCAATTCCTGTAATGGATATTAAATACTAGAAGCTCATAAATGGTCAGATATGACCACGGTAAAGCAATATGCTTTTTTTTTGTTTTTTGTTTTTTTTTTTTAAGATGAGTAGAATTAGTGCTGGGTCTGAGATGTCTTTACAATATTTGCAAAGCTTAAAATGTTTTTTTGTGGAGCAAGTGAAGCTTCATGCTGTTCTTTCTGAGAACACAGAAGAACCTGACCAAGGCACAATCAGATAAAACACCTGAGTTATTGTATCTTCTTACAGTTCTGCAGAATGATAGAATTAAAAAAAAAACAACACCAATCCATATTTGACATGTGAAAAACTGCACCACATTCCAAATAGCTTGTTTTGGAAAGATACATGAACAGTTAAAGCAGGACAAGTTAGCCTCTTGCAGGGAACCTGTTGCTTGATAAAATACTAAGAAATATCTTAATTGGCAGTCTGAAAGAAAATGAAATTGGGCATACTGAATCCATGTCAGAAATCTGTACCAGAAGGAGGAAGTGAGCATGACAGCTGAGATAAACATTCTGTTTTCACAGTAACAAACATGATTTTTTAGGATCAAGGTGTCTTTAAGGCCATGAAATGGTAGATAAACTGATTAAATTAGCAACAAATTCATCTGCTGCTAGCTGCTCTTATGCAAACCTATTTCTGGGAATCCAGTGCCTAAAAAGCAATTTGTGAATAAGTCAATACTTATTTTTCTCCACTGATAGATATGCAAAGCTCGAGCTGTTTCTGAGGGGAGGAACACAGCTTCATGCATAGTATTCAGCTCTGAATTACAGGAAGAGGCATCATTCAGGCTGATGAGTTTACATGGACTGAAGCAAATAACATGCTGTATTTTCTGACAGATTTTATGACTGCTTTCATACAAACGAACACGCCTTAAATCAGACTTTGTCCACTTTGAGGAAAGGATATTTTAGAGCAAACAAAGAATTACAGACTCTTGCTTTATCTAACTTTTCTGTAAGCTATGCTTCCCTCAGTCACTTGTGAATATTTCTGAGTTTTACTGGATACATTCACTTACTTCTCATATGAGATTTGCTGTCACAGAATGTGATATTCAAGGTCAACACTGCAAATGTCATTGTAATCTTCTAGTTTGGCTGATTTAAAACCTCAAGTCTTTTCTGTCCCTAAGCAAACATGGGAAAGATAATTTGCATATTCAGAGAAAAACCTTTCTTTCTTTTTCCAAAATCTGCTGTTATTTTGCTTGCAATTTTCATTCACATACTTTTATTATCTTCATTAAGGTTGCTGACGTATCTGAATTAACAAATCTTATTCGTAAATGGGGCAAATTTGAGATCATCCATGAAAACCAAAGCAGAGCTCTGCCAAACCACATTTGCATCCATTTTCCAGAAAGGAAGAGACTTCTCTGTAGCACTGAAGGTTACACTTTTGTGGTGGGAAGAAATTCTGATTTTTACACTGTTTGCTGGCTACATACAAGAGAAGAATAGACAATACAATCTGAGCTTGGGACAATTAACAGGATGTCTTTAGAATATTTTTATTACCTTGATCTTTTCTTCTGCTTGAGCCAGCATTCCCCTTGAGAGGAAGAGAAGTGATGCTGAGACAACTTATTATGGCAAATTAATTGTACGGTCTATTTCCCAAGCCTTTAATTTGGCCACAGCAACCTGCTTAAATCAGATGATTTGTCAGAAAGTGACATAAAAGAGAGACCAATTAAAGCCTCTTCTAAACAGGGTAAGGGAAAATCAAATGATTTAGCCTCACCAAAATTCATGTTACTTGAGATTTTTTTTTTTTTTTAAGTTGCCTGAAGAGGTACACTGGACTGAAACTTTTTTTTACCTCTTGTAACAGTTAAGTCTGAAAATTGGAGTGTAAGTTTAGGATAGACATGGGGATAGATGCACCTGCTCAAACCTGAGCCATACACTTGCAAGGCAGGTCTCTACCTGCATGGGTGGAGACTGACTCCTTTGTGGAAAAGCCAACACATGAGGTCCCTGCTGCTTCCAAGCCAGTGAGTCTGAATTTAATCTTTTACAGCATGGTTTGGTTTTTATTTTTTAGCTCTGGCACTCTAGGAAGTACTGTCTCTTATGTGTGTACCCCTTGTCTGAATCCACTCCTGTCTGTGGGCCTCTGTGATTAAGCAATCCTGGATCCTTAACCCATTGCCTCCAACTTCCTCAGCCTCCTGCCTCAGTTCTTCTCCCACAGCTGTCTGGATTTCAGCTTCTCAAAGTCCAGTTTGATTCAGACTGTCAACACAGGCACTTATGCTGGGCATAAAACCTTTTTTGGATCAGAAAGGTAAAATTTTATAGCTAAATTTAAGTAATATTTTTCTGAGAATATTTAAAGGCAGTGGATACTGGAGACAGATGAGAATTTGGCATTTTATCAGACTCTCAAGGAAATCTCTCCCTGAGTAAACTCTGTTTCACTGGGAATACTTGTTGTTCAGGAAGCAACACTTAAAATTTTCCTTGTCATGAAAGAATTCTGCAGAACTCACTAGAAGAAGGTTGCATATCACCCAAAAGAAGACTTCCAGTAGCCTGATCACTGGTGCATCCATTTTCCACAAAGCAGAGAGGTGTCAGCAAATACTGCTAACAGGGAATCAGTCTTTGGGAACAGGACACAGACATTTTACTTACAGGAAGCAGAAGATGAATAGACATGAACACAAGTTTAGCATTGATAACATACTTATCCTGATGCACTTTGAAGACAATCATTTTCCACCTTGTTAGCATATCCTCAAGATGAGATGGAGAATTAATTACCTTTCACACTATTAAGTTCCAGAGAAATGTGATTGCCGGTTGGTCAGGGATTCTTTTTGCTCAGCTGACCTTGAGGAAAAGATCTGTTTCATTCTGTGCCTAGTTCCTTCCTTTCCTGTCTCCCCTTATCACTTTTGAGAAGCCAGTACCACCAGTGACATTCACTCTGCAGGCTCTGTGCTCCTGCCAGCTTGCCCGGCCTGCAGATGGGGGGCAGGGGCAAAGGGCACAAACTTGTCCTAAATGTTACTCAAAAATCCTAATCTGAATCCTGCTCCCAGATATCCATTCATTTATCAAGAGCAAATACAGCAGACAACTAACGCTGCACTTTTTTTATTATTCAAACCTGCTGCTAACAATGAAGAAGATGATGTCATTCCCTGGATGTGACAAAAGGACTAATATTATATGCAGTAAAAACAATGAGTCAACAGTTTCTATGCCCTTGAGGTCAAAGCATTCAACAGTTTTGAAAGTACACTGTTCTTTTTGTGCACAGAGCTGGCACTTGTATATTAATACAAAACGCATAAAGTTGAGATATAATAAAAAAAAAAAAAATTTTAGCTTTAAGCAGAATGCTTCAAACTAGAGGTCCAATTAAAATAATTTATAACATGAACTGATTAATTTTTTGCCCAGATATGTTAAATGTAATAATGCAAAACACTTTTAAGTTAAAAAAACACCATTATCTATGTTATCATTTGCATGATCTTGAGAGGCATTTTGCAGTCCTCAGCATCAGTAAGAACTGTGAGTATTAATGCAGCAACTAAAAAATATTAAATGCTCTGGAGATATTTTGAAATGGTCTGCAAGATAAGGAAGACCTTTAACATGGAAATGTGTTTTGAGTGGCAACTAAAAACAAGGGTTCAGACAACCAAAGCTTCTCAGATTTTCTGGAATGCATGAATTTTTGATCAAAACCTGACCAACAGCTGCATTTAGCTTGGGGTAGTGCAAAAAATTCCTCATACAGACAGTGAAACTGAAGCACAGAGAAGTGTCAGCTCCAGGTCATTTAAGTCAGGAGAGTCTGGAAAAGAACCCAGATTTCTCAATCCCTGTCCAGCACTCTGCCCACTGGGCTTCATTGCCTCACTGAGTATCTGCTTGATAGAGCTCCTTTTCAAAACTAGATATAACTCAGCAACTTCAAGCATTTTTCAGTTCACCATTGTTGTCTGTAACAATTTTAATTTGTGGAAAAATAAATTTGTCTAACTAGATCAAGCTGCTGACATGTGACCAAATGCAAGAACATCCCAGGCCAGTCTCTGTCCCTCTTGTCCTTGCAGACCAAATCCAGAGACATGAGAACAAACTGGATTATATCTAGATGGGTTTGTGTGTAAGAACAAATATAATTTTGCCTGCATTGAAGAAGCTGACAGTGTTTCAGAGCCCTAGTATGGAATAAATAATACACAGCATCCTGACAATTGATTTAAATTAAGCCTTACACTCTGAATCCCAAGGAATTTCTTCTGGCATGCTGTCAAAGTTTTCTCAGTTTATGCTGACCACTGTATTGTTTCACCTAAAGTAACTGCAGACATAACTTCTACAGTAGTAGATGCCAGGCCCCTGTTATACCTAACCCAAAATATGTATGAGTGCACCTGGCAGGCAAGCTGGTCCTTGCAGCTTTACTAAAGAAGTAAATGCAAGACGGGTGGCTCAATCTGATCTTTAAACTCTTTGTCTTCTAACGTTTAAGAAACTTTTCTCTTTCTTATCTTTCTTTCTTATCTACCTTTTTGTTTTATTTAAAAGAAATCCTTAAGCCCTAAAAATATCTCAGGTGTTTTAGAGTTAGCTCATCCTGCTGAAGGCAGATGAGGAAGCTGCTGAGTTATCCAGCAGTCAGGAGGGCTCTGGGACTCCACACAGTTCCTTGCAAGAGACAGAACTCAGAGGATTTTAATGATGAGGATGCACTTATGTATGCAGACATTTCCACTACAAATTCAGGGGCAAGTTGCTCTTACAAACTCAAATATCTCTTCCTGCTTGTTGAAAACCAGCATCTGAATGGACTGCAGAGAGATTCACAGGTGCAGCAGCAGTGTTAGGGTTGATGTTTAACAGAATACCCATAATTGTTCCTTTCCTGGGACCCATACAAACACATCTAATTATATTGAAGGTAAAGTTATTATTGCTCTATTTAATAAATAAACTTATGAAGAAAAAACAAACATAGGGGCTCATACCACAGTGTGTTCCAAGAAGAGATCTTAGCCTGACCTTTGTTTATAAAGCCCTGATCCCTGCAGCAAACTTTGAAAACTTGCATAACATTAAGTACCTTAAGTGCCACTGAAGCTGCTCCTTTGTTACACAGGATATTTCAAGTTTAAACTACAGACAGAGATTCCTATTTTGGAAAACACTGAAAATCACATTTTAAATTAAGTGTATCCTCGTATTATTTTGTAAATCTAAGCTTACCTAAGCAGGAAACACTTCCAAAAGGATATTGTAATAAGGCAAAAAGTAAAGGCATATTAACTTCAGAGAAATCAGCCACATTACATTTAAAAATTGCTAATATGAGATCTGGCAAAACTAAAGTTCTGGTCAGAGTTAGTTTGACTGTCAGCACAAAAATTTCAGAGCAGCAGCATTTATAAATTCAAAAAGACAAATGTATTCTTGATGTTGAATAATATAGATAGAAAGCAACAAAAAGCTTTTCATTAAAGGGTGAAGGAAACCACTAGGCTTTGGGCTATTTTGTAGATGTGTTTATCACATCACCATTGGATCTGTTGGTAGACTGATCCTTTATTATTTGTTGCAGTGTCTATTTAGAACCTCACTTGCAACCATCATTTCAACAAATCACTTTACAGAGTATATAGCATGATATTATTGATCTGCAATAGTATTACGAACTCCAAGATTATGAACAGGAAAAGTATCAAATAGCATTGACTCTAATTCTGGTTTTACTGTGTATGGATATGGATTTAGCTATTGCCCAGGAAGTGATATTTTTTTATGTTTTAATTTGCTTCACAGCTCTATTTTTTTCATGCATTAATACAGGCAAGAATGCTTTATAATATTAAAAATAAAAAAACCCAACAAACTGTTTAGCTGGAAGGCCTTTTGAAAGAAACATCCTATGATTTCCACTAATTATTCCATAAAGTTAAGTCCTTGTCTTATTTTCTCTTCCCTGGTAATTTTCTATTTTGGGGAGTAGCAAGAGGGGAAACTTTATACAAATTTTAATCTATTTTCCCTTGTGGAACAAAGTAAGAAATAGTCATAGCATGCCTAATACCTTAACTATGTTTTGTAAGTTAGTGCTGTCCATGGAAAAGAGGTTGGCATACAGAGTATAACAAGTTCCCATCCTCTTCTGGACAGATCCATACCCCATTTCCAGGGGGGAACTTGGGTGACCATGACTCGAGCAGTAATTTTCCTAAGTGCAGAGATAGGTCTGAAGCCCACACAGTGAGAGGGGCCTCAGTGAGATGTGGATGAAACCAAATCCTACATCCTGGGACTGCAGGAGAAAAAGATTCCTCTTCTCAAATCAAGGTTGGAGCCAGCCTGTTTCTGAGTTGCTAAATGGGGCTGGGGATGTTGGATGGAGAAAAAGCCTCCTCCTGAAATCCAGTATTAGACAAGCAAACACAAAGGGATTTCAAGGGGGTATGGTGGGTAGGCTCTCTTACTGAGCTGAGGAAATAGGGCAAGATTTTAGATGGAATAATTTTCTTGCAGAATGTGTAATCTGCCCTGTCAGTGAGAGTGAATTATTACCCCCACACAGCATTCCATGTAGCTAGAATGGTATTACTCACTCTGCTTAGCAGAAACTTAGTGCTGTGGTTTTGGTGACCCACTGAAAATTTATTCTGATCTTTCTTGTGTTTTCAGATGGAAATGTACCATCTCCTTCTTGATCTTGGATCAGAGCCTATACTGAAAACTTTTATTCTTAATCACTTTAAAAAAAAAAAGTTTAAGTGTATTTATTTGTAAATTCTGGTTATGGGCCTCCCATAATGAATCAGTTTTCTCCCTAAAAGTCTTGCTAAGTACTTACCAAGAATAAAACATTGCTTTTGAAACAGGAGTGGCAATTATCACTTCAAACGTGCTTATATGTATTTCCTGTGCTTAGATACAGCGTAGCAATAACAATACCACAATTACCAGAATGTATAATCTATAATGTAGCCCTGTGTAAATCAACACATAGCTGAACGAGTTGCACACATCCTGCAGGATACCACTGCCACTCTGAATTGTTTCCGGTTAACACTGTGCATCTGCAGGATGATTTCTGAGCTGTGATCACACTGACTCCTAACTTAGACTACTGGAAGTTACCTACTTCTAAGATTTAATAGGATTTAAATATAGATTTAAGTACAGACACGGAGTTAAAGCGTGTTTTGTTCACGATTGCCTGAACGAGAAACCAGAAAACCAGATTTGAAGGAGAAACAGTTTCAAGGTTTTTCAAGATCCCGACGTGATTTCCAACAGGAATGCAAAATTGGTGCAAATGTTGGAAGGGCAAATGTTCAGGATTTCAGTTTGACTGTCAAACCACTACAATAATACATGCCTGGGTTTTACATACAGTGGAAATTTAACTGTACGATCTCAGATGCTCTGCCATCCCCTCTAGAATAGAACATTTCTTCTCTGTACAAAATCTGAAAAATATACATTTTTGAAAGTAATTTAACAAGTCAGAGAAAAAGCAAAGTCCAAACTAAACCAGAAATCCATAAATTGAGTTACAACACACATTGCAGCCATCTGACCAGAACAATCTTACAGGACCACTCTGAATATCACTCTTGTGCCTGAGTTCGTTCAGACCTCTTGGACCGACTCAAGAATTAAATCTAGTTGACCTCTGCACTGACTTTGTACTTTTAGTTAGTTCTCAGATTCTGACTTTTCCAAACAGATGTTAAAACCAATCTAAAGTTTTAAAATACTGTAAACGACTTTAAAATGTCATTTTAAAATATGATCCTTTGAAAAGACATCAACAGAAAGTTGTGGCAGTTGTGTCATTTAACAGCTTTTAGAACTGGGCTCAATAAGCCTCCAATTCTCATCCCACTTTATGGCTGGGGGCAGACCATCTTTCATGGGATATATATAATTTTCACAAGCCACAGGAATTTTAGTATGTTTTTAAATAACAATAGAGCAATTGAGAGAAAATATATTAAGTAAAATCTGTTAATTTTTCTGATACAGGCCTACCATCCAAAAAAGATTCTAGAAGGAAGTGACAACCAACTAGATGCTTGCTTGAAAGGTATTTTAAATGATCCCTTTTTCTTGCTGCTTTTGGTGTAAAATATTGTGATAAGTGACTCAAACTTTATCCATCCATTGCAAAAGCTCACAGGGAATATTTGTGTTAGCAGAGACACCTGTATTGCAGAGGTCATTGAGAGAAGCAGGGCAGGGGTGCAAGAAGCAAGCATGGCCATGGGTAGCTGAACTCAGCATACATGTGCCAAGAGGAATGACCAAGCCCCTCTGTGCTTCAGCTCTTCTGGGACATGCAAGTCTGCTATGGAACAGGGAAGCCTTTCAGATCCATACAAAGAATTTTTTCCTGTAAGCTTTATTGTCTTTTCTGTACTGGGTGGTTAACTCATGTACTCATTTTACATTCCCTGTTACTACATTTTACTTTCTCTAGGCTAATCTTCTGTACAAAATTGCCCAGAAACTCGATCACCTGTACTAAACAGAGTTTGAGATGGCTCCTTTTTAACCATGATTGAAGAATCAAGACTACTACTACTTCTTACCTGCAAATACTAATCCAGTTACTCTCATACCAGGTCCCTCTGTAAGCACTTCATACTCCTTTGGAATTAATATTTAACTATATGTTCTCATATGACAGGGTAATGGGGAACCTGGCTATCCCTGGGTGTAGGAAAAAGTCTAAAAATTAGGCTACCAGGTGCCACGGTCACACCAGAGTGGAAACTGACTTATCTGAAGCTGGGGATGACCAATTCTGCTTGTCCAAGTCCTGGCTGATTCCTGTGGCACTGCTGAAGCAATCCAAGCACACATCTCCTCATGGTCTCCATGAGAGGACACATCCATGGATGTCTTGCTAGGACATACACAGCTCTCCTGGTTGTAGTCTCTGCAGATCCAGTTCTTCAGTCTTCATCTACCTGTCTACTTTACCCTGTGCTGTCTCTTCAGCTTTGCACATGATTTTGGACAGTCACTGGTGTGTGGGTGTTGATCCCACTCAGGCAGCAGGCAGACCCAGCTCTGCTTACATGGATGTGAGTGGTTTTAAAAAAAACCTTGCAAGCCAAAAGATATTATGCTTATAAAAAATATTAATCCTTCAATCATGCAGATACTCTAGTCAGTTATAAAAGACAGGTAGAGTTATCACATATTTTTCTGATTTATTGCTAACTTTTTAGCTGTGGCACCACCTTGTGGACATCACTACATGGTATGAAAAGGTGACTAGTGACAACTAAAACAGAGCAAGCATTTTGGAAAAACCACTCTATTCAGACATGAGTTGCTGAAGCAGAGTAAAATAACTAAATTACAAAAAAAGATTCCTAAAAATTCACTTATGAAATAAAATTCATAATACCTTCATCAGTGTACTCAGATATCTTTGCAGTTTTTACCAAGTCTTCTGAGCATCAAGCAAGAAGAGTGGTAGCCCTCAGTGGTAGCCTATTTTTGCTACTTGCCTGATGAACAGGTAGTGTCTGAACCCCAATTCTGTTGCTGTTGTGCAGAAACATTACTCAGGCAAGCATCCCAAGCAACAAGATTTGCAAAGACAGAATTATAATATTGAACACATAGAGAAAACCTTACGTAAACTCAACATTAGTACCCAAGTTAAGCCAAAACAAAATTCACCCCTGACAGAGATGAACTGGTGGACTTTTTAAATGCTTGCTGAAAACCAGCAACAGCAAATGAATAAACAGATGTAGTCAACAAAGTTCTGTGGGGAGGCTTGCTTCGCATCTATGGAAACTCTCAGAAGAAATGGTGTAGCATTTGAGAAAATTAAACCACTCTGGGCAGACACCAAGCACAGGAAATCTTGGACTAGTTCAAGTGACACACTGAGCACTGTCAGCTAGGGAAGGGAACTCAAATGTGATGGAGTTTGCAGATCTTACCCAGGAGATGTGGTTTACTGACTGTGGGGTTTTGTGACACGTTATTCACATGGATTCCACAGCCTACACCCTTCACTATTCTTACAGCTATGCATCTTTAGAAAAAGAGGTAAATAATCATTGCTGCCACCACTGCTGCAGTCTTGGAAGAAGAGGGATGAAGAACACAGCACTGGCATTGACATGGCCTCTGGACACTCTCTTAGCTGAGTAAAAATAATCTGATTTAGAGGTACTGCACCAAGAAAGAAGCCTAGGTGGCAAGGAAATTGAGAGTGAAATTTACTCTTTGTTAAATAACCACTTTAAAAAAATAATGTTAGTTGTAGGAAAGGTTACCAGCTGAGAAATGGAAGAGTGGAGTGGATTACAGGAATGGAGTTAAAATAGCTAAAGCAGCCTGAGACAGTCCATTCCTAAAGGAAAGAGATTCCTAATCTGAAACAGATTAGCAGGCAAGACCAGAACAGGCATCAATATAGATTTATAGGAAGCTAAGAGTTTATTAAAATGTCATGAAATGCAATTGAGTACCTTGTTCAGTATAAAGACTATTTTAGAAAACACTGGAAAGCCACCTTTAGCTAACAGAGCTAAACAGACACAAATGTCTGGGCCAAAAGAACTTTGCAATTAGTAAAAAAAAGCTGAAGCAAAAAATGACAAGGTACTTTTTACAGTAAATACTTCCACTAATAACATAAATTGATAGGCCATACCTGTTTGAGTTCCTGGGATACCTGAAACAGAAGAGTCTGAACACAGCAGATGCATGCCATAAAATTATTGTCACATTAATCTTTAACTTCCTTTTTTATGTAGATATTTTAAACCATTTATCGTTCATTCTAGAACAGACACTGCTCTTGTTGGAACTGGTTTCTTTCACTGGGGAATAACAGTATTGTACCTGTTTTAAGGAAGAACATTAAATAAATTTCCTTCATTTTCCTTAATACCACATAAATTATTTTTTAATATGACAATACAATTTTTACAGATTTTAAGAATTGTTTTTTAGAACCTCGATTTTATTTTCTTTATTCTTCAATTTAAAAACCGCAAACTATAAAAAAGATGAAGCAGTTTATGCTGGTAAAATTGTTTTCCTTTAGTATATTAATAAAATAAATTTCAGTTTAGAAATTCACTACTGTAAGTGCACTGTTTGGAAAAAATGTTGGGCTTCTAAATTAATAGAGATTATTCTTAGTGACTATTAAAATTATTTTAATTTTAATTTATTTGTTCTGAATAAATAAGGAATTTGCTTCCCCTTATTCATACAGAGTGCAGAGATTGTCCTTAGCTAGTCAAGGTAATTCTGTTCCCTGTTGCAATCAGTTGCACTTGTGCAGCCTTATTAATGGTCCTGGATGTATTTGGATGGAAGTTTTCATCCAGAAAATTGCAGCAGTGGTTACAGGAACCCTGAGGTGAGTGACAGAACAGACTGTGCCAAGTCAATTCTTACATTGAGCTCAGTTTATAAGAATATCTTTCTTATCTTCTTGAACAGGTGAAAATGTTATTTTGCATTCATTCTCATTCCCCTGATTTGGTTTTAGAAAGGAAGCTAATAAAGCTGTGTGGTTAAAAGAACCTTTTATTTCCAGATTAGTAGTTTCTCCAGACTTGGAACTCCCTTTAATGTTTTAATTCTCTCTCCTGAAAGTCAATGAAGAAGCACAGCACTATATTATAATAATTTTCTTTGGGTTTCTGAAGGACTTTATTGCAATTTCCACAGCACGGGTGACCTTATAGCACTTCATGTATTACAGAAGCTAGATAGAAACAGGATCAGAGGGCTCCAAGAGCTCAGAAGTATTCAGTATAACGCCACTTACTCCACTCACAGATGTAGAAGACAAGGTCCTGAAATTCTGGTGCTACTCTACAGCTTGCAGCCAGCTTTCTGCACTTCTCTGTGCCACCAGCACAGAACTCCAAGGGGTATTACCAGAAAATTGGATAGAACAGGCAGAAATCTGGTCAGGCTGGAGAAAATCCTAGGAGGTTAAGAATGAGAAAGCAGCCAGTGCCCTTGGAGCAAAACCATGGGAACAAAACCCTTGCACTGGGGATGAAAGGGGGTTCCTACCACAGGGAGAAGTGGAGGTGGGCACCCAAGTCCAGGCATGAAAGTTTCAGGGGGTCCTTTGACAAGAGAAGAATGTTAAGGTGACATTTAGAAAGTTCAGAAAGGGATGGATAACCCCAGCCTCCTCTAGTCCAAATGCAGAGCTTATCTGGTCTATAGAAAACAAAAATGCACAACTCTAGCTGTCAAAGGCAAGGTAACATTCTCAAGTTATTTAATACTGTTGGTTTTTTTTTTTTCATTGAGTGAAGGTTGCATAAGCCTCTATGCTTATTAGACATAAGATTTAATTTCCTGTATTACTGAGAAATGGTGACTTGGAGCTATGCCAGGCTTGGACAGCTATAATAGGCTATAAATTTACAAAAGGAAAACAGCAGAAATAGGAACTGCTGCTAGAGGTATCCTTTTAAAATAATACCCTCCCCACCAAAAAACCCATCCCACACCAAGTCTATTGCTAACAGAGGAGTTATGCTGTAAAAGCAGTAAGTCAGGGGAAAATGGTGGCAGAAGATGGGAACTTAATGACTGAGTTTATTTGACCCTCATTTGTTATTTATGACTGAAGACTTCATTTTGTGGCTTCAGGATGGTTTCCTCCATTACAAAATGTCTTCTGATAATTAGCATGGGTGCTATTTATATATTTATGTCTCAGTCCAGAACACACAACGCAACTCCACATATAGATAATAAAGTAATTATCTTAATGTTACTGTTTCACTTGTTGAAGTGCAAATAAATAAAATAAAATGCTTTATAATCCTTGTGTAATGTTCCTCTATTTCTTGTTTTCCAGAGTGCCTTCCCTCTTTCTTAGAGGCCATATGAAAGAAAAAGAATTTTCTAAAGAAGAAAGATCCAGAATTCTCAATACTGCAGGTGGGCTTCTCAGCATTTGCACTATGGAAAAATCGTAAATAAATCTTCCTATCACTATTCAGCTGATCTAAAAAAATTAATTCTCTACCTTTCTGTAGAATCTTCTATTAAGAAATGGAAGCCATTTTTAATTTCAGCTTTCTTATTCTGAAAGTGCTAAAGGAATAGTTAGAAGCTAGCTGTATAAAGTGCCAAAGAATATCCAATGTAATTATATAATTAGATTTTACCTTGTTCAAATTATGACATTTTCAGCTTAATATCAATACTAGTAAGGACAGAAATTGTGCAACAAATCAAGAAACTCTGCATCATAGAGTACCAAATACTCCTATCTAGAAGAAAGAATATGGTAAATTTGTCCACAGCAAGATTAAACTAAAATAGGCATTCAGACAGAAAGTGAGGCTCTTACCATCTGCAGTCCAGCTGAAGTGAGAGATCATTTTGGGTACTGTCATTGATAGTAAGACCTAATTCACTTCTATATTTGTATAATTAAGTAAAAAATCACTCTGATGAGATATTAAAAATCCTTAGTACCTCCCATTATACTTTTTCTGGGCCTCAGCCATCTGGATGTATTCCAAGGGTCACTGCCTTTAATTTCTTTAGGATTCCTACAGTCAAGTTCCAGCTAAAATGCTGACAAGACATAGGAAAACTGCTTCAAATACTCACAGTTATCACTGAGATTGGAAGCATCTTTGGAGATCATCCAGTTCAACCCACAGCTCAAAGCAGAATGACCCAGAGCAGGCTGCCCAGGACTTTGCCTGCTTAAGTTCTGAGTATCTTCAAAGATGCCAACTCCACAAACTCCCTGGGCAAACCCTATCACATTCTCTTGTCTCTTAAATCATCCTCATGGCCCTTCTTGGCATTTGGTCCAGCACATTTGTGCTCTTCTTGTCATGGGGAGCCCAGAACTGGGCACAGTACTCCCAGTGTGGTGTCACCAGTGCTGAGTAGAGAGGAATAATCACCTCCCATCCCCTGCAGGCAATGCTTTCCCTAATGCAGCCCAGGATGCTGCTGGCACTCTTTCCCAGTATTTCTGTTTTATAGATATAACAGAATTTTAAGGACATGATTAGTTTTATATTTTCAGGGCCTGCTATTTATGAGGGTATTACAAAAGGTATTGTTTTGTTAATACATGTTTTATGTCACTATCAGGGATACATGCTCTTCCTAAATAACTGGTCCATTAAAAATAGATGTTTAGGATGACTATATACAGTCCTGTAAAAACATCTGTGCACAGCATACTTCTAAAGGTTAACAATTAAAATCTCCAGCAGTGCAAATCTGGTATCTTTGTAGGAATGAATGCATCTTGGAAAACTGCAATTCTACAGAATATGAATTCTCAATTTCATCACGTGGTTCATGTTGACATCTAAAGATAGGAGATTAATTACCATTATCTTTAACTCAGAGATAACCTTTTGCAGCAGTAACATGCAGCTCATAAACTTCCACAGTTTCCAAAAGCACTCCACATCGTTTAAGGAGCCAAAAATCCAGTTCTCCCTCATGTACTCCTGAGAACCCTCCACTTCCTCTGCAGCTGCCACGGTGCAATTGTGCACTTATGTACTGACAACACACAAATTTTCTTTGGAGAAAGGTCCATAGACTTTCCAGTGAGTCCTCAGGCAGCCTAAAGCAATGAGATGTTCTACCAGATTTGTTTGTCTTGGCACGGAAGAGAGCAACCTTGTTCTTGAAAAATCCACATTCAGTTCCCCAACTATAAACAAGTTTCATCAGTTCTTCCATCTGCAGTATATGCCTTTGTTTGGCAAACAATTTGCAGTGTTTCTTGTTATACATGTCAAATTGTTTCTGTTCTGCATGAGCTATGATGACTTAAAGGACCAAAGTTCCATGTGGTGGATGGAGTTTGCTCCCTCTGAACCAGTGGTAGTCTTTCTGCTTGGGTTGGTTCATGATTTCTTTGCATTTCTTACAGGCTGTGATTGCAGAAAACAGGAACAGCTAGGCAAGGCAAAACTCCTTTCCACTAGTGAACATACCACTCCATGAGCCAATATACAGTCTAGCTTATGTCCTTGTACCTTCTGGAATAGTTTAAAGCAGGAAGCAAAATAGTCTTCCAAAAATACAAAAAAAATCCTTTCCATACTTTTTCCTATAAAGCCATGCCAAAAGCCCTGGGAAAGCCTTTTGACTATTTAGCTAACATGCTCAAAAGAAAATTGGGAGACTGGCAAAAACCCACAATGTAATTAGGACAATGCTGGGATTCAGATTAACATTAGGAAAAGCAAACACCTTCCACACGACTCCTGGCCCTCACATACCTGTACTGAAGTGAGATCAAAATTTAGATGCTCGGAAGCAGGGTAGCTCTTCCCAAAACAACAGTAGTTTGGCCCAGGTGGCCACAACCTGCACGAGTTTTCACAGACTGACTTTCAAAGTGCCTCATAGCAGCCTCTCAGCCTCAGAGATGCTGAATGTCTTTCTCAGCTTTTTCCAATGCAGACCAGATGTTGTATTGTGATAGTTCTCTCATGGGCCTTTTCCATTTCGACTTCCCATCAGCTAGGGATCCAAAGAGACATTACTTGAAAAACAGGAACCATAAAAGAGCCAGGAACTTATAAATTAAAACATAAACATTAATTTGTTTTCCAAGATGCAGATGTCTTTTGTCAGTTCAGGCCTTGATCTCTGCACCAGTTAAAGGCAACAGTTGTTCTGTGGAGGCATGCACTGGAAATCAGCCAAGGGGCATTAACTTTTGGTTCTGATTGAACTGGGGAAAATTTGAAACAGAGACCCAGAATTAACAGTTGTGATCATAATTAATGGCTGATGCCATTTGAAAATGTTAATGACATCAGTACCAGAAAAAGTGTCTTATCATAAGGAGCAGTAGAATTATTGACCCTTTTTGGACAGGGCTTGGAAGATTTTCAAGCTGCCTTTGGCAATGGGAGGGGCTTTTCTTTCTCCTTACCTCCATGATCTTTTATGGACAGGAACCAGGATCCATCTCTGGGGCAGTGGATCCTATGGTGGTGTCCCATGGAAGTGGCCAAGGTTGTGGCACTGTGGCACCACCACAGCTCCACAGAAAGGGACAGGGCTGGAGGAGGAAGGGACACAAGCCAGAGACTGTACAGGTGCAGAGTACTGGAACACGCTGACACCACAGGCATTGAAAATATAACTAATTAAAGATAAATACTTCAAATAACTATTTTGGTAGAAGACTACAGTAACATCAATATTGTTCTTTACTAGTTTCTAAAGCACTGCATCCTTGCAGAAGTTATTTGCCAAGACAAAACACTTTCTGGTCAATAAAACATGAACTTTGGCATGAAAGATTGGCTCTGGTGAGTTTTATAAAGAGGTAGAGCAAAAGCTTTCCTCCTGTCGATGAAAAAGAAGAATCTGCATAAGCCACCTAGCTGCAAAACCCTACATTGCTGAAAATAAAACATTAAGTACTATGCTAAAATTGCATGCCAAAGTTGGAATTAAAATGTCATTATGGAGACACAGTTTTAAGAGAACACTCTCATATATTATGAGCACAAGTGCTCAGAGTCCAAATGCAGGTATTTAAGTTGTAGTAGTTACTTGTAGTAACATACCAAGCCTTGTTTTCAAATGACCATTGAAAATCTATCTTTTTAAATGCTAAACCACTTGAAATTATTGAATCTCTTGATATCTTGTACCAATAAAATTTAATATGCAAAGATTAAAAATAGTAGAAAGGCTAAAGGCAACCAGAGAACACATTACAAAAACATGCATAATAAAGATAAAAGGATGAAGCCTTTTTTAACATGACCTACATGTGCACTAGATTTTATCTTTAAAAAGTAGCAATTTCCAAGTCACACCTCTTCATTCCCTTTCAAATCAGTTTGATACACCTACACAACTCTTCTGCCAGGATTACTTACTTCAAGTTTATAATTAGACTTCAAACTTCCAGTCCTGCTATGTTTTCCTGACAAAATCTAGTGATACAAGAGATTCCTATACTCTGCAACTTTGCATTAGGTTTCTGTGGCCAGGTTTTTGTAGCTGGAGGAGCTAAAGTGATGGTTTCACCAAAACTGGCTTTTCCTAGAGACTTCTGCTCAGCATAAGTAAACAGTTTGTCCGTCATGCCAGGGGTTGTTCTGTGTGTTGCTAAAGTCTTGATATTCCCTTCCTTCAGAGCAGACAGAGGTCAAAATTGAAAATATGCATTTTTCTAAGGTTTTGCCCTGCTCAGACAATTCTTCAAACATGCCTTCCACCAAAGACATGGAAATCTATTTCAAAAGAGGCTTTAAATTGCTATAAGGAACAAAAGGAACTCCTAGGCATCCACAGGCATTTCTGTGATTTTAAAAATAATATGCTAATAATGTGTATCTATATTTTTTGTTAATCTATTCAGAATGTTACCTTTTAAGACCTATTTATGTTACAAATGAGTTGTGTTTATGAAATCCCCAGACTACTTAAGGATGAAAATCTCAGTCTACATTCAATATGAACATTTATTTTCAACTAAGCTGTAGTGGCAGATGTACACTTGCTTTTACAGGTAATTTGAAGTATTAAAATACATGGTACCTGATATGCCTTTAAAGATTTCATCCAGGATTCTTTCCTGTCTTTATGATGCCCTGATCATCAGCCTTTGTCTCTTTTTTAATCACCATGCTTATTCAGACATACACCTATAGGGATAGCACCCTCTCCTCTCCTCCCAGCAAGGGGGCTGGCTGGCACCCTACTCACACCCCGTGTTTCAAGCAAACCACTCCATCCAAACTTTCCCTGGACATACCAACTTCATGGCAAAGAAAAGAGGTTATATTTTCAGTTACAGATGTAGGTTTTCTTTTGAAGGCTAGATGGGATTCAAGTACATATTTGTCTCCTGCTTAAAATTCACCCAGATTTAACTTGCAAATCCAGTGAAAGAGCAGCTCTTCCCTACTGTCACCACTCAAACCTCCTACTGGGATCATTCTAAAACCTTAAAATAAAGATCATCTGCATTATGTCTTTTTCTAAAAAGGTTATGTTGCCCATGACATTATGCTTTCTGCATGCAGTGTAACTGTCAAATGCCAACCTAAGAAGTGAAAAATGGAGTTACAGCTGTTTTAGTGTGGAGGCAGCTCTGCCAAACTTACCCTTGGTGTTGCTACACTTGCTGGCCACTTCATCAGAGCATTTATCATCAAATAGAAAAATGACATACAGTTTCCTAACTTCACCATATATAAGAAACAGAAAACTACAATATAGTAACCTGTTGCTGATAATCCTTTCCTGGACCACAGTGTTTTGGGGTCCAGTAGGTGTTCTTGCCAAGGTGCAAGGAGAGCACTCCAAAAGTTGCCCTTAGAATCAGTCAGTCGAGCTCCGTGCTAACACTCCAGAGTCAACTATCCTCTTGCTCAGGCTGATCAGGAGTGACCCCTGGTCCCTTCCCAAAGCTCACCTTTTATTGGTCCCCCAGTTCTGCTCATGTGCAGTTGGGACCAGCCCTAACTGGGCACAGGTGGGCTGAACAGGAGCTCATGCCTTCCTCCTCCTCACTGGCAACACCTGATTGTGTTCACCTGGTTGCCTCTACAGTAACCAAAATTCTGCAGAGTCACAAAATGCTATTTTTATTATATGTATATATTTGCCTATAGAATATATATATTCTACTGATGTCATACTGAAATTTGGAAATAGCTTTTACCAGAGGTTTGTTTCCACTCTCATTTTACCTTCCTAACAGTCTTCCTACCAAGTATGTTTGCTCATTGGATCTGGAGTTGCTGGTCCTTTTCCACTAGTTTGCCATGAAACTAAGTTATTTTCTTAAGAACATACTTGTGAAGTTTTCAGATTCAGTTTTTGTGCATACTTTTAAATTCCTTCTGTCTTAACATTTTTTTCAAAGAATGTTCTTCTGCCCTTGCATGATTTTGCCATCCAAAGACTCATTTATACTATAAAAATTCTACAGGAAACTATTTTGTGAATTCAAGGCAGGATTCAGGCTTGTTAGTGTTTTGGTTCTTAGAGGTGACATTATTATTTCCATCCCTGTTTATCACCTCTCTGTAATTCACTATTTGTTACCTGTGGGAATAGTCTTCAAAAAGCATATGCTGATTTCTACACATCCATGAAGCTTCCATATTGTCCAGCAATAGGAAGACTCCTCAGTTTATTGCTACCAAAATATCTTCAGATCTTCTAAGTATTTCCAATCTCTGTTGTGCTGAAGTAGCTGTTGATTGGTTGTCCACAAGATGGGGCTTCAACAACAGAAATCTTTTGATCCAAATTTTTAAGATTCTGATGCAGAAGATGTGAATGGCATCACAGTTGACAGGAACATTTTTTAGACCATGCTTTCAATTTCTGGCACAGGAACAGTCCTCACAAAGAGGAACCCCATTCCCTATTTCTTGTGTAAAATCAAATCTCTCAGGAAATCAAACCAGCAGAAAGTGATCTGACCTTGTCTTTAACCCTTGCATTGTGCTGGTGTCCAGTTTATGGCTAAGTCAATAGACACCATGACAATTTTCATGCATCTTGCAGAGACTCTGTAGGGTTATCTACTTCTACACATGCTTTTGTGGGAAGTATGCAGTTCAAAACACCAAGTGAGGTGTATGTTGGTATGAGACATTTCCTATGTCAATATGTAGCCCAATATATTGCTAAAGCAGTCAACAAATCCACTGTTAGGGTGTTCTGGTTAATATGGTAACATCTGCAAAAAAAAAAAAAGGCCAGAGAAAGTAGCTCCAGTCTGTAATTTCTATAAACTTAACTGAAAAAGGGAAAAGTTTGCTATTCTAAAAACTAATGGTAGGCATGCACGTCAAAAGAAACAAAAACTATGTTTAAAAATTAATTTTTTAAAAATAGGAATAGACGCAGAACACCTTTAGCTGCCATTTTTTATTGTGTGGGAAGTGTTTGTTTAAACAGTATGCAATTTGTTCTGCTAAAAATAAAGGCCTCCCTCCTCTTCTGCCAGGTAAGTAAGCTTAAAACAAGGGAGATTTTCCTGTCTTATAGGAAAAAAACCAAATCAGGACAGACTAACTGGGACTGTACCTTTATCTTCTTGTATCCCTTCTTGTAGCACTAGAGAAATCAGGAAGACTTACATTCCCATTTTCTGCATGATGCAGTTGTTCTCTAAAATTTTGTAGGAAGCATAGTAATCTGTCAAACAGAAGTGTTCATGCACACAAATGCAAATACTGGTACAATTTCCAGCCTGCTCTTCCTCCAAGAGAAGGGTGCATGCACACTTTTTATTCAGAAAGTAAATGTGAATCCCTGAGAGAAACACTTCTGGCCAGATGGCAATTTCCCAAAGAACAACTCCTCCCCAGTGCCAGTGGCAGTCAGTCACAATCACCTAGTGCTTTTTGTACAAAATTTTTGGTGGTTCCTCCTCACATTCCTTCTGTTCAGTCTTTAGTAACTTATCTTCCATGATTCAGCTAGTTAAGCTATCACAGACCAGAGTTTGACCTGGAAATACAAAATAGTACCCTTCAGAATAATCATCTGGAGTAGCATGAAGTAAGAGCATCTGAGTAGGCAGGAATAACCAGCAGAAGGATGTGACAGTGCACTATGAACTGAAGTCAAGGATGTTGTGTAATGAAAAAGGAAGCACACTAAGTTTGATAAGTATGTTTGATATTTGCATGTACTAAATAATATTCTCTTTATTCAACACTGAGGTTTCAAGCAGAGTAATCTCTCCAGCTTTGGGTGCCATGCTTGTGCACCACAGAGACTGCAGGCCAGTGAAATGAATGGGATGTTCGCAAATCATGATCCATAAGGAAAAAGTGAAACAAAGCAGCACAGTAACAGTCTTCAGATATCTAAAATCATGGAGAAAATGAAGACAGGACACACAATAAGAAGTTTGACTTGTAGCAATCTTACACATTTGGAAAAAACTTGAGATTGCAAGGAATTAGACCACAGTACCTGCAAACATCATTCAGTGTCCAGAAACAATTTCAACAGGTTTTTTTTTTGTCTAGGAATGACAAAGATACAGGTGATCCTGGGCTGGGAGAGAGTGGCATTTCAGAGGACCACACTCTGCTCATGAACCTTTCCATGTATCACTTCATCACTCTGGTATTGCAGAAGACACACAGCTCCCTACAGGAAAAAAACAGATATTTTAGGCTACAGGGAAAACAGTGAAAATCAGAGAAACAGGAAGACTCGTGAGAAGCTGAACAAGATGTGTTTAAGTTGTGCAACAGAAAGCATATCCAACTTGGACAAATGATAAATGCCTCAATTCTCTTTCAAACAGAATGGAGCATTTGGGATACTGCCTTATTGTTGCAGTGAACTGAAGGCTTTGTAGACAAAAAGCCTCCAAGATAAAATTCAAATTCAGATGACACAACATCATGTTCAACTTCGTATTTCTCATTAGTTGAGGCAATTTTGGATCTAGACATGCTACTCCAAGTATGTGTTTTTTCCCCACATCTTTGACAGCATATCCCTGAAATCAGTGATGGTACCTAATGACAGACACAAAGGTGAACTCTGGACAGAGCTCCCTCCTTGCAAATTTAGGAAGTATTTACACACAGCAAAAGGTGTAGAAAAACCAGCATTCCAGTTTTAGTATTAAATTTAAATGTATTAAAATAAACTAGAATTAAAAATTAGTTGAAACATGGGTTTCTGAGTATTGAATACCCACTACTTGCTGAACACTATCCCAGTACTAAAGAGCCCCAAAGACTGCCAGGGGGACATTCAGCAATTCACACCTCCTCAAACACAACAGTTACCCTTCAGTCACTGGGATTACTTAATATTTTGCTATTTGGAACTTCACCACCCATTCTACTTACCTAATTTTTTACCTATTGCCATGTCATCTTACTGACACTTCCTAAGGATTAAGGAAGAGAGAGAATTAAAACAACACAGAAGTTATAAATCACCCAAGAGAAATTAAATAACATCAACCAGCCTGGAACCTTCTGGGCTTATCTGTGTATCAACTGCTGCAAAATACACTCCTGAGACATTTGGCCTAATCTGCCTTTCAAAACCTTCAGTGAGATTGCCAGGTAAAAATTTCCAGTGCTAAACTACTTCTGAAATTTCAAATAATTTTTTAATGTCTGCCTCAAATCTCCTACTCAATCCATCACCTCTTGCTCTAAATCCACTGAGCATACAGAACTATTTATTCCTTCCCCCTACAGAGAAACATTCTATGTTTTTTAAGATGATTATCATTTTCCTCAACACCTTCCTCTTTTTCTTTAAACAACCCCAATTCTTTCAGTCTCTTCTTGTTCTCTGATCACTCTTGAAGTCGAGACTGAGGATGTACGTGGTACACTTGAGAAAAAGGAAAATTGGCTCCTACACAAAATTCACCATGAATCTAGGTGGCAGAGGGTTTATTTGAAGAGGTGACTTTTGTATGATGTCTGCTTTGTTATTTGATGAATGCCACAATACATGTCCTTTTTCTTCTTTGTGAAGTGTAGGTGACCTGGGGCATGGAGCAGGTAGGCATTACACTCCTTGGTGATAAAACATCTTGGATCTGAGGCAAAGTTATTCTGGAAGTCAAATTTTTCATGCCAATAATGGAAAACCTACCCTTACCACGATAGTATCTTCGGGATAAATTGATAAAAGTGGTATTTGTGATACCAGAATAATTTAAGCAGAAGCTTACTTAATTTTTAGAAACATGAGCAACATGCTGCATCACAAAGTACATTTCAGGGAAATGTATTAGTTCTCTAATTGCTTTCAGTGCTGCATGCATGGTCTCTTGGATAATAATAAAACAGTTGTAATACAAACTGAGAAATGTCTATGGTTCACCTAAAATGAACACAGCTACAAATAAGCATGTGCATTTTAGAAGATGCTATGCTCTTTATAACCAGATAAATTAATCCAGTCATTCCCATAATCAGATTCACATATATAATAGAAGAATGTAATTTACTTCCAGTCTCCTGAGGTATACCAAGCCTTTTTTTTCCAAAAAATGGTTTTAGAATTGTAAACTGCCTTTTTAAGTAAACTACCTGAACAAACACTATCTCTGAACCTGTGGGCACCCTGGCATGGAGACACTGCACTCAGAAGTTAACTAGGTTTCTGTATACCAACTGAGAAAATAATCTTACCCAGAAGGCAGATTAGACACAATAAAAGATTATAAATGCTGCAAAAATCAGCCTGATCAAGAAAAGAAAGTAGAAAAAACTTTTCCACGCTGAGGACAGGTCTTTCAAAAACTTTTGTTGAGCAGTCATGAACACAAGAATTTTTCAATTCTGCATCTCCTGGACCACTGTACAACTTCTGAGCTGGTGGTGCAAAGCCATTATTAACAACCTACTTGCCATGACAGGAGTGACAGGCCTAGAAAAAAAACGTGGCTTAAACCATCCCTACTTTGAATAACCCAGTAATGACTTGTAATATCCTCCTTTCAGACCTTTCAGGTGCAGAGTCCGGCATGCTGCAAATAAAAAATGGGAACTACTGCTTTGTTCTCTGTGAGTCCACCATGAAGAACAGATCTCTTCTGACACTGGATATGTCTCCATCTTTCAAGTGGAGCCCAGACTGCAGCATCCTGTAAGCTACTAATGGGAAAGTTTTAACTGGGCTCAGCAATTACCCCATTTAGAGACCAGCCTCAAGATAAACAAAGGCAATACCTCTAGTGTTGGACCCAGGAGTATGTCCCAGCTGTGTCCTCACTGTGTATCTGGAAGAGAGATGAGCCATATTTGTACTGACATGTCCAGAGAAACAAAATCTTGGCATGTGAGCCAGTGGGGACCTGCACACTTTACAGGACCAGGACTGCAAGGCACACTGTGGCACGTGCCTGTGGTCTATACTGAGCTACACCAATGACACAGAGAGAATAAATAAACCATGAAATGACAGCTGAGTAAGGAAGCCTTTCTAGTTGTCAGTCCTCTTGTTTCTGAGGTTATCACTGCACAACTGAAAATACCAGTAAGAGAGCTGGAGTCTCTCCACCAGATTCTCACAGCAGACAGCTCTGACATTGCCTTAACCTTGAAATCATGACTGGGTGAGGCAGTGGTTTGCTGGATCTTCTCCAATGCTTGCTTGCCTAAATTCTCCCATTAAACCAAGTTGGAACAGCCAAATGACCAAGTTGTGTACAGCTGCCACTATTATTTACAGCAGCCCTTTGCAAAGCCTCTCCACCACAAGCAACACTCACAATTCATGGACCATTTTTATTCTCTGTTTCTTTGAGAAGCCAAAACTTGTGTCTGAACCCCATAAAAATGCCCACAACTTTTCTATTGCTACAGATTTTACACTGGAGCTGCTTAGGTTACCCATTGATGCCCAGCAAAACGAAATTCCTAACACTAATAAAATGAAACCTCCAAGAAAGAACTCACGTGGATAACCAGCAAAAAGTCAGTCCACCACAGGACCTCTCAAATGTTTAAGTAAAAGTTGTAGAGCCAAACACATCACTGTGGACAGCTGGTTTGTAGATACTTTGACCTAAAATGGAAGCTGTAGGGCAAACCAGGCCAGGTATAGGGCAGACCAGAAGAGTCTGGCCATGCTGTACTGCATTGCAAACTGTTACTTCTTAGCTCTTCTCATTTGCACCAGATCTGCTTCACTTTAAAAAATACTGCATCAAAATAGATTTTTAAATATTTCCTGTGGTCTGAATCTGAAAGCCAGGTAGGGATTCTGAGGAACCGTCCCAGATGACAAAGGCAAAACATTTAGAACATTGTCTTGTGAGGAAAAAGCGTTGTTCCCCTCCCCATGGGTTTGTGCTAGCATTTTAACCCAATGGAAGGGGGGTGCTCACTCTCTTGAAATTTGCATTTATCTATACTTATAGCCAAGCGTGAATAATTTTAATAAAGAAACAACAAACCTTAGTATCTTTTATTCCACATATGGTTTATAATGGCATCTGCTTATCACATAAGGCTACCTCCAGGAAAGGCAGAGTGACACAAGAATCTGCTTTTCTCTCTGCCCCATGTTTTCATTGCCCCATAAATACCACCCGTCCCCTCCCTACGCCAGCGGGAATTACCAGAGGAAGCCCCTTCCCTCCCTGAGGAACCCCCTAAGGGTGAACCACCCGCGGGTGAAGGGTCCTCGGCCTCACACCAACCCCCGCCACCCGGGGTGGGCTGGGTCGGTGCGGGGTCTCCCTGCGGCCGCATCATCCCCGGTACCGCCGACCCGGCCGGCCCAGAGCGACCCAGCCGCGCCGCCATGCCCGGAAAGCAAACAAAAACAAAGCACTCCCGGGGGTGGAGCAAAGCGGCACCCACCATTTTGGGGGGGTGGTGGTGGTGGCCGGGAGGGGAGCCCATCGCCTCGCAGGCGGCAGCATCCGGACGGACGTCCCGTCCAGTCCCGTCCCGTCCCGCTTCGCCTCGTCCCGCGGAGCGGACAGCGTTCCCCCAAGCGCCGGTTCGGGGACGAAATCGGCTTCGCTGTGGCCTTGGGGCTGCTTAACCCGGCCCGACGGGGAGGAGTGGGAGGAGGAGGAGCCAGGGCGGCCTGTGCGACAAAGCCCAGTGCGCAGGGAGCTGGTGACCAGGAAGCAGAACAGCGCCGGGCTGCCGCGGGGCGGGCACACCCCACCGGAGCCCGCTGCCCCACGCCGCCCCCCNCACCGCCAGGCCGCAAGCCCTGAGGGCCGGGCCGGGGGCCGCCGCTGCCTCCTTCTCTCTCTCCCTCCCGCCGCCGCTCCTGCGCTGGGCGGCCGCCCGAACCTCTCCCTTTCCGCTCAGGCGTACCCGGGAGGGGGGAGCGGTGGAAGCCGCTTTGTCTCCTCCAGTCTCGCACCTCGGGCCTCTCCCGGTAGACGGGAGGCGAGGTTCCGGCGGGGTGCGCCGGGCCGGGCCTGACCGGCGGTGTGGCGGAGGTGTGTGTGTGTGTGGTGATCCGCCCCGCTGCCTGGCGGGGATCGGTCGCCGAGGCCCCGAGGGAGGGTGCGGGGTTCCGGGCTGAGTGTCCGTCCGGTGCCGCGGCCTTTGTTGGTGCCCGCGGTGACATCACTGTCTGGCGTTGCGCTCCTCGGGTGACACTCCGGGACCGGGACCGCGGGAGCGTGTCGTGTCCGGGCTTTGTCCCGGCCCATTCACCCTCGCCCGGGCCCCGCTCCCGTATTTTTAGCAGCATCTGATCCCTCCTCCCCAGTAACTCGCTCTCCCAGCGCAGGGGGATCCTGTTTCCCTCTGGCGTGTGGGGCACCAGCAGGGAAGTGTTTCCCATTGTTGAGTTTTATTCTGTCTCTGAGAGGATCTATTAATTTACATCTTGATGACGAATGAGGGGGGGGGGGAAATGGTAATAATAATAAAAAATAATTAAAAAAAAAACCCAAACCATAAACCGGCGGCTGGGTGTTTTCTCTTGCTGCTTTTCCTCCCAGGAGAATAAGGTTGATGTTGAGTGATGCTGGGATTAAGATGAAAGCCCTTTGCTCTTGCGGGAAAAGGGGAGCTGAACTTGGGGTTGCACTTGTCTGCTCCTTGTATCCCTATCCCCTGAGATGTAGCTCAGCTTCAGTAAACAGTTGTACAGCACGAAGAAATGCGAATCCCCCCACAAACTTACAAAATTTCCAGTGGCATAGCCGCACATGTTATTCAAGTTTTTAAAGTGTTCTCCTTGCTAAGATAATTGGCTGTGTCCCAGAGATACCTATGGAAGTGACACCTCAGACACAAGTTCTAGAGGGGAATTGACAGCTCTCTGTTTTCTAGGCTGGGAGTCATTCGGTAGTCTCAGGCCTTGACGTACAATTAACAAAATTGCAGGAAGTATTTAACTGGGCAGATATATAATTTACAAATGCTTGAACAAGTTCAAGAATTACAGCCCTGTTAGGAAGCCCCTTAAGTGTTGAAGAGGATTCCCCTACGTAGCAGCCCTTGCTGATGCAGTGAAGCAGCACTTGTGTTGCTTGGCAGTGTGTAGCTGTTTGTTGTGTTTGGGTCCAAAAGCTTAGCATTAGAATAAATTTACTGATGTGGGGATTTTTTTTTTTTTCCCCCTCACTTCTAAACTGAATCTGCTGAAGGCGAATAAATAGAAAGTGCTTGGTGGCAAATTTAAGTTTTGTAAAGGTCATATTGTTCTAAATTAAGCCTCAGTTGTCCATGAGGTATAGGAAGGCATTGTATTTTTGTCAAATCAACATACAAAGTTTTAACTGTTGATGCCATTTGTTGCATTTACATCTGTGGTGCTAGGAAGACCTGTGGAGGTTTTGGGGTTTTTTTTCTGCCTTTGAAAACAACTTATTATCTCTTTCAAGGGTCACAAATCAAGTATATGCATTGTGTAGGCCTTCTTGTGTGGAGTTCAGTGCAGACCACTACTCTTCCTCTATCCTTGCTTTTTTAATTTTTTTTTTTAATTAAGAAGTTCTTTTAAGTGTGGATGGTTGACTGAGATGAAATAGAAAGGAAAAGAAAGGAACTTACAGATGTCTGTTAATAAGTGTGTTCATAGCAAAACTTCTCTGGCTTGAACAGAGCTGTGTAGCACCTGGTGATGTGCCCACAGGTTAGTGGCTGTCTCAGATGTCCCTGACTGTCCTGAAAGCCCCTCCACTGATCCTAGCTATTCCTAGAGCTTCACCTTAAGGTAGCATTTTGTGTCTCATATGGTTAAAATTCAAAGCTAGTCTTTCCACAGATTGTGAACCACGGTGTTTTGTGATTAAAAAAACCCCTATAATACTGTGCAGCACTTTATGCACTTTGAGGGGTTTTATAATTTTGAACTGTTTTGGGTTTAGAAGATGTACTCTGAGAAGCACCTAAGAAGATGCTGTGTTATGGCTGTTGTGCTACTAATAGGTCACTCTCATTTTAACTTTCAGGTGGCAGTTTGGATTTAGTGTTAAAAATGGGAATTTAAGAGTTTTGTCCTTGTGTGTGATAATTACTTTTCTCACAGTGTCTTAAGCAGAATTAGTGTGTATATGAGAATATACAGACCTGAGGAAGCAAAGCAAAGGAGAGGATAAAATGAGTTTGAAAACTACCTTGTGGAAACTAGCAGTTTGTGCAGGAAACTAGAGATGGACAACTTAAAATCTAACTGCTGAAATTTGAGCTGGAAAAAGGACATATTTTAGAAGAGAATAAAATCTGGTATGTTAGCATCTCTTGGGTTTGCAGCAAGGATGTGTCAACTTCCTGACTAGGTCTTGCAAGGTATGCAAACTAGAAGGAAGCTTGTTGGATGAAGATGCACAGTTGTAGAAAGTGACTTCTGTATCTCTTGTAACTGACTTCTGTATTATGTTGACATTTAAAATACTTTTTCATGTTCTGAGAGAATTGTGCCATGGGCATCCTTATGGGAATCTTCATAAGCCATGATTTTTATTTAGTTACTTATTTCTAACTGCACCCCTAATAATCCATTCAGTATTGCATGTCACAAATTTATTTTATCAGGGAGTGCTATTGAACCAGCTGTGTAAAATTCCTGCTTTAAAAGGTAAGATTGAAAATTGAGTTTGAAGTGTGGACAAATGGAGTAACAGGAAATACAATTTCCAGAGGGATGCCCTGCATGTACCTATCTGCTCTCTGTTTGTGGCAGTATGTGATGGAAGGTACAGCAAGGAGGCTTCAGACAGGAAGCATCTTTTTAAGCAGGTATTTGAGTTAATGACACTTTGGTCCATTAAAACATCAGCCATTGTGCAATGCATCTAGCTTAGTGGCTAACATGAGAAATAATTAAAACACACAAAAAAAGAGTGTGTTTGTGTGTATGAGGGAAAGTAAGTCATTTCAAGAGTAGATCAACATTTTCATAGACAGATGCTAATTTTGGATGCCTCTGCTTTAGAACCCAGAAATTAAAACTGGTTTTCTAAGTGTGAAGCACATGCAGCACCATTTTTTACCAGTGAATCTGTGATTAGGAAGGAGTTAGCTTTGGTTTTGTTTTTGCTCAAGTCCTCAAAATTGAGTATGCTTTCAAGTTTGTTTTCCTTTTCTGTGTATGACTTCTTCACCATCTGTTGGCAATATGCCTTCTGCTGTTTTTCTATACAAGTTCACTTTTTTTTCCAGTTTATCTTACTTCTAGCAGTTCTTCTCAAAGACTCATTTTGCAGAACAGATGTGGCACTTCTCTTAATTCTTGTCTCCTATTTCAGCTTTTAAACAGTTCCTTAATAGTTGCAGGAAATAATTTGCTGGTTTATTAAACTTGGGAATTTTACACAATAAAGTACAAAATACTTCATATCTTCTCTCTGTAAGTTTCTGAAAAGTACTGCTGTGGACAAAATACACAGCAGTCTTCTAAAACAGATGCATACTAGTTGCTCAATAAAGAAGTTGAAAGCCTGAGAAATAAATGCAAGTTCTTGGTATTGATACTGAACTCATAAAAGCACATTTGGTGTGTTGATGTGGCAGGCAGACAACAAAAATATTTCACCCCTTTACCTGAAGAGATCCAAAGCATGCTCTGGTATTTGGTACAACTCTATGTTATCTTACAGACCAGGATAAAATGTTTGGATTGTGTGGGGTTTTTTTGTTGGTGTATGTGCTTGTGTTTTTTGTTTGGTTGCTTTTTTTAAAAAAAATTATGTGAAGGGATTAATTTAAAACCTTTTGTCCTGGATACTCCTTTGATTAGACTGTAGGCACAAAATGAGATGAGAGATCACAAACATGAGCTTAACCCAATGTCGTGTTCCTATAATCTTCCAAAAGCTGCTGGGGACAGCAGGTTTTGAAAACACAATTTAGGATGTCTCATGGCTTCTCTTAAACTGAGCTTGCTGCAATAGCTTCCTTGAGCCTCCTCTGTGAAGTGAGTGTCACCTGTACACACTGTACCCTCATCCCCATCCAGCTGTCCTCTTCTGTGTGAAAATTGCCCTCGTGGATGCATGTGTTGGATGTATTTTGCTTAACAAAGAAACACAGCTTTCATTATGCTCTTGTCATGACTGAAGTAATACATTGTATTGGTTTTCCAATGCTGTCTTCTCAAAGGCATGGTAATTAGTATCATTATAAGTTGCAAAACAAATTAATTTTGATACAAAAGCTGCACCCATTTATAGAAACATCCATACAAAATCCTCATGGGCTGCAAATCAGGTAATTTATCATTGGTGATTGCATGTATTGTACAAAAAGAAACCATGGCAGTATAATGTGTTATAATTTGATATTCAGGGGTTGTGCAAAGCTAGAACTGCTGGTATATGTTGGAACAGGATAGGAGGAAAGATGTGATGGGAAAACATGAGATGCAGAAAGCTAGCCATGAAAGAAGAAAGCCAACTAGTAAGTTTACTTTCATGTAGGAGAAAGGAATATATTTAAAAATTGCATATGCAGGTCCTGCCCTTTTCTCTTCCCTTTTCCTTTATGAATTGCAGTTGCATTTGTGGATGTGAGCTGAAATACCACTCTGATCCCCAATTCCTCAAACCTTCAGAGGGTTCCAGCAGGAGTGTCTGTCTCTCTGTGGGTTGCTGCTGCTGGCTGGGCCCTTCTGGCAGCAGTGCCAAAGGTGGAGATCAGCTTTAGTGAGGGGAGAAAGTGATGAAGGAGCTGAAGTTGAGAGTTTGCTGCACAGAGATATGGTAGAGTAAGCCACTGATGTTTTTTGCATTTCTTATCAAAAATATCCTTGCTTTGGCTACCTTATATAACTCGTTCTCAGAAGTGAACAAGTGATACAGTAATATTCTAGATTAAAATCTCTTTGAAAGACCGAGCACTAAGTGGTAAAGTCAGTTCTGATAAATTCAGTAAATCTGTAAGTCCTTCATTTCTTACAGTGCAGCTTTGGTAAATTATTTATATGTGCAAAACAATAAACCATTTTGAGTTTTTTTTATTTTAAATTGTTATAGGGATGTACAGTTAATTTATCCAGAAAGTGATGAAATATACATATGAAATTCATTGTAAAGGCATCCAAGGTTATTTGGTTTGTGAACAATATGCTGTGACAGTTCTTCCATCTCAGGAACTTAGCAAGTTGTCTAGAGAATTTTGTTGCTGGTTGGCAGTGCTAGATGGAAGGTTTCCTGAGGATGCTAAATCTGATTCTGTTTCTAAATAACAGAAAGAACTGTGCACCTGTGTTTCCTGTCTTAATGCATACTGGTTTCAGTGAAGCCTGCCAGGCTGGTCCCATCTTCTGTTCACTAGTGAAAAAAGAGGAAGGAGGACAAACCTGAAAACAAAGAATTGTCACAGAGTTAAGTAACTTTTATCTTGAAATACCCATTCATAAACTGGTTTTAATGAATATTGGCTGAGTGTTATAATTCTTTACCTGCTTAAAATAGATTTTTACCTGCAGTTGGTTGTCAGTATGCATTAGACATGGCAAATGGGGAAATGGGAAGTGAGTGCTGATGTTTGAGTTCTCTGTTACTGTCTTTCTATTTTGAAAATTAGAGCCAGTTTTTATACTTGATGTTGTTGAGTTGGCAGTTGGTAAAGACCTGTTCCTACCCCTTTTGACCAGAAGCCTTTTTCCAAGAGGAATCCTGGAAATAATAGGCTATGTTTACAACTATATTTGATATATATTTACAACAATATTTGATGTAGTGTTGCTTGCTGTTGTACCTGAATTTCTGCAAATGAAGTCTTAAGGTGGATCAAGATGCTGCACAAGGCCCCTCCCTGTCTGCCCATGTCCCTGTTCATCACTTAACCAAAGGGAAGAAACTAAGTTTAATGAACATTTCTGCAGACCTTGGTAATGTTAGTGGTCAAGTTGGTTGCAGAATGTCAGGTTCAGAAACTAAAAATAATGCCACTTGCTTGTGACAGACTTGTGTCTTCCAGTATTTGTACTTGTCCTTGTTATTGCCTCCCCATGGGCACATAAAGAGAAATGTCTTTATACTTTGAAGAGGTAATGGTCTGTGGAATAGACTAAGGCAAATCAGCCTTGACTTTTCTATGAGGTAATGAAACAGTTCCTAAGAGACCAAAGAACTATAAAATGAGCAGGTTTTTAGGGTTGTCATGAGTGAGTTAGAAGACAACCCTCTCCAGAGAAAAAAACTAAAGAGTCACCATTCTTTGACCGTAAAAGGCAAAGGAAGCTTCTGTCTTGATTTAGACCGCAACAAAAATTTGCCTTGAGGTTGGGAAGGTCTCAGAGAGCAAGGAGTCTTGCTTCCTGAAGGTAGGATGTGTTTTTGTAAAAGATGCTATCTTGTCATCCTGCCAGCCTCTTGGGGGGCAGCCACAGTAGAGTTCAAGTTGATGTTCAGCTCTTTGCTGCATAAAACCGTACCATGGACTTGAGCAACAACAAAAATACAGCCAACCCACCCCCAAAACTAAACACCCCCCCCCAAATCTACCAGAAAATTATTCTAGCAGAAAGAGTACAAGCATTCCTAAGTCTTTGTTCAGGCTTCTGTTTAGTCTAACTTTTAGCAAATCACATAACTGGTCTGTGCTTTAGTTTCCTCACTGTAAAATGAGGAGGAAAAGAATAATGAAGTTTATCTTTAGCTGAGGCATGCTTAGTAATTTAATTCCTGTTTTTAAAGGGTTCCATGATAATTTGATTTTAATAAAATAATATTCTTCCAGTATAAAATGAACATCTGCAGGAATTTATGACGAACTTGCTGCTGTAGAGAGGGAGCTTTATCAGAAGATCTGCTTAAGGCAGTAGATAAGTCTCCTAAAATCTGTTTTGGAATCTGATAGTTCAGCATTTATTTGGCAGCCTGCGTTCCAGATGTTCAATTAGTGGGAATGAAGGGGCCTTAGAGATGGTAACAAGAAATCTTGCCTAATCAGGATGATGAATCTTTGTTATGCTGGGAGATTGTGCATTCCTTCAGGCAAGCCAACCCAAACAAGCAATACTGCCCTCCCCAAAATCTAGGACCACCGTGTGTTTAGGGCTCTCCTGTGTTTCCTGTATGTACCACTGATTCACTTCTGTCAGCAGCAGCTGTGTTGGCCATACATCTGGACTTAAGAGTTCTGAACTATGGGAAAATAAACTAATTTTATGTTTTGAAGAGATAATAATCTGTGGAATGGGCCAGAGCAAATCAACCATGACTTTTCTGTGAACTAATGAAACAGTTTTCAAGAGGCCAAATAGTTACAGAGTGGTTGTTTTATGTACCAGCCCTCTGTAGGAATCTGCTGGCCTCTCTGTTTCTCATCAGTGAAGAAGAAAGTCAGAACGCCGGTGGCGTAAAGACTGCTGGGCCAGGATCCACACACAGTGACACGGACAAACAGCAGATGTGTGCAGCAACTGGAGGAGAAGATAAAAGGACTTTCCTTTCCACCATGGTTGCATCAGCCAAATCACAACCAGCTGGTTCACTGCATTGGGCATTTCTGCTGAGCCACCGGGACGCTTCAGCGCGCTTTCTGCTGCGCACACCCGTCCCCTCGTAGCAAAAGCTGGGGTGGTTTTTGAGTGTACTCATCCTGCCTCTTTTTTTAGGCACTGGTTTAGTTGAGGGCTGAGGTAGGCCCGATGTGCTTAGGGAGGACTGAAACTGTGGGAGGAATAAGAGAAACTGTGACTCAGGAAAATAATTTCCTCCCTTAGCCCCAGCATGCAGCGATGAATGTGCAGACTGCTATCCCTGCAATACTGAAACTTGTTTGATGGTATTTTTTACATGCTGGAGAGGCCTCTGTGTCCTCTCACCTGTTTTTTCCTCACTCGGAGCAATTTGTATTTCTAGAGGCTTAGTTTAGAAGCAGATCATATATGTACTTCACTGAACTCCAAGGCCAAATGCCCATGCAGGGACAGCCTCATTCTTAAACAGAAATCTCAGCTGGCTGACAATGTTGAGTTTTCCAGAGTTTAGGATTGTAGCTACCTCTAGAAATCTTAAGGAAACTCTGGGTTTATGACTAATAAAATTTAATGAAGTGCAGTGGTAAGCAAAAAATAATTTGCTGCTGGTTTGGACAAAGGAAGGAATCTGCTAGCCATGAAGAAAGCCATTCAATTTGCCAGGCAGTGCCAGTTTCTAATTTTTTTTAATGGTAAAATCAATTTAAATAAATAAAAAGTCAGACTGGAATACAACCCATAAATACATCTATAACATAGCTATATATACTTGGACAGTAGTAATGTAGAGACTGTAAAGTTTCCTTGTTGTCCTCACCACAGTGATTCTGTATGGCTCTCCTGAGAGTTTGTACACAAGCTCTAGCCAGAAGGAAATGGAGCAATATTTATCTGACATTATTTATTCCCATGAGATGCATTTTGGTCGTGGGGGATCCAGATCTCTTATGACTCAGTGTGCAAATGTTGCAGAATTGGATGAGGCTGGGTGCTTTTGCCCTTTCTGTTTCAGAGCTGCAGGAGACTTATCTAAGAGATCAAAGTGCATCAGATTCCATTATTTCAGTATCTCTGGGACAGAATAATGCATGACTACTCTGGGATGATGCCTCTGTCTGACTTATTCATCATTGTAATTAAACCCAGATACAGAGCTTGTCCTGTGCACTGAACGTTAATCACAGGATTTTATTAACATGGTTGTCGAAATCTGTAATTCAGACATGGTATAATTTTGCAGTATAGATTAAGACCAGTATTTATTTTGCCTGAATAAATTAAATTTATTTGAAATTCAGGAAGAGAAGTGATTGCTTTCAGGTTTTGAGCAAACAGGTGCAGGCATTGCTTGACTGCAGACATGTCAAATGGCTAAACTGGTTTGGGCTGTACTGTTGCTTAACAGAAAGCAGTGAACTACTGTATTTATTGGAAACTGTATAAAAAGCTCAGATGAGCAACTAATGCTCTAAATTCATATTTAGTTAAGTGTCTTAACTAAATATTTTATATTTTATATATCATATAAATATGATACGAATATTTTAACACCTATAGTCTTTATTTTGTGTTCTATAATAGTACTTGCTTATTTGCTCTTGCAACAGTTCCTGTTGTTTTTGGATTTCTCTCGGTTGTTTTCTGTTTAGGTTTGTATTGCAGTTGCATCCATATATCTTCAATTTATTTTATGGAATATGATTAAGTCATTGCTTTAGTGTCTGCATCACAGAGTTCTGTGATGTTACATCTATACATTTGGAGACCTTGAGGCAGTTGTCCCATAGAGAATGGTGTCCTTGAAGGTGTATTTCCCTTTTTGGAAGGAAACAATATCACTTTCAAAATTCAAGCAAAAATACTTAATTTAAATTATTTGTTAATTCTTTTATAGAGTAGTGCTTTTTCACCTTTGAATTCCAAGGTTTCTGAGGCTCTATGGACTGCTTTTTACAGTGCTCACAAGACCTAATAAAGTCCCATTTGGAGTCACTAAACTGAGAATACAGGTTTGCACATCTGCCCGAAAATTTTTTAGGATCTACAAATTGGAAGGTAGTCGGAAGCACTGCATAGGTAGTGTTGCTCTAAGGTCTGCCCTGGGTCAAGCCTCCTCTGCTTGTCCTGGTGGACACACAGCTCTTTAGCTAATGGCATCCATGTGCTGCTGCAGTGTCTGTGATGGTCAGGTACCTCCAGCAGCTGCAGTCAGTGAGAGAATGGCCCAAACCTGAGTGAGATGCTGAATTGTTCTCCTACCCTGCCCTTGGTTGGTTCTTAATCTGTTGGAGGGGATTCATATGATAACTTCCCTGGAGCTCTGATGGGTTGTATATAATCCTTCCAGCCAGTCGTCTGTACAAACCAAAAGTGAAGTGCAAGGGGTGATTTTTACATCATGTCTGAATTTAGACAGACCCCCCTGGAATAACTTAAGAATTTAACTTTTATTTATTTTACTGTGTAGCTAGACTGTTGAAAGTAAGTTTACCAAAGAATGCCCATTCTGTTTGGAAATACAGTGGATTTCTTGATTTACAGTAGGTGAAGTCAGGTATTCTGAGACATAATATTTAATGACTAGTTAGTTCTATTTTAAAAAATCCCTTTGAAAAGAAAGTATGCCATCCATACAAAATTTCATGCTCCAAGTAATCTTTTTTTCCTCTAGAAACTATATTCTTGTTCAGTAAGTAACCTCTTTTTTCGTATCTCCCAGTAGAAGCAAGATGACCTAGGTCTAGAGCTTCCTGGGGAAAAGGTCACTCGACTCTAAATATATCTTCTGCTGAAGTGTATTTATGGAGCTGTCACCTACTCTGAGCTGATCAAATGAGAAAAGAGCTATAATTTTGGGCGAGGTAGGGAAGAAGGGTGTTTTATCCTTCCTCTTTTTTGTGGGTCTATTAAATACATCCTATGCAGGTGCCACGATCTGGATTCCAGCACGGTGAAGGCCAGACGTCTGAACTCCCAGCTGCAACACACAGAACTCATGTCTCTGTGTCTTCTCAATGTGTTGTGGCTGATTACCTCTTGGTTAATGAGTGAATTGGATGATGCCTTCGTGCTGGCAGGAGTTTCTGCAGTGGACTCTGGAATCCTGGGGTCAAAGTCTTCTTCACCCTGGTCGGATCACGCAGATCGAGGTTCCACCAAGCAGGCGCTGCTGGCGGTGTTGTTATTGGAAAGCAAAACCTGGAAAAGGATAGTGACAGCTACGTAACATATGCTACCAAACAAGCTTTTGGTGTTGAGAGATCAGAAAAATGTTTCCACCTCAGGGTAGCAAGTCAAGTGGTGAAGAGTACTGTGAGCTGTGAGAAGTTTGTCCGTCCCGTTGTCAGCATAAGGCACTTTTTTTATGTACGGGGGAGTTTATCTGAGTCAGTGTGTCAGCAGCATGAGCTCTTTGTGCTTCTGCAGCCTTTCTGGGGAGAAAAGGGCACTTTGGGCACTTTCTGTATCTGTAAAGAATGTGCTGCTCTCAGGCAACACCAAGTACTCCTCCACTGGGGACTTCACCTTACCAGGGACCGGTGCCGGTGGAGACCATCAGAGGCTGTTTTGGAGTATGTACACCTCAGGCACGTGGGGAAACTGGCATCAGTGTTCATTTATCTTGATTTGAGGTTGGATTCTGCTTCAGCACTTAAAAAATAATGGTTTTGGCAGACACTGCTTGGTAGGGAAGGCAGCTGAGGCCAGCAGGGAGGTTTGGGGACATTGTCAGGTCATGAGATGAAACCAGGCTAAAACACAGCATACACCTGCCTTGTGTGCCTCCATGTTTCTGGTTCAAGGAGGTCTTTACTTTATCAGTTTTTACTGTTACTTTATTTTTACTATTACTTTATCAGACTTTACTTTTCCCTCCTGTTTTCCACTTTGGAGCCATACGCTTTGCAGCTTCTTGGTGGTGGCTTTGGTGCTTATCTGATCCCTCAGTGAGTCAGCTCATAACCTGCAAATACCTGAAATAGGTTTTCTTATTTTCCTCCTGTCAGCTTTGTGAACCAAATCAACATCATCCTGGTGGAGATGATTTATCTGCACCCTTTGCACTGTGTATATTACATTTTACTTTGACATCTCTGGAAAGGTCTAGAGCTGTCATGTATTAGGCATCTGCTATTACCACAAATTGTTACAGGAGTTTTGGCTTCTCTGTGTTGCAATTAAGGATGTCCTGGGCCATAACTGCATACCAGAGCATGCACAGAAGAAATGTCTCATACTGGTTTGGGCAGTGAGTGTATTTGGGATACACTTCAGCAGGGTGGTAGGAGGGATTTTGCTGCTTCAGGACAAATCTCTGATGTGGACAAAGCTTTAGTTCTGTTTTTCCTAAATGTGATTTTTCTGGTTTAAAAAAAAAAAAAAAAAAAAGCCCCAACATGAAAAAGAATGTAAATCTGTCTACCACAGCCTTTATTAAAGACACTTGGATGCTTTTCCTTGCTATTTTCTTTTTGAAAGACGCTTCATTAATGTTAGCTAACAGTTCATGAGTAGATTTGGTAAGTACAGGAATGGGTGAGGACTTTTCACAGCCTGTTCATGTTGTGCAGCAGACTGTGATATCCCTTGGGACAGAGCTGACTACAGTAACATCATTCATCTGCATTGTGGGGTGCTGCTCTGCCTCTTTCCTCACACAAGCCTTCCAGTTATGACTCCGTGGATGGTTTCCAAAGTCTGAACATAACTTGGCAAGCTTTGTCACTGCTGTTAGGAGTTTGATTGCCTTTGTGCATATGTATGCAAGGACTTCCCAGTGTATGTGGCTTTTAATATAACAGCCTCCCTGTTGTCTAAAACGTTTAGAATTAAGAAATTATCTAAGTATGCAAGAGCAGAAGCTAATCTGGCCACCTCAGTTTGCCTGTCCTCTTGTGACTCCCTATTCTAGTTCTGGGTCGATCAGGAGAGAGGCCACTAGTTTCCAACTGAAGCCAGTTGTTTGTTGTTGCTGTGGGTTTTTTTATTTTTTAATTTTTTAAGCAAATTGAGGGACAAAACCCTATTTCAAGAAATCCACTTGAGAAGCAAATGCTAAACACAGTGGTAAATGTCATCTTTACAGCTTTTTTTTTTTTTATATTATGAACTGCATTGGGTCAAGCTTAATTTTTGGCTTAGAGACCTACAAAAAAAAAAAAAAAAAAAAAAAAAAAAAAAAAAAAAAAAAAAAAGAGCAAACAGGCCCAGCACAGTGTCAGGGCTGTGGGACACTGCAAAGCTGTAGAAACAGTTTTCTGATTAAGATTGTTCACTGCCACCACTGTTTCTTTGGTTTATTTCACAAAATATGCTGGCCAGGTTTCTGTTTGAATACAGTCATGCATTTCAGTCGGACAGAATATAACTATTTAAATTCAACTAATAGTTATTGCCCTTCCTCCAGACTTAAATAACATCAAAGTGAAGCAAGATGCATATTTTCTTAAAACCTAGATGCAGCATGATTACCATGTTCCAGCAATGAAGTGTCTGTGTATCAGCATATAGGGTACGATAATCCCACATACACTTGTTCAGTGAAACCTTAATTTTTGCTTGCCACAGCCAGACCCTTGTCAGTGGAGCAGCTTCCCTGTGCTACTCAGGCAACACAAGAGGGTTTGTGAAGATGGACATTTCAGAATGTCCTGAAACTTCCAGCTAGCATATGGTCAGCAGAATAAGCTTAATAAAGATCTTTATTCAGCTCTGCCTTCACTACTGCTTCTACCTTGGATTGTGCTGCAGGAAACAGGGTTTGGCCAAGAACTTTTGTCCTTCTGCCATAGCTGTGGTCCAGCAGTGCACTGTCAAAAACCCAGCAGAGATCAAACCAGACTTGCTAATGGAAAATTCTTTTTCCCAGAAATTTCTTTTCTTGCTTTTAAAGCTTCTGTTAATGTCTTAAACTTCCAGGTGGATCCACTCGTGACAGTGTCTGCAGATGTTTATAATTTAATGAACGCTACTTTCCATATTTTATTTAAATTAGCTTTGAGTTAAATATGACAAGTGTTCTTGCTGGTTGTTGTACTGCATCCCAGGTTATATTCATTTGTATAATGGCCTGTTCAGTTCAGTGTCAGAAATGGCATGTTAACAAATGGGTGAATTGGACTGTTTCCTGGTGTCTGTGAACAAGATAACATATGGATAGTTATCTCTGCCCTCAGTGAAGTTATTTTCTGCAGAAAATTTTACAAGCCTCTGTCAGCTCTGCCCTTACTGCTCCTACATGGAACCTCTTATGATCAACCAAGAACTAAGGCTCAAGAAGCTATTCCACATTTTCAGATTATTTGTGGCAAATTTGCACCTGTTTTTCTTGGACTAAACAGATCTTTAATTGGTTTTGTGATGTTCACTCTTCTGATTTATTTAGAGATCAGTCCCATATCCCTTTCAGACTTTGTTTTTTTCTAGGCCAGTGCTTCTATTTTTATTTTGTTTGTTAGTGGATATGATATCCAAGCAACTTGGTTTTCTTGAAAAACAATATCTGTCTCATCCATACTCAGTGAAACTAAAAAAAAGTTAGTATTAAAGTAGGGCATATTTTAAGTGACCGATGGATCACTCACTGACTGCTCAGCATCTTGCAGGGAATTTTGTCATTGTGGCTGATACTGAAATTCATGTCAGCCCATGTTTAATTTAAATCTCCACCTCAAAAGTCTAAGGGGCAAACAACTTTTCATCCACTCCTAGCTTTTATCCTCTCTCCTTGGAGCAAACCATTCCACACCATGCAGAAGACCTCACCAGGAATGCAGCACTGTGCACAAAGTGATACCAAAAAATCAGGACCAGGCCTGTAAGATATTTCAAGGCTGATTTCTGTACCAAGCTTCAGCAGAGCAAAGACATTTTCTTTAACCCTATCTGCCAGTCTGAAATTGCTCCACAGGGCTACTTGCTGTGTGGCTTTCAGCTTCATTTGAAGCACATGGTGCTAATTTTTGCAAAGTTTTGTTTTGATAAGTATTGCTTTATATCTTGCTAAAGCCTGATGTTGGTAACATAATGACATTAGGCTTTCATTTCTGCTTCTGAGGGCAGAAATAGTACATAAGTCCCCTGTAGTAGTTACACTTCATTGCAGAGCCTGAGCAGATTCCTTGTAGCCATGTGTCTGATCTGTAGTATTGGAAAGTCACAGGTTATGTCCTTGGGAAATGAGTGCTTTTCAGTGTGGACAGGTAACCCTTGTGTTTCCATGTGATCTTCTGAACTCCAGCACTAAATCTGATAATATCTATGACTGTATTAGGTGTTCAGGGTTTCTGGTGTACTTCACAGAAGGGGAATGATCCCTCGTTGCCTATGGATGAGCTCAGGCTGGAGATCTTCAGGCTTCACAGCTGCTCTCACATGGGCCCATTGGGGTTGAAATGGGCCTTTGTCTTCCAACCAGTCAGTCCATATTCAGAAAAATAACCTCTCTGTGTTCACAGCCTTCCTCTCAAACACTTCTCTGTTTTTCTGAGATTTTGTGGCAGCCTGAGCCGTCATTTGGGCAAGTACTTAAGTAGGTGCTTGAGTGCCACGTCCCTGGCAGCATGGAGGTGACACGGTGGCTGATGGTGGTCCTGCTCCTGCCTGGCTCTGTTGCTGTGCTGGCTGCATGTTGTGTGCTGAAAAAAACCCACCCTGGCTCTGACATAGAAGTAAAAAACCCTCATGGCTTCATTTGAAAATCCTTACAAAGTGTGCCACTTGGGGACATTTTAAAATCTTAGACCTGCTTCAGTTCCCACTTGAAGCCACCTACTCTGAAAGCACCTGTGCTTAAACAAACACAAGTGTTTTTGGTGTAAAACCAGCACAAGCAAGCTCCAGAGAAGAGTATTTAAAAAACAAATAAACAAACAACACAGACTAAAAATATTTATTTGGCAGGTGGTTGGGTTATACAGCTAGTGACAGACCTTGTGCCTTGCTCATCTGTGAAACTAAATGTCTGTGACTTGTCCAATGGGCTGGATGTATCATAGGTGGTGGTAAAGTGAGTGTGGGTTTTCTGGTGACAAAGAAAAGACCAGATGCTCATTGAACTGTCTCTGTGCATTGAAAACCTTAAAATGAGTAGGAAAAAAACACACTCTGGAAATATTTTTGCTTGTGTAACCAACTCCTGAGAGAGCTATTTATGATTTCTCTACCTGTTCTTGGCACAGGCCTCTTTTCTGTTAGAAGAGGTTTGACAGTTGGATGAGATCACACTTGGATTCCTGCCCTGCGAGCTAAAAACGCAGAGTCACTGCTTGTGAGGACAAGACTTGGCTGGAAAAAAATAGAAGCATTGCCCTTGTGTTCTCTGCTAATACTGCAATCTTAAAGTGGAGCTTCCTCAAGCTTTAGTGTGCCTTCATAGTCATACAGATGGTCCTTGCTTTTGGATGGAGCACTGCTTAAAAAAAACCAACCCAGCAGACCAAGAGATTCAGTAATAATTGTATAATGCCTGAGACGTCCCTTTAAGATTAATAAATGACCTTCTGAGATCAGCTGATCGCCTGAATCAGTGCCTTGGGCTGCTTACTGCTGCTGCTTATTAACTCAGGAGTTGAAATAATTGATGTTGCTATCAGTAGCTGAATTGCATTTTTTTTGTGTGTGTGTGTGCTCATTCTCACTGCAGTGGGAGATGGCAGTGAGGAGAGGTGACTGTGCCTGCATGATGTGGCACCTCGGGCTGCACTGAAATCTCTGTGAGTACAGCCCCACAGTTCAGGGTGTAGTCTCTACCCCCTAATCCAAACCCCATTCCCAGCTCCAGCTTCAAAACGTGGAAGAAGTCACAGAAATTCTTCCCGTCGGCTGCCCAGGATCTGGTGGAAGGGAGGAGCTGTTGGGGACATCTTTGTCACATTGCCACTGGTGACACCTGACACACCGAGATGTCTCCAGTGTCCGAGGTGCCCTAAGGTGTGGCAGGTGTGAGGCTTCATCTGTCTGTGGCCTTCCAGCAGGTTAATGCAGAGATGTGCTTAAAAAAGGCTGTGGTTAAGCTGTTGCAAGACACTGATTGTATCTTTTAATTGGCCTCCTGGCTGCCTCTGCACAGCCCAGTCCCCTGCTGCCCTGTCTAGGCTGAGATTTCAAGCCACAGACCTGGCTCTTAGGGCCATCCACTCTGTGATAGAAATTCAGATGCCATGAAGAAAATACAAAGGCCCATGGAGTGTTCCATCAAACTGCTGAGGTGTGGCAGCTTCCTGCTTGAGCAAGCATTTGTAATTGGGGATGGTTTCATTAAAAAGGCAATTAAAATATTTCAAATCGAGCACCACGTTACAATCAAGCAAAGTATAACATTCTTGAATTTTGAAACCAACTGCTGTCACAGGCTGCTTTGCTGATGTGGTCTCAGAGCAGGTGCCCCATGCCAGCAACCTCTCTGCTTCAGCTTTTCTTGCTCTGTGTTTATGCAGACCCAGCTCATCACCAGCTCCTTCTGCTTTTTGAAGCTCTTCTGCAATGGTGTGTGGATCCTTACCACTCTTCTCCCCCAAGTTATTTATCCTTGGTGGAACAATCTGTTTTCTTTCCTTTTCTTATGGCTTGGCAAAGGTTTGCACTGTGTGAGAGTTCCAGTCTGCTCATCTCTGTTTGCTGTGAGGCCTGATGGAAAGTTCTCCATCAGGTTTCTCCTTGGTTTGCCTTGCTGGAGGGAACCAGTTGCTAGCCCACCTTCCCAGCAAAGCAGGTTTGCAGGAGCCATCTCCTATGTTGCCTCTTCTGAGAGATTTCATTGGGTAGCAGACTGTATCTCTATAAAAAGAACTACTGTGTCCTCTTTAAAACCTCTTTTTTTTTTTTTCTGCCTGCTTACAACTGGGTGGCTACAGAAAAGTATTTTGTGTCGTTGCCTGGGGTAGTACATGAGGGGTAGATGATCTGAGATAGCTGCTGTTGATCTGCCTGTTTGTTTTTGTTATCTGTGTTACCTCTTATCTGAAGCTAAAATTGATACCTCCCAGAAGACTTTACATGGGGGTGATGTTCCAGCTGGGGCTGTTGTGTTTATCTAAATCCTGTTTTAGGAACTAGGTCAATGAGGACTTGGGTTTGATATTGATGGTTTTGCAGGTGTGTTGAAACTTGCTTTAGGGCAGGGCTGTTCAATTACTTTCTGGACAGCCCTCTGTGCCCAAGGAGGATGCCCACTGTGTCACTGAATGGCACTTTGAGCCCGGAGATGACATCATTTGTCACTTGATCACTGAGCCTTTGATATCACACCATATACTTTTAAAATCCATATTTGCATGTATATTATAGATTTACATATATATATATATTATGTTCTTATTAGTTCAATAGCACTTTTAAATGTACATAAACACATCTTCTGTTTACATGTGGAAGTATGGATTTATGCCTTAGCAGTCCTCCCCTGGTTGACTGCTTCTGTCTTCAGCTTATGTGCATTTTGGTGTTTACTTACTCCCTGTCTTGGTCCTTTGTCCCCAGCCTTTACTCTTGGCCAAGGAGGGTTGATTTTTTAATTTATTTATTTTTTAATTTTACCACCTTGTTCCTGAACTACTCAGAAGGGCTGTTTTGTTAGAATTGTCTGTGAGCTGACCTAATTCTTGCCAAAAGATAAGTTTTAGCACTCTGGCTAATTTTTAAGTGTTTGGAGTCAGAATTTCACAACTGGCTTAAATCCCTGACGGGGGCAACTCCTCCATTGCTCTCTTGGCTGCCTCCTCCCAGCTTTTGGGTGGCTGCAGAGTGATGCTTGTGGCTTGTTTGCTTTCCATGAGGTGAAGAGGCAGTTGGATCAGTGTCCTAGCAGCCAGCCTGAGGGAAGTGTCAGGACCCCTGGTTCAGAGGCAGCACTGCTTTAGAACAGCTGGAGGCAGCTGTGCCCCAAACTCCCCCCAGAATCAGCAGGAGGTTAGCAAGGGTTGTGTATCCTTAGCTTGTCTACACTGAGTCTGGGGTCCCTGTTCAGAGGATAATGTGAATCACTACTTGCTCTGCTTGGGCTGTGTTTGCCCACCTGAAGTCACCTGTGTGCCTCTGCTCTCCACCAGGTGCCTGCCTGTCTGCTCATCCTTACCCAGCCCTTCATGTAAGGCACTTGCACAAACTTGTCTGAGTGATGCAATGATTTGGGGGTTATAGGATGGGAGATTTGGGCCAAGCTCGTGTCTCAGGAGCACGTGGGAGCTTCAGCTTTATTGTCTGCTCTACCCTGAGGTGAGTCAAAGCCTCCAAGTGAGTGGTTTGGGTGGGTGTGTATGTGGGATGGTGTCTGGGACAAACCACATGTGTCTGAGCTCATGGGATGAGCCAGGCAGGCTGTGAGCCAGGCTCTTTGCTGCACTGCACCTGGGACATGGCATAGCCAGAGCCCAGGCTGCCTGCAGACTTTACATGTTGCCCAGGATGGTCAGTGGTAGCATTTTAGCTGCTCTCCCTTTGACTTATGCTACAAGCAAGATGCTCTGATTGATGCTTCACCATTTTCAGAAAGTAAATACATGTCTGTAGGAAGAGTGAACAGTTCTCCTGTTTCTGTGTGGATTCTTAGCATTTTCTCTGCTTTTCCATCATAGTTCAGGAGTGCTTCCCCCATCTCTTGTGCTTGAATGCAGCATCCAAAAAGCATGTTAGCTGGATTAATTTAATTGGGGTGTTATTTTTTTATTTTTGCTTCCTGCTAGCCAGCAGTTCCACAGCAGTAAGGGAATGGGACACTGCAGGTTCACTCTGTACCTTTCAGCAGACAGGAGACAGAGACATTTGTTTGTTTTCAGCCTCTTTCTGCTACAGGACCATTTTTTTTTTCTTCCCAAAACTTCATGGTTTTATTTGTTGTTAAATCTGCCCCTCATTTCTCCAGCAACAGTCTGGCTTGAACCATAAGTGCTGTGTTTAACATAATCATAGCACTGTAATAACTGTCTGCACTTGCCAGTCATAAGATGGGGTTTCTGCAAAGATAACCACTTGGTGTAAGTGGGAGAGAACATCTACCAATAATGCAGATGTTGTGGTTTGCTTGTGGGGTGGGATGATCCACACACATGTGCTGTTCTTCTACCACCAGCTGCAGAAATGACTGCAGGCCCCTCCTGCTAGATTTTCCCTTTGCCCAGCTGCTTTCCTTTCTAGTCCCTGGGGTATACAGGTCTCAGGGGGCTGCATTTTGTGCCTGAGTGACCTTCATTTAATGTTTAGGGCCAAGTGTTCTTTTCTGGCTTTGCTCACTGCAGCAGCTTGACAGAAAAGCGTGAATTTTTGTAAATTGTTTATAGATCTTTTCCCTCCCTATAGAAAAATAACCTATTAAAATAAACATGCCAGGAGCTGTAATAAGAGGACTTTATCTCTCAGAAGTTGTGGCCTGATTCTGTAAGTGGAGCTGTCAGTGGAGCTGTCTGGAGAGATGGAGTCAGTTCTCTGGTGGGCTGTTTGGTCTGGGATGTGTAGGTGTATGTGTTACCCACTTGCTTGAAGAAGTTTACACCCTGGTGTTTGATGGGATCACTGGAGAAAGTAAAAGGGAAAAGTTATAGCTAAAACCAAGGCAAATTAAGAATTCAGCTTGTGGAACCATAACCAAGGATATGGCCCTTCAGTCAGAGAAACCTGCTGTGCAGCCTGGAAATGTGAAAACTGTCTGGTTGTGCCAGGAGATTGTGCTTCCAGGGATTAATTACTGCTTTTTAATTACTACTTTTCCCCTACAACTCCTCCTTGCTAATCTTTTGCATGTAGGTTTGTATTGATGGTTAATCAAATTTCAGAGCAGGTGACTCCACAGAGCAGCAGGTGATTTCCATCTGCCAGGTGGGGCTGGGTTTGCACTGGCCAAGCTGAAAGGGGCACCCTGGAGTATTTATTTTGGCAGTAGGGTTTGTGTGACAGCACAGGTAAGAAGCTTGAAAAAGTCCCTTTCTATAGCAGTCCTTGTCACTGTCTAGTGGCAGGCAGGATATGTCTAGTTTGTAGTTCCTCTCCCCAGGAAAAAAGTTGAGCTCAGGGGACAGAAGATAACTTGAGAAGTCAGCAGCCAGGCCTCAGTTCCTTTCATGGTTCCTTCTCTTTTCCAGCTCTTCAGCTGTTTATTTTTCAGTAATTTCAGTGGGATAGTTGTGAACAATACAAAGGATGATTTTGCAGTTCCAGTTGTAGCTTGCATGAGGCCACACCATCACTGCAGAGCCACTGTGGCTTTCACAAGTAAAAACACCTCCTGAAATGGTGACTCAAACCTCATGTTGCTTCTTAATTGGTGTTAGCAGCTGGAGAAAGGCTGTGCAGATTCTCCAGGTTTCTCTGCTCTGTTGCAGACTGTTTCTTGTCTGTTGTTGTATTAAGTACTGACCATATGTACAATGTGCAAATCTTAAAACTCCAAAATTATCACCTTCTGTTAAGAGTGTCCTGGTGGGAAACCTGTATGAACCTCAACACAATCCCAGTGCAGAGTGGTCCTTGCTCAGTTATGGAGAATTGCTCTCCTGCTGTCTTACTTATTGCTTATCACCAGTAAGATACTAGTGCACACTTTTGTTTCTGCATGAAAATGATCTAGTCAGTATTTATAATTGTGATATTAATGAACTTCAAAGGACAAACTGAGATGTGAAATTTTGCATGTTGTCAGTGTGGTTTTTGTGTCCTTCAGAGCTGTCAAATTTATCAAGGAATATATCAAAAAAGAAAAAGCAAAGTGGTTTTGTTTACGGGGGTCACAAGCAGTTAAAGTAGCTCCAGCAAGCAGCGGTAGCAGAATAATCCATTAATAAATCTTCGAAATGAAGTATATATTTATTTGCCTTAGAGTTCCAGATGAATCAAACACAGGTTAAAAATCTAAATTGTGTGATTAGCCTTATTAGGGAGAAACGTGAAAATCCTGAGAAATGTAAGGACTTGGAACTGCATTTTAAAGTTGAGAACATATTTAGTAGAGCTGTGCAATGAATCCATTTAAAATGCATTATTATTTGTGAGGAGAGTACTATCTGTATCTTCCCACATAAACAAAGAGAATCAGTCTTTGGCATTCTTGAAAATTTGGCAAAGGATTGGTTTTGCTTAATATGGTAATTTAATGTTTAATCTCTTTTCTAATTATATTACTGTCAAGTGAATGGGGTCTTCTAGAAAAACCCAGCTTGTGTCAGGCTGTCTCCTCATGTCCACATGTGTGGCTGATCTGGTTGGTTGTCCTAGGTGTCCCTTCCAAGCCAGAGAGGTGAAAGGAGGGGATTTTTCTTTGAAAAGAACTTCTTTTTTTAGACTGCAGTGTTCAGCTGCTGCAGTTCCTTACACTGACTGCTACCTGGGAGCAGGAATCTAGGAGATTGGTAACGATTTCATTACGTGATGTTTTATAGCAACTGGTATTCAGCTTTATAAATGAGCTGCTCTCTTCTACATGGCAGAATAAGGTTTTTATGGTTGGCAGGCTGCTCATAATATTCTGGGGATTATTAGAGTAAGCTGTAGTTGTCATATAATACACATTATAATGGTGAGTGGTTTTACAGTAATGTGTCTTGGGGGAGGATATTATTTCAGAATGTGTGTTCACATACGGATGGAGTTTGAGTCTTTTCACCCAGCTCAGAATGGCATTCACAGAAAAGGCCTCTGGACCATCATTCCAGCAAGTTCCTAATGAGTAATAAAGTGGCAAGAAGAGAAATTTTAATAAAATTCAGCAGGGATTTTGGGGGAAAAAGAAAAAAAAAAAAGAAGCAAAAAGCATGTTGTTGGGTTTTTTCTTTTTTCTTGCCTCCTGACTTTCCATCTATGAGCTGAAGTTGTTCTGGTGTGGATTAGTTATTTAGGCTGCCTGCCAAGCACCTCACCTTGGAGGTGAGAAAATGGGGAAGCAGCAAGGCTGAAAGGTTTGTAGAGTGATGATGAGGGTTGTTGTGGGCAGTGATGTTGCAGGGCTGTCAGAGCTGCAGAGAGGCCAGGGCAATGATGTCTATGTGGCCTTGCTGCTTGAGAAGCAGTGCAGCTGCTTTCAGAGAACACAGTGCAAAAAAAGGCATTTACATATCATAGGGATTTCAAAAAAGAGCTGTGGGAACAGCTAGGGAAATTCAAATTGAACTGCTATATTGGCATTAATTAATCAGCTGGCAACCAAAAGGAGTGTGAGAGCTATACCTACTGTTAAAAAAAAAATATCTAAAAAAAACCTTAGGATCTGTGTAGCTAGGAAGATGTTTGTCCCTGGTGATCTGGCATTAAAATGCAAATAAATATCCCAGGGTGAGACAGACTGAGAACATTGGATTAGATGAGGAGGAAAATTTAAAGATGAAAACCCAGCAGAGGGGTCAGTAGTGGAAGGCAGGTGGCTGTAGACAGCATCCTGGGGACAACAGTGAAGCTTTAACCTCTGGAACTATCAGATGTTATGAATTATTCATCTCACCTTTGACCTTCCTGAAAGGATAATTTATGCATGTTGGTGCAATTACTAAAAACCACAAACAAAACCCCTGATGACAACATACTGTGTGGGGAAGAGGGATCTTAAAATAATCTTTATCCAGGGATTAAGAGTTTCTGATCTACCACTGACCTGTTTCCCAGAGTATTACAAATTCATTGCACTTGCAAAAACAAGATGAAAATGGTGTAAAACAAGAGAAAATCAGATTTACAGCAGCATAAGTAACCAAGGTAAGATGTACTGTTGAAAAAACCTCCATTTTCTAGGTGAGAGCCCAAAATGTGTTCGGGAATCTGTATGGAGAAACAGTGTCTGGACCTTTGAAAATGTTTATTTGCATTGGAAGTGAAAAATGCTGACCTCGAGTCCCTCTGTGATTTCTCCCCTCACTCTCCCCAAAAGCAGGAGGAGGCAGAGTGAGATGAAGACACAAACCTCACTGTAGTCTTGGAGTCGAAATTAATGCTGTTATTAAGGGCTGAATAAACATTAGGAAGGAATTATTTCTGTGCACAGAAAGGCAAGGAAACCTAGGCTGACAGCACCTGCTTTGTGAACAAGAAAAAAGTTGTGTATCTCCAGGACTGTGGCCATCTGAGATGTTTCACCTCTCTAAATTCTTGAGGGGAAAAAATAATTAATTAAAGCAAATCAAATGCCAGAAAGTGATTTTTTTTTTTAAATGTAATTGCCTGACACTTAATGTATAGTTTTTGTTATTTGTTTTGGCCTTTTTTCATTGTCTTTGCATGGAGGAGTAGAGTTAACATGAAATTTCATCTTAGTTTGAAATGCCTGGCACTTTTATCATACGATAAATAAAATAGATGTTAGCTAGGAGTTCAGTATTTTGTAATTTTGTCTGCCAAAGCATTTTCCATGGTAGATAAGGGAAATGTGAGACACGAGCAATAAATTCACGCTTGTCTTTGGAGTAAAATAATACTGAGTTGGATAACACCATCTTTTTTTACATCTATGTGTCAGAAGGTCTCTAGCTACAAATCTAAGTTGACTGAAGTCTTGAATTCTCACATTGTGACCCTGGAATATCCACTCTGGAGTGAGCAGGACCTTGCCTTAACGTGGGGGAGTAAAAGCAGCCACTGCAAACCATGAAAGATTTGCAGAGGGGTGATGGACCCCCACAGGTAGGACCAGGTTCTGCCCTTACAGGCAGCTTGAAATAAATACTGGATGAGCTTAACTTCCAAAAATGCTTCAGGGATTTGGTAGTGGAGAAAGCAGAGGATGCAGCTGCTGGGGTGCTTGCCCGGGGGGCTGAAGGAGCCCAGCTTGAGTAGGGGGGTGCTGGGCAGGGTCTGGCTGAGGCAGCACTTCATGCAGTCTGCTCCATCTTTTCCTTTGCTCTTCCTGGGGATACTGAATGTCCTTTCAATGACCTTGAGTCAGAGGAGTCTGGGCTCTCCTCGTTCTCATGGATAAACTGTTTGCCTGTGTGATTCTGAAAGCAGCTGCTAAGCACACCTCTCCTTTGTGTCTGCTGGGGGGAGAGGACTGGTTTGGAAGGTTATAATTTGACTCTCAGCAATGCCTTCTTCTCTTGCATTGGGCTGTGTGTACCCAGTGCACTGCTGGCAGAGTCTGGGCAGGCTTTTAATAATAATCAGGAGGTGAGATGAAAGTGCTGTCTGACGGCCTGCTAAGGAAGTGACGGGGTGGTCACCCTCTTTTATTTACAGTAGCACAATGTATGCATTTTTCACAGGAGCTTGGCAGCCACACCAGCCCCAGTTTTTAATATTCACAAGTATGAAGACGTCATGGTGAAAGGCAGCTCCGTTTTCACCCAGAGTTCCTTATCTGACAAGAGATTCTTGTCTAGTATGTGAAACTGTAGAAGCCCACAGCTGGCAACTATAAATTCCTGCCTTAATGGGTTATGTCAGACACAGGGCAGGGTGGTGGCTATGTTGGAGGGGGGGAGCCTGAGACAAGGAGGAGTTTTTTGATATAGTGCTGGTGGTCAGGAAAGAGTGTGTCTCTTGGGCATGGGAAGGGGCCTGGGGGCCCATCCATCAGGCCCTGGTTCTTCAGGTCTCCTTAGGGAAGAGGCAGACTGCAGTACTGCAGACCTGGGTTCCCCAGGCAAAGAGCCCCTTGGTGGTTGCTCACAGCAAGTGCCTGTGGAACATTAGAACAAGGGAAAGAGGTTTTTATTTGGCCTATTGCAGGCTTTTAAGTTGTGTTAATTTACTGTCCCAGATGTAAATTACAGATAGCATGACCAATTTCTGATTTCAGAGTTGACCAAATGGGATAGTTTTAACTCTCAACGTGTTGTATTTAACTGTAGTTTCCTTTTGCTGCATAATTTCTGCTGGGGTGAGGTGATCCATTTGCTGCTGTTCTGCTATAGACATTCACTATCAATTGCCACAGCTACATTCAGATATTTTGAGAGTCCCTTGGATCTTCTTTTCTGCTTCTTTAGCCTTTTTATTTATGCATCATCCATTGCAGTCATGGTTTGCCAAGGGGAGCTGTATTAAATACAGTAGCCTTGCCTCCTGCATTTACTAGCACCAGCCTGTGCTGTGCATGTGGTTACCTCTAATGCTGCTCCTTTCTTTTTTTCTAGGATGGGGAGGAGGGTGCATCTTTCTCCAGGTGCTCTGCACCTCTTTGTGAGGAATAAAGGAGCTAGCAGTGATGTGTTCTGCTATTGATGCAATCATCTGGGCAAAGAAGTGTAGCAAAGCCTTGGGGGGGGGAAGTTATTAATAGTTTGTGGTGGTTTCTTGCAACATAAAAACAGTCCTGGGCTCTGCCTGGAGTTGATGTAGAGTACAGGGGGGTCTTCAGTGTTTGGGAGGGCAAGAAAATGGTTTATTTTGCTGGCACCAAAGGTTGCAGAGCAACTTAATGAATCCTGTTACATCAGACAAGTCATCCCTAGCTTCAGCTGGTGCTTTCCCTTAGGTAATTCAAACCAGTAAAAGGCAGCTGATGTAGAGGAAATCTTTCATTCTCTGAAATAAATACAGTTTAGAGTAGTAAGGAAGTTTATCAAATTTACAGAACCCACTGGTGTTTTGTCTTCTGAACCTTCTGGTAATTCCTCCGAGTTGTGCTAGGAAACAAAGGGGGAAATCCTGGTGGAGCTAAACTGAGAATTTTACCCCACAGCTGAATTGCAGGTGGTAGGCATGATGTTAAAAAAGGAACTGCCTGACAGACTTGTAACCTTGAGCATTTGCTGTGCCACAGATGGTGGAAGCCCACATCTTCCCTGTACCAGTGAGGGGGGAGAGGGAATTGTGGTGCAGCTGCACCCACTCCTGCAGTCTGCTTGCTCTGCACCACGTCCTCTGAAACACCAACTTTTGCACTTTTTCAAACTGATGAATCAATGCTATTGTGTCTCTGCACCAGGTTTCTTTTCAGAACACATCTAGAAGTTGAATTTTTTTCTCTCCTGTTTAAGAAGTACCATTAAAACACAAACCTATGGCAAGAAGTCACCTCCCTGTCAACAGGAGGGTTTATGGCTACTGACAGCACTGTCTCCTGTTCAAAATTCATATCTACACCCAAAGAATTGCTTTAAAAACAAGTAAAATAAATATTGTGTTAATATAACTGGTAGTGAAATTATCTGACCTAAAGTTCATGAATATTTAAAAGAAGTTTCTGAAGTAGCAGAGGGAAGCACTGTACAATACCCACACATTGCCTATGTTTTTGTTTGTAAAGTATGTACTTCAGTCCTACAGCAGTTGAAGTCCAGGTTGGGAGACCTTGTAAAATCATACCAGTGTATGAGAACAAATATAAAACGTGGTTGAATGAAACTTACTGTCCAGGTGACATTTTTTAAAACACTTAATATTGAATCTTCAGTTTTGGATTGGAGCTTGTGTGGCCCAGAATAGCTTATGGAAATATTAGTTATTACAGTACCAATAAAACCTTCCTCTCTAAAACTCTTTAACAATAGGCACTGTCTTAGAAATAATCCTTCCTGAATTTAAAAAAAATAAAATAAACCTACTTTCGATTGCAAATACTGTGAGCTCCTCCTCAGCCATTCCCTTGTTAAATTCAGTAATTTAGCAGCTAACCAGGTGCCTGCAAGGTTTATTTTCCTGCTGTCAGGTGGAGTTGGTTAACATGGATGTCATGTATCAACGATTCCTAGAATTAAAAAGCTTTTACAGGGAACAACCACGAGCAGCTCCTTGTAGGAGACATCCTCAATTCTTTATCCCATCCTCGATATCTCTGTAGCACCAAATTTGCAGTTTGGGAGATCTGTAGTACTGAGAGGAAAAGTTTAAACACACAACCTGTGCCGTGGTACCGAACGCTACCAAAGCCTCTGCGGGTTTGTGTTTGGTTTTTTTTTTTAACAGAAGTATTTTAATTTTAGGAGCAGGTCCCTGTTCCTGTTTATCACCCAACTCCAAGCCAGACTCGGCTGGCAACACAGCTGACAGAGGAGGAACAAATCAGAATAGCGCAGAGGATCGGTCTGATTCAGCATCTGCCCAAAGGAGTCTATGATCCCGGGAGAGACGGCTCCGAGAAGAAAATCAGAGAGTAAGTGTCAACTCCTCTGCCTGTTGCATTGGTTTATGACATTGCCCTGATAAGCCTGCTCTTGTCCTCCTGTTTTTTCTCTTCAGGGACTCTTAATTTAATGTAGCTTTCTGGAAAAAAAATATATATTCCCATGCAGAAGGCTCTTTGCTTTGTCTTGTTTTCCTGTTGCAGGTGAATCTTAACTTTCCTGACAGGTTTATTTCCTCTTCATCCTCTCCTGACAGGGGAATAATTTCATGTTACTTCCTCACTTTTATGGGTCTCTTTCACCTTTTCTGATTTTATGCACTCTCAGCTGCCCCCACCATGCCCTGAAGACAAAGAAAATACCAAAACCATCCAGTGCTTGGTGGAGCAGCACTGACAGAGCAAAGAACTCCTCACAGTTGTGACAAGTACTATAAGCGTGGTTGATTTAAGGAAATCCATAGGGTTAGCTATCCCACTACTTCTAATTTTCGGTGTGGTAACAGCAGATTAAGTATTTTTATGGTTTTTTCCTCCCCCAGATGTGTCATTTGTATGATGGACTTTGTTTATGGGGATCCTATCCGATTTCTGCCGTGCATGCACATTTACCACCTGGACTGTATAGATGACTGGTTGATGAGATCCTTTACCTGTCCATCCTGCATGGAGCCAGTGGATGCAGCACTGCTTTCATCATATGAGACTAACTGAGCCAGGGTTTCTCTCCACTGAACCTTCAAGGAGACCATCCACTTTCATGGGTTTGATCCTTTTGTCATTCAGCCCAAAGAGCCAGGAATTAGGAATTAAGATCATGCACAAAGTATACATTTCCTAATAAACAAATAAAAAAATATTCCTGAATGGCTGCAAATATTGGAAAAAACATAGTATTTTAGAGACTATAGAAAAGTAGGTTGTTATTTTTAATGTAAAGCCTTGACCCACCATTGTCTTTTAATGTTTGTTCTTACACCCTTATATAGGAATTGTGTAAAGTGTTACAGCAACTGTAAATGTTTAAACTGCGTGTATCCAATTTTATTAGCAGCAAGGTAAGAGTATTTTTTTCCTAAATAAAGTAACCAGTTTCGTTCGGATTCTTTTCACAAGTCCTGGCATTTGGGTCAAGGCTTTATGGAAATCTACATTTTATAACACTGGCACAAAAGAAATAGTTTTAAGCTTGTTTGCACAGTTCTTTTTCCTTTTTTTTTTTTTTTTTTTCTCTCTTTTTTTTTCCCCCTTCATTGGAGATGAAATTCATTGCCTTAGGTCTTTTTAATAGTGTATTGTTATTGTTGGGCTGGCTCTATGCTTGAAATCCAGTTTATTTATAACCTGTTAAAAGTGCTATATTTTGTTTGCAGTTAGGAATATGCAGACTTCAAAGTGATCTCCTAGCTTGTGAGCAACTGAGATGCATTATCCCTTTTCTACAAGTGAGGTGGAATATAAAGAGATGAAACAAGTCCTATAGAAAAATTATGGTTTCATGTTTTTTATAACTTGCTTTGATTTTGATGAAACAACAGTCCTTAGACTTTTAATATGTCACCTTCAACTTGATCAGCTTAAAAGGGGGCCAGAAGGGCAATAAATAGTTAAGCTATCACAACTGAAAAAAAACCCCCAACAACTATAATAATCTATTTGGAATTAATGAAGTGTTAGTGTTGATCACTTATTCTACTTTTTCCCCTAAAAATGGTTGTCTTGGGTCACAGCAAATGGATACTGCATCTCTCCTTCTTGTAGTTCTTAGGTTATCAGAAGTTAAGAATAAACATACTGTATCTCAGTCTCCTGTATTAAATGTATCTGTTAAGCCCTGCTGGCTGACACATCAGTCCACCAAGCAGATATGAAATCAGATATGAGAAAAAATATATTTTGTTCTGCACAGAAATGCAAAGTTTATATAAACACAGACTGTCATACTAGCAGTTGAGAGGGGAAAGCAGTACTGCCATAGCCAGAATGACACAATTAGCTAATTTCTATAGCAAACATTACATGCTTATTAAGAGATGTAGCTATAGCTGTATAGATCTTTTATCCACTTAGCATGTTTGGGTTTCTTTTTTTCTTTTTTTTTTTCTTTTTTTTTCTTTTTTTTTTTTTTTTTTTGTCCTTAATGTACCCTACTGTGACTTTTATACATTCAACACAATGCTGATACATCTTGCATAATTAGATGCAATCTCATGTTAACCACAACAAATCAGGGAATGTTCTTGTTATTCCTGTATATTTTCAGTACTTGATACTAGTGTTTAAAGACTCAAGTACTTTGAAGACTTAGTGCAGTTACAAGATAGAAGAATGTGTGTGTTATGGAGAATTTTTGAAGGGTTGGTCAGCAAAATGTAGAATTGCCATGTTGATTTGTTCATTATTCCTGCAGTTGACAGCAACCTACTCTCTTAGGGAAGAACTCCAAGTAGCAGTCAGAAGGACCTGAAAGCAGTTTCCTGCTGTAGATTCCCTCAAATTGCTCCACATGTATCTGGACACAATTTTTTGCTGAATTCATTACATGCCTAATTACATAGATCAAAATCTAAGGAGAGAGACCTGAAGTTGTGCAATATCATTGTTCCTTTTCATCATTCCATGTGTGCTCCTTTGTGTCCTCCTTTCTGTCTGTTTGTTTCAGGGTGTTGGTTTTTATTTGGGGGTTTAGTTTTTTTTTTTTTATTTTTGGTGGTAAAACAATGTCCACATTAAGTACTCATTTCTTTTATCTTGTTAAAACTGGCAAATGAACAGTTTGAAAAAACAGCATTGTCATGTTGGTATTAGTCTTTATTTATTACAAGACTTGATTAAGAAAGATTTGAAAGAAACATGAAGTGACCAATTACTGAGCTGAATGCTTTTCTAGGCACTTTGTATAGTTGAACTTTTAACACTGATATATTTACTGGGCTAAGGGAAAAAATTACTTTTATTAAAATACTTGTTAAACAGCAAAAAGGTGTGAAGGGCTAAAACTAGAGTTGATTACACAAAAACATTCCAAAAAGTTCAAATTTTAGCTTAAAGACAAATGTGTAAATATAACAAATAAATCAAATGCTTTTTTCAAGTTTTTAGGTGCAATGCTGTTCTGGGTGATTTCTAATTCAAAAAGGTAAATTGATCTGAATTAAACACAAAACAATGTGTAACCTGAATTTAGCTACAGTTGTGAAACCAGGTCTGTGTCTTAATTGCACCATCTGTAAGATGAAGGTAACATTTACCTCCTGTGTCAGAGGTGTCTGACAAATGACTTACACTTCAAACACATTAAAAAAGTCCATTTACAGCACAGCTGTTTCCTAACCAGAGCCAACTGCAGCTCAAGGAGTGCAAAGGTCTGGCTCTTCCTCCTCTCAGCCTGAGCAACCACAGTCCTGATGCCAAGGGCTGCGTGGTTCAGGGTGGAAGTAAAATTTTCATGGAGAAAAAAACCCCAACAAACCCTTAGAGCTCCTGTGTATACTGAGCTTTGTAGGTACCTCAACAGTCACCAAAAAAAATCTTGCTATAAAGCATTTCATAGGGACAGTTCAGTATGGTTAAAATGTTCAGTGCAACAATGCTGTTTGGACTTTGGAGCTGTAACTGGCAAAACCACCCTGGCTCAGACCCAGAAGTAGTTGAGTGGATCCTCAGGCTCAATCCTCTGCAATTTTAGGCAGAGACACATGAGGCATGGAATTTGAAGTCCACATCCCCCTCCTTGTCACTGCTGGACACCACAGCCTTGTAGCAACCTGCTATCCCATTCAAAGACTTGGCTGGCACAGAAGTGCCACAGAACAGAGCAGTTAGGGACCAAGGGCATCACCAACATCCACAGTTGCTGCACAGCAAGGAAAGGGCTTGGTTACATTTGCAGATTTTAGTAGGAAATGGATTTTGTCTCACTGCACAGACAAAAGCAAGATTCCCACAAATCTGGTGCAATGACAAGTAATGAATCCTGAATTTTATAAAGGCCTTTATGCTTAAAAATTCTTGCATGCTCCTGGAATCACCATTTTAATCATTTTATGTCTAAGGATGATAATCCTAATTACTTGTTTCCAGTTCATTATGTAAATCTGAGAGGGATGCATCAAATTTCTACATAAACAAACAAGAGCTCAGAGAATTTCTTGGTGAGGAGCTGGTGTTGTAGAAGGGCTTTAATCACAGAAGGTTTTAAAAGTTGCTACTGTCTTGCATCTTCCCCTGGCTGAAAGCAATTAGGTGTTTGGAGGGGTGACAGTCCTCTTTTTTGCAGTGGTAGGTGTGTGGGTTTCTAGACTAAGGGATTATGACATACCTGAATTTACTTAAGTTGCCCCAGTTTCAACACTTGGAGGTTTCCTGTCCTTGTGCAATCCTGGTAAGGATGAAGATTCTCCTGACTCACACTCACTTAAATAAGTAACAAGATGGCTGAAACCAAACATACAGGACCTCTCGTTAGTGAAATCCTGGATTAAAATGGACTGAGAAACAAAGTGATGCTAGTTGATTGCAAATAGTTGTTTCTTTATAGCCATTTTTATTAAAAACATACATACTAGTGGTTAACCTATAAAAGAACATGAATAAAATCTGTTCAGAGGAACCCTTCCCGACTTAATACCCAGAATACAAATTAGTTTCAAGGATTAATTTTTCCTTTTAAATAGCATTTAACTTTGAAGAACATAATTTATGCTAACCATCCTTTGCAGATAATCTTGCTTTTAAACCTGTTCTGGGGTGAGAGTGTAGGAGCTTTGGAATTCTTGGTATGAAATGCAAGGCTAATGCCTTTTGATAAAAAGAGCAACCTAAACATATTCTGCAAAAAAGCATCTTTTTGATTGACATAGAAGAACTAACTGTTTGCATGCTGATTTATTACACTATCCACTCTGCACTTAGCTAGGCAAAAGCTGCAGAGGTATCTGTAATAAAAAAAAAATTGTGAAAATGCCTGTAGGTGTTTTCAGCAGCACAAAGGTGTCTACTTACTGAGCAAGAGGGGACCACAACCATCCTACAGACCAAGAGCCCCCAAACCTCTCTCCTCTCTGCTGGAAAACAAGTAGGAGGTAACTTCATAAGCCTATTATTGGCAGCACCAGCCCCTAGAAAACACTTGTCTTTAGTTTAAATAAGGCATTTCACCCAACAACCCCACACACACCAGTAAATGTTCAATCCACTGCACGTACTACATGCACCCTGGCTGCCCACACCACTTTTTTCACTGCAGACAGGCAAATTTCTACCTTCCTAACATTTTTTTTTCCAACCTTTCTGCCATGTTAGTGAGTGTGCCTGTCTAGTCAGGAATTCGCCCTGGCTGAGTAGGCTGAGGGAGACAGAGAAAGCAGAAGTTCAAGGGGAAAAAGGGTGATTCCCTCCCAAATGATGTGATGGAGCTGTGCCACTGAGTGGAAGCCTTATGTCCTTGAACCCTCCAGCCTAAAGCTGCTTTCTGGTGAGGTTACCTCACTGAAGGGCTCTTGCTAGGCTGCATATTTGTTTTAGGATTTCTCCTTGTAGAAGGCTACACACTGCACACTTTGTTTCCTTTATGATCCCACAGCAACCCCTTAGTAATGGCCCTGAACCTCCCTGTGTTTCCCTCAGCCCTCATCTGAAAAGGTGGCAGAGATTTTGCTTCATATATTTAAGTTTGGGTTTGTTTGTTTTCATTTGTATATTAATGAATTTAGTATAGTTTGACCAGTTCTGACAACTTCTCAAAAAAGGTCTGGCTACAGAGCCTGCTGCTGGTGTGCGTATAAATGCATACGCTTTTTTTTGTGTGTGTACATTTATAAATCCTTTTTTATATATAGATGTGTGTCACAGGTCATATACATGCAGTAGACACGTGGCAGAGCCAGTACCCAGGAGCTGCCTGCTGTTCCTTAGGCACACCAAGCCAGAATTATTTGCATCAGCAATGAGCCCAGCATCATGGAACAGAAACCTGACCCAGGAGCCAGGTATCCACAAGCCCTAAGAATGAATGCCAAAGCAAATAGCAGAACTGTATCTGGCCCTGCTGCTTGCTTCTAAAAAAGCCCCTTGCAGCTGCCCAGCACAGGCTGTGTAACCCTGGCAGTGATGACAGCAGTAGAGGGTACTGTACCCAAATGAAGATGACATTGAACATGATCCATCTGCTGTATCTGGAGTGTTAAAATGACACTGCTTCTCCTCCCTAGGCTGATTTACTGAGCTCTGCTACCCACTGGAGATAAATTCCTATTTTTCATCTTCAGATAGTGTCAAGCAGAGGCATCAGACATCTTTATACCAAAACATCAGGAAAAGCACCACATTAACAGCTGCACCTATGACACTATCACCACCAGGCATGGCCCCTGTGCCTCCAGCACTGCAAACATCCCACACAGCTCCAGCCCTCAGGAATTGTTCCTTACCTCCAAGCCTTGTGTGCTGCAGGACAGAAGGAACAGCAAGGGATGAAACCTGCAGAATATTCAAGCTTCACCTTCTCTCTTCTTTCTCTCCACATTGCTTCCCAGCCACAGAAACTGTTGTTACAGTACTTGTCTAACATGACATAAACATTTCTGATTTTTTTAAATTTTTTTTTTTTTTAAATAGAAGCATCCCATACAGACAGTTTGGGAGGGGTGGGGACATGGGGTGTTGTGACTGCTCTGCTTTGTGTTCTTTCTGTAAAATAGTCAAGGGGAGACAAAGCAAGTAGAGCTGAACACAATGCATAGTTCTAAATAAGCATTAGGCCAGAAATGGAAGTAAGTAGGTCCAGACATGTAAAATACCCAGAAAATAATGGAACATGGCCTGGTCCTATAAAAACATCGTTGAATTTGGAGCAAACACCGTGCAGAATTTTGCCACAGTGTAGTGCAGATATTTATTGGTTGTGTTGCTATTAGTAAATCTTGCAGACAGGGATTGACTGGGCATCATTTTAAAAGAAAGTATTTGAATTAAGCCTTTTTTTTTTTTTAAACACCTGAAGCAAACCTAGATAGCATATTCAGAAAATACTTTCTGACAAATTGTTCCATTAAAATATTTGCCATTACATGCTCTGCTTTCAATCTATCACAAAAAGCATTTGCAGAACATAATGAGAAAAGAAGCCAGTTCATTTCTAGTCTGTTCAGGTTTTCCAATCTTGCTCATCAGTGACGTTTCCAACCATTGAGCATTTTCCTGTACAGCTGTAAACACCATGACTCACCTCCTCTATCATCTCCCCTTCCTCCCAGAGGAGGAACCCTGTGGAATGCATTGTTTTGGTCATTTCATATCAATTTGCTTTGCTGCTGTGCTTTTATGCCCAAGAAGTCCACCTTGCAGGTGGAACTGGAGGCAGAGAAGGGTGTATTTAAGCTCTTGGGAATGCCTTCTGCATTCTGGGCCTGACTCTAGGAAAACCTTGTGTCACCCAGAGGAGCATTACTTGATGCTTCTCTTGGGCCAGAAGCAAGCAAACTGTCAAAGCCATCATCCCATCATCTTTGAGCTGTCTTGGATCCAGGCCATAGATGAACTAAGGCACTCAAGGTGGAATTTAATGCTGAAAACAGTGTGAAATGGGAGGAAGTGTGTGATTCTCCTGTTGTATGCTCCTATATTTTATAAAAGGCAAAGTTGCCTCAGGTAAGGTTTGAGTGCTGGATCACTGCAGTGTAAACACCCTGAGGCAAGGGACTGTCAGAGTGGGACAGGCTTGTTAATTAACCATTGACAACAGGATGTGTTAATTGTCAATTATAAGAGAACTGAGTATCAGCAACAAATCAAAGCATGTTCTTATGCTACTCGTTTAGTTGGGCATTTTAAGTACTCTTAAGTGCTATCTTAAGTGCTCTTCAGTGCTCTAACCCTTAGTGAGTGTTTCCAAATAATAGCAGTCATCAGGTTTGTGACTTCAGTGTAATCTTAGATCATCAAGAAAACCTATGAGCAGGTTCAGCTTCAGCCCACCACTCTTTATCCAACAGGTTCACTCATCCAGTGTTACTTACAGGAGCTCAGTGCTGATGTGGTTACATCTTCTTAGGCCTCAGGATAAGCTGCTGCCTTTTCAACCCATATCCTCCCTTTGTTTTAATGAGGCATCATGCATGGATTCCACATATGAGATCTGATGATAAAAAATGATGCTCATTTTACTTCTTTTCCCTTCCTGACTGCTGCTGTATCACATGGAGCACTGTGGCAGCTGCTACAGACATCCAGGAAACCAAGTATGAATTTAGCCCTTTCTCAGCTACTGGTAGGAAACCACACGTCAGTGATACTAAAAAACAACAAAAAATAACTATTAAAAAAAAAAAAAACAAACAAAACCAACCAAACAAACAAAAAAACAACACAAAACTTTTCTGAAAGTTTTGTGGTGTATCAAATACAGAAATTTTTTTTCTGCTGTAGTAATTGTTTGCTTTTGGTTAACTTCTCTGGTGCTCAGAGTGGGTTTCTCTGGCACTGGTCAGGCAGAGCAGTGTTTGAAAGCAGAAGGAAGTGCTGCTTCTGCAGAGGTGTTGACTGCATCCAACTTACATTTCCTGATTCTTAGGCCATGCTGAAGCCCCCGGATCTGTGATTCTGTTGCAGTATCTGCTGTTTTCTGCTGGGTGAATTCACTGACCACTGAAGCTGCTTGAGAACTTCCACCAATTGTGCTTTTCCTAATTGATGGTACATGGGACTCCAGGGTGAGGGAGCTGCTTCAGGCAGAGAGCTGCAGCTTCCGGAGAGGAATTGAAAAAAAAAAATCCCAGCATACACTTTCCAGCCCTGACAAAAACTCAGGTTTTGATCTCTAGCCACAGAAGTGTCTAAATAAATACATCTATGAACCAAGAGTAACGTGGGCAATTAAAAATGTAACACATTGGAAAAGGTATATGGGGGACAATGTACCAGACCTTCCCTTCATTCTTCAGCAAGCAAAGTGTTCTGTTCTTTTAAGGAATTCAGATTCTTACAGTCTGTAAACCTTTGTTGGTGCATCAGGAAGGTGAATATTTCCTGCTGAGTGGGAGCTGAAGAGTTGGAATGAAAGCACAGACTACTTGATGGTGGCTAACTATGAAGTCCTCAGGTGAAACTGGAGATCAAGTCCATGATATGACCACTGCTTGTGCTCAAAGATGACTGTGAAAATCTCAGTGTTTTCATCACTGCAAAGAATCAGGGAAGTTGAATGCATATTGCACAGCATGCCCTTTGTGCAGCTTATCCAGCATCAGGCAAAACTCTGCTGTGGGTGAAATTTCAAAGAGCATTTCAGTGGCCTTGAGTACAGTCAGAAGGATTGTTCTTTCTGCAAAGTACAATTTATGCTAATTTTCATGGCACTGCTTGCTTCAAGGATGCTAAGAAGGCCAAAATATTTGAAAAGGACACAACTGGAAGAAGAGGCGTTATATGCATGAAATAGAACAAGAATCTTTTTTATTCTGTACAAAGAGTGACTGAATTTTTACACGTGCAGTTTTGATGTGCAATATGTAAATAGCATAACTTCATACTGAATTTTATCTGAACTGAATTTATCTGAGAAAGTCACTTTTAAAAAAGGCATTCTTCATCTATGATTTTAACTTCCAGAAAGTGTGTCTATTTTTAAGACAACCCAAGTTCTCTGTGTTGAGGAACAGGTGGTTCTGTCTCCTTGCATGTTAATTTGCAATTATAAAACAATGTCATTTCCTTAGAGAAGGTAAAAGCAGAGCTATAAGCTGTCAATTTTCTGCTGGGAACAATCACTTTAGGAAGAATATTCACTGTGAGGTACATAGATAGGACTCTTCCTGACATCTCCATTGGAGAAAAAGGGCTGCCAGAAGACCTCTCCTCTCCACATATCAGAATGGGTTGTAGGGAAGAAGCTCTTTCCAAAGAGAGGTAGAAGTGTGCCCAAAAAAGCTACAGACATAGAAATATGGAGCTAGCCTGGAGAACAGTAAATATGAATCAAATATGTGTTATGGCTGACTTCACCAGAAAAGCAGCAATTCTGTGGCAGCATTGGAAAGCAGAGCCCCTTCTCAAAGCCCCTTAACACAGAAATTCCCCCAAAAGAACAACAAAGAGCAAAAAGATAAAGAGCTCTCCTTTGTGAAGAGCAGAGCACTGTGCCAAGAGAGCCTGCTCCTGCTCCAGCCCCTCCTAACAACAGGATCATGGCCATACAATCTCTTTAAACATCAACATCTCAAGTTAGGCAAACCTAAGAGCAACTGTTTTAAGAAGGAATTGACTGTCACAGTAACTAGAGGTGTGCAGCCAGAGCAATATTGCTGTTTCTTAAATGACCTTCAAGGACTTGTGCTTCAAATCTGATTCAAACTTCAAATCTGTTCTGATGAAAAAACTTCCTAAGGAACTCTCATTTTTAAACTTGTCAAAGAAGTGATGCAGTTTTACAGTCTGCCCCCATCAGCTCCTTGGTAAATCATTCAGCTGCTCTGAGCAACATACTTGACATGAAAACCAAATTCACCAAAAAGTCAAGATATTTGGTTTTCATCACCAGCCATTTTCTTAACAGAAGCACAAATCTTTCTATGCACAACTGGAAATACCCAAGATTCAGAGCTCCTCCTTGTTCTGTTTCTTGTGCACTGACATTTTCTCACAGCATTTCAGCTAAATAGGTAATTGGAAAAAGTTATGCTTCCTTCTCAACTTCTAGCAGTATGAATTCAAACAAACTTTTATAGCTGAGATTAAATCCATGGGTCTTTAAAGTCTTGTAGATTGGGTTTTTTTTTTTTTCAGTTGTTCCCCGTTACGTTGGGAGCTTGCTAAGTAAATGTTGCAAACACAAGAAAAAAAGGCACACGTGATAGAAAAATGAATTACACAGATGTAAGTATTCAAAAAGCCACAGTTGGAAAACCAGTATTTTTCAGAGTTATGGTTGGTTTGAGAGGTTTTGCCATGGTTTTGCCATCTTATTACATGAGATTAGCATTTTATGCATCACCTTCAAAATTTTTAAATTATTTGGTTTCTTACTGACTTGAAAGAGAAGGAAAAACAATTCTATGCTGTCAGTAATCTTCTGCATCAAAGTTTGCAACAAACAGGACATCAAAGAAGAAAAAATTACTACACTGCTGAGGCTCCAGAGTGCATTCCATTTTCTGGGGTGGATTTGGCTTGGTGCAGGGCAGCTTGAATTCTGAAATGTGTTCTTGTTTCCATGGAGTAATTCTTGTAGTTTTGTCTAAAACAAAAGCAGATATACTCTGATAAGTATGTATTTTAAAAACATTTTACGCTTATCTCTATATTATTGCTTTAAGTAAAACAACTGTAGAGAGCAAAAAAACCTTTCTTCACAAGCTCCTTTTTTGCCTACTCTAAAATACAAGGCATGTGTTCCCAGCCAAAAAATACAGCTCCTTGTTCTTTATTTGTAGTTCTACTGTCTGGCAGTTACCACAAAAATATAGCTTAATAAGTAATTGAATGTGTTTCACTCCATCAAAATATTGAGTTCACATTAAGTATCTGTAACATCCACTTAGTTTACATTTAGGAAACAGATTTTTCCTCCTCCCCTCTGGAAGTATAGCTGCCAGTTTTTAATACAAACATTTACACATTTTTTTTTCTTTGCTTTAGTAAGCTGGATTCATTTTAATTCAGCAAGCATGCTGAAAAAACATAGAGAAAAGTAAAAAAAAATAGAAAACAAAAAGAAAGAGAAGCTTTCCTGAACTGTAAAAGGGAAACACCCCATACCTGCATCCTGTATCAATAATGTGCACTGTGTATAAGAAATAAGGCCAATAAATTTGTTGCCCCAGAAGCTTGGAAAGGGAAAGTGGGCACACAGGAGACTCTGTATCAGCTTTCAAGGAGCAATTCACCAGCCTGGGAAGAGACTGGCAGGAATTCCCCCACAAACACCCAGTGTCTGACTCAGCAATGTCATCTGCCTGTAGCTTCCAGCAGCTATGTCATGCTCTGGAGGGTTACAGAATCATGAAGAGAAGCTGTGTTTTGATAGAAAAATGCCCCCAGGACCACATAAAAAACCCAGATCCTACTTAGTAGGAATTAAGGTGTCAGCTCGTGCAGGATGGATGCAGAATCCAGATGCCAAAGACCACACTGACATCCTTTAGATGTGTCTCATCTCTGCAGAAACATACCATGAAAAAGTCTGTACACCTTAAAAGTATTTCAGTTCAAAATCTGTCATTCAAATCAAGCATGGCAGCATGGTAGCTACCACTATGGCAGTGGCAGCCTCTTGGTGAAAACAAGGAATTCCACATCCATCCTATACCATCTTATAATCTCATTTATGCAACATCCAAGAGGCTGAATGAGAAAAAGAGGTGACTGGGGGGTGCTGGATACTATTATGAGACCCTTTGGAGTTTTTTCTTAAAAGTAAGTAGATTTTATCATGCAGATTCTGCATTTCTCATCAGTAGGTTGATATTCTTACTTGTAGCTAACAGTATTACAAATAGAAATATTTCCACACACAACCAAGGCAAAACTGCTTATCATCTCATTCCACTCTTTCTCCTAGAGCTGAAACATTCCAGCCAGCAGCTGTACGTGGATTTAGGTCAAGCAAATCAAGCATCATGCACAAGCTGAGTGCTGGCCTGCACTCCTGCCAATTGCAAACATAATTCTGCAGTCCTAAAGCCCACCACAGGCAACACATCCTCCCTCTGCTGGCTGCAAAGACATTCAGCATTTCCAGCTGAATGCTCATAAACCTTGAACATTGTAATGCAGTGTAATGGTTGCAGGTGGAAATACAAGGACTGCACTTTTTTTTATGACTTATGTGAGCATAGCAAGTCTGAGTATTAACTTTCCATATGTTGGGTAATAATATTTTAAAAGCTTTAGACTGCTGGTGCTCTCCTTAAATCCAAACAACCCTCCCTTGAAGGGGTCTGTGACCTGAGCCAGACAGAGCCATCAGGGCAAAGTGCAAGCAGCAGATGTACAGATGGAATGAGGAGCTCTGAATCCTTCATTTCCAGATCTCTCCTTAAGAGAGGTTTGAATGGAGGAAATGAGGGCAGGAGGAGAGGTGTGCTTTGAGGAACATGAAACCAATGAAAACACTCCCCATTGTATTTTGCTAATGCCATTTCTACTCTTCTGAGTATTTCCCATGAGTCCACAGAGAACCAGGCTCACAGGCATGAGATGAGCAATTGCAGTATTTTCATTTTTGTGCTGACAGGCTTTTGGCATCCTTTTAGGCAGGCTGATTCCCTGCTCTGTCTGGCATAGTGGACTGAGTTGGACAAAAGCTCAACACAAGACCTGTGACCTCTTTATAACTTGGTGCCAGACACCAGTTTTGTAGCTGCTAACACCTGCAGCTGGTGTGACTGCACTGGGAGAGATGCAGGCACCTGGCATCATTCAGGATCCAAGCAGAGAGGTGAAATACCCTGCTGCAGGATGCGTGAAGAGGGCAAGGGTTGTTTGGATTTGGATTCCCTCCTCTCCCTCTGCTTCTCAAAAAACTTAAGCTCAGCAGAGCTGCAAATGCTTACTATGATAAAGAACACAATCAAGTCCAACTACTCCTGATAAATCTACTTTGCTTGAAATATCAGTCACAAAATAGTAGAAGTAGGTGTCTTGGTTGCCTTTCAGAGGCAGATGAAATATTACACAGGGAACTAAATGCAAGGTGAAGCAGCATCTCAGCTGCAGTTCATCAAGGAAAGAAACCAGCACTGTTAGCCATCAACTGGAGTAATGCTCTTTTAGTCATAACAGAGAGCCTTGATTTAATTTAATACATCTTTTAAATAAATAAGTGACCACAAAGATTATTGTATTTTGTCATGCATGGATTATTTCTTATAGAAACCTTTGACATTCATGTAACATCTTTTAAAATGTGGGGGGTTTTTTCTCTTAGGAGAAAGGATGGTTAAGTCACAGACTGAACAATCAGATAATGTCTACCAATAAAAAGGTCAACACCAAAACTACTGCATGCATGCTTCCACTGAAAAAATGAAACACTGAGTTGCCACACTATTAATAAGTTGTTTCTGCTTTTTGCTAACCAGTAAAATACCATACAGACACATCAAACATCAGTACAAGCTTTTCACTTGCTTACTTTGCTTTTTCCAGTAGTTTTACTGCTTCTTCTCTTCTATCCTGGTCTAGATACAGTATGGCCAGCTCCAGCAAGGCATTTGGAATTAGATAATGATCATATTTTATCTTCTTCTCACTGCATTGGAAAAAAAAAATAGCCTCAAGGTCTTGAAATGGTATATTGTTTCCTCCATTTAACAGTTCCAAACACAAATAATCCATGAGATAAGCTAAGAAGAAACCATCAATCTCTGTTACAACACTTGTCATGTTCTCTATCCAAAGCTACCATCCAGGTTATTAAACATCTATTTTGTGTAACTGTCCTGCACAAGTGTATTATTTCTTAGGAGTACAAAATCTTTGCTTTGTTATCAGGGAAGTATTAGAAAAGATGATAATTTTATGAGCTCTCCCCATGTGAACTGACAAAAAAGAGATGCCACGCACTGCATGGAGTATAAAGGTTCCAAGTATAATCATGCTGCCATCTGTCTCTGCAGACTGCATTTGGCTTTTTGGGTACAGCTTCTTCATGACTGGTAAGAGGAAAGGATGGGGGGGGAGAGGAGTTGTATGTCAAAAAATTTCTGTATGTGTAGTCCCCAAAAAAGGGAGAAAATATCTGTCAGAAGTGCAGATCTGAAATTCTTCCATACATGGCTACCAATACTGGCAGTTCAAACTGATTCCTTGGTGTCAGACTGACACATATAATGCAGTCCTCTCCTTTCTATTCAGATCACAGTTGCATCTCCTCTTACTTGAAAGGAATAGTTACTGAGAAACTAAAGAGCTCTCCTCTGCACCCCATATGAACACTTACTTTAAATAGATGTAATTAAAATGGTCTTCTGCTTCTGAGATCTTGCCCAAATGTTTGAGGCATAGACCCTTTAACAGTTTTATCACACACTGGTCATCTGCTAGTAATTCTGTAGCTGCAAGATGAAGTAAACAGCAAATTTTTTAAAATTGCAGAGCAGTAGAGATTTTTACACAAGTAGGTGTGAGCACAAACCATTTACTGACCACAGGACAAAGAGAACTTACTGGTCAATTGAGTTCATTTAATGCAGAGACAAACATGTCAACCTTTTCATAAATCAGTCAAACTTTGTCTAAAAACTGTTGGGCTCTTCTTTCCCTTCCTACTCCCTTTGAAATCTACAATCTTACTGTTATGATACCTAAAAACTGATTTAAAGTGTCCACTTTGGAAATACTGATGTCCAGTTTATGATCTCTTAACCTTATGCCTTTATTGCCCTTGTGTCTGCACAGCTCTTCTCCTTCCTTGAATTTAGTCACATGTTCTATTTCCAGGCAAGAGTTTTACCAGTTCTGCACTTTTCTTTGGCTAAACACAACTATGACAAACCTTGCTACCTGCACCTCACATCCCCTCATCATTTTCTGATTACCTCCTGTTCACCTCTTTTGAGTTTACACTTCTGAGTGCCCAGAGTCTTACCAACCTCACCAGTGCCTGAAGTCATTAGTAACAACACTCTATCCAGTAGGAAACTTTTGCATGATACATTTCAAAGAAAACATCTGGCTTTTTCTTTGCTGTTCCACACAGGCAGCTTGGTCTTTAGGTTTACAAGCAAAATCTTCAGCTTGCTTGCTCATTTCCAATTCATGAAATGCTGGCTGAAAAGAATTTCTGCAAAACGTGTGATAATGCTATTGAATGGCACCCTGTTTTCCCTAACCTTACCTGGTTCTTCCTTTGTCACTCCAACTGACAAAATGCTGACACACATTGCATGAAACAGCTGCTGCCCTTTGGACTTGGCTCTGATCCTACAACTGGAGTCACTTCTATTGCTAAGTCCCACAGAGGCCCCTACACACATACAACACCAAAGCAAATCACAGGGAAGATGCCCAAAGACTGTGCAGCAAACTACTTCAGAGGGAACAGGAAAGAGGGCAAAAGTTTACACAGTGAATACATGCACAGTGAGGTGACTCAGGGCCTCAGAGGATGTACTTCATAAGATTGAAATAAAAAAATAAATAATAACTAAAAAAGGCATATCAATTGTCTCTTCTGGACTTCTATTGCACGAAGATGTTCGTACACATTTATTTCCTCTCCTTATAACAGATCTTCCCTGGACTGCAGAAGTAAACATTGAGAGACCTATCCTAGACACAATTATGCAGATAAGATTTGTATCTCTAGGAATCACTTCCTAACAGTCTTCCTTTTACATCTTTTATGTAATGTAATGCTGCTACAAGCACATCAAACTTATAATTTTATAGTGCTGGATCCTTACACTGTGAATCTAATGGTAACACAGTGAAAATGCCTGAAAATTCAATAGTTTAGCCTCAAACACTGTCAGGAAAGCTCAGGGAAAGCATGGCACCTGGAAACAGCAAGTGACTATTTGGAACAGGTAATACTTTAAATTGTTGGTATGTTTAAAATATATCCCACTTATAGGTCCTCATTGTGTTTTATAAATATGAAACAGCTTCCACAAATCCCTGCAAAAAGCCAACCTTAGCCACAGTTTAACAGCTAAGAAAAAAAGGCAACAGAGAAATAATGAATTCACTTATTCAAAATAATGTAGCAAAACGGGTGACAAAGGAAATGAAAGGGTGAAAAGCCTTCTTCCAAGATGTCACCTTCACTGAAGATATTTTTCTGTTCTCTTTCACAATTAACTAAAAAGGAGACAGCTTTAGCCTTTCAAGCAACTCTTGCAAATCTTGTGTAACACAATGTGGACAGGGAGACCAAGGTCCCAGAAAAGACTGCAATGCAGTGATTTAGCCCATGCTGCTTTGTCAACAAGGCCTGATCCTTCTGCAGGAGGGCACTGCATAATAATAAGGTAAAATATTTAGTAAGGAGGAAAAGCTGACGTAAGAAAGAAAAGTAAGAGAGAAAAGCTGTGCAGACTGGTTGCATATAGGACCTGGGAAAGACTGGCAAGAAAAAAACATCAATTGAACCTTCTCACAGATGGATAATTCACAAAAGATGTGGTAGCAGAACCTGTTCCAGCTCAATTGTGCCCATTACCTTACTGCAAAAGAAGCCCATCCATGGTGTCCCAGATTTATATTTATTACTATCCTATTTCTAGAGATATTTCTATAGATATTTCTACTATATAACTATATAACTAGATATTTCTATCTATATAATATTTCTACTATTATTTCTAATACTGCTTACACACCAATACCCTTCAGCCCAAGGACACTTTGTAAAGTGACAGCAGTTTTCAAACAGAAGACTGACTTGTCTTCCACTTATCTTTCAAAACTGAAATACAGTATCTGAGGATAATGAAGTTTCATGATCCAAGTAATCAAGCCAATGCATATGCTGATTTTGATCTAGCAAAATAAACAGGCCTTTAATACAAGTCACAAACTGGTCCTAATACTCATCTGGGGATGGAAAAATGACTTTTTCTATTATTGTGAGTTATTCTCATATTAAAAAGGAAAATTATTTCTATCTGAAAAAAGTTCCTCTCTTCTTTACCTACGTTCCTCCCATGATCAGATTAACTTCACTAAAGAGTGTCTCTATACACAGATATCATCTTTAGCTATTGCACTTTAGAATACCTGCTTAAACCATATCACACATTACCTGAACTTCTTCTTGCCAGTGCTTCTTCTGCTTCAATTAGAGTCTCTAACATGCCTTCTGTTAAGCTGGGACACTTCCCAATAACAGCATAGCCATTCCAGATATACATCATTTCCTAGGGTCAGGGAGAAATGACAGCATCATTAATTACAGCACTGGATAACTGCAGTTATAAAGTACTTCAGTTTATCTCTGTGTGATGAAAAAGTTACAGAACCATTAAATAAAAGGTTTGTTTGTCAAAACACAATGCAAGGAGGATTACTTGAACAGAATGCAAACACAAGGCCTCATTTATAGGTGAAGGCAAGTACCAGCAAAACACACAGACTTAACACATTCATGGCATATGGATAACTCTCCCTTTATTAATTACTTTGACTTATTATTTCCTTTATTTATTACTTTTGCTTTTTAGTTCTATCCCAACCAGGGCAGTAATAACTACAATGTATTTCTTCTCTAGGAAGACATGAAAACTCAGGAAATGACAAAACAAAAAGAAAACCAAATATCCTAATCTTTAAGCAAAACTTCAAACAAACCAACAGAATTTCAGAGCCAAACTCTAAACTCCTTAAATTCCTCATGTTGGTTTGATGTTCCCATAGAAAGTAACTCCTTTTTTATTCAACTGTACTTGAATTTTATTTTAAAACTATTGGTTTCATTCCTAGAATGAACTGGGGTTCTCTCTTCAGAGTATATCACCAGACCAAATGTGCCCAATTAAAGATGGAAACAGCACATAGACTTAGGACTGGGCATCATGACATTATTTATTCTTCTTTTTTACACGACCCAGTCTGTATTTGGTAATTTGAAGCTTTTGAGTAATATCACTGCATAGTGTAACAGAGTTCTGGAACTACAGTGCAAAAAGCTGTCAGACTAGAATAGATGAAACAGTTTGTCTAACCCAGGCACTGTTGCTTTCACCACCTGGTCTCTACTGATTGAAAAACCTCTGCTGAACTTACTGAATCTAGTGCAGATTTGTCAACATGGTTTTGACACAGAAGTACTCAAACCACACTTACTCCAGGCTAAATCTCTGAGCTACGACTTGCCTGGGCACTCTTTCCTCTCAGCAGGTCCCTTCACAGGGAGAAGGATAATCCCAGAGATGAGATTCTGCATCCAGGTCCACAGCCTGAGGGTTTTGAACCGTTCAGCTGCGGCATCTGCTGCCTCGGAGATGCAACTGCAGCAGCAACACGGGAGGCAATGTCCAAACACCTCCCCTGAATACAGAAACCTGGTTCTGCTAAAATCCCAGTACAACAGCCTAGCCAAACCTCAAAGTGTACATTTTTTACTCTCTACAATCTCCAAAACCTGAAAGGCAAATCAGAGCGACCTAATTCTTCTCTCATTTCAGTCTTCTGACTTAGTGGGAAGCAGTCCCTGGAGGATACCCACACTGTGGCTGTAGCCAATGTATTTCTTGAAGAAGCACCCTATGTCACATACTCAGCTGGTGGGCTGAAAAATTACTGTCCCCCTGGTATCTCCTTGTTCAGGCATTTTCTTAAAGGGTATTTACTAATTATCCAGCTGTTTCTCAAATGCAACAGCTCAAAGCACTGCAAATGCAAACACCACTACGCTTGCCAAACCATTGGCTCAAAATCCTTTTATGTTCTTTTACATCTTCTTTGTAGACAAATTTTTGTAAGCACACAAGGCAATGGGCACCTTATGGAGCTGCTCTCGCTGGCAACAGGGAACTGGACAGCATCACAGGCAAAAAACCAAACCAAAAAATCAGCCGTATGCAAGTTTTCTGCAGTGGCAAAGGATTTGACTATTTCATCTCAGCACCCATGAGTTGCTCTGGAGAGCACCAAACTGCAAACATTCAGGAGCACACTAAATAGATGCTTACATGTTTCCAACTCTTGTATTGTTTCCTTGCTTTTTTTCCTCTCCCTCCCCCCCCTCCCTTTGTACCTTTAAGTGTTCTTTTAGTAATCTCAGTAAATGACATGTGACAGAAGAGACTTAGGGCAAAGTTCCTCAAATGAGAATCAAAAGAAAGCTGTGAGGAGCATGCTAGTCTATAGCTGGAATAATGAGCTACACATGCAACACATTTACATGTCACAAACAACTGGCTCAGTTCCCTGTGGCTGGTGCATGCCCCAGTTTTACAGCATTCCTTGCATTCATGTGGCTTTGCTTTGGGAACATTCCAGTCTCCTGCAGAGGTTTTACCTTAGAAACATGGAAAGATACTATTCTAATTATCTCAGGTTTATTTCTAGACATTAAAAAAAAAAAAACAACCTAGAGTAAGGGGGGGTTGTGTGTGTTTCTACCTTACCAAAGGTGGAACAGGCAGAGGAATGGGGTTTGGGGAAAGGTATCGTCGAGCTTTCCGAATTGCAAACTTTTCTGTAGGCAGTGACTTCCCTGCAATTTTCAGTTTCAAACTAGGAACAATCCTGAAAAATTTAAAGGACAATATGAGAAATTTCTCTTCTGTGAAAAAAAATAATAAAAATTCAAATTTTAAAATTAAAAACCCCCAAACAAATAGTATTTCAAAAGCTGTTACACGCCAAGCTATCACTACCTCTAGGCAAGCTGAGGAACACATACTCAAAAAAGATGTCTTAATGCAAGGCATGTGTATCTCTAGGCTTCCTCTTTAATCAAGCAGAAGGAAGAGGGACTCTTCCCCACCCAAAGAATAAATTGCATGGTGTACTTAACTTATAAAGGGCCCCTCTCCTATCACAGACTAAGAAAGAAGCCAGGTAGCAATTTTGCCTCTCTTCCCCCAACAGCATGAAGTGAAAAGATAAAACATTTTACCTAAATAATTCAATTTCATTATCTCCAAAAGGACTGCAATCTTCTGGTCCAAACATACTGAGATAAGCAGCTTTCATGTAAATGTAAGTAGCCTGCAAATGCAATCAAGAATATCTGTACAGAAAATTAATTTACAGCATCACCTATATTGATCTAAATCACAAAACAGTAACAAAGAGGAAGAAGCTGCTACTTTTGCTCACCAACAGGTGTAATCTTACAAAATTTCAAGCAGGATATAGTTTTTTAGTAAGTGAATTATAGAAATTTTTTTTGTATCATGTACATCTGTTTACTTTGTTTCATCTTATAGTTTATGTCCACATTCCAAGCACAAATGTGATGTTTGTGTAAAGTGAATTTCTATTACTCTCAGGAATACATACTAAGAAACTTATGAAAAGGTCATGCTCAAAGTGAAAAAAAAAAAATACTACTAAATCACCTATGTGCCCAATCACATCTTGGTAGAATCTCTCAATGTTCTAGAGAACATGAAACTGTTTTGGAAAGGTTTCATTATTTCAGATTATGGGAAGTTCTCATTTCATAGGGCTTGCTGAGCAATGACAAGGAAGCAACCAAGGAGAGCAAAGCAGCAGAAAACATTAAAACCCTTCCAAGAGTGAAGAGTAACAGCTGGTGAGCTCTTGAGTACTGCTTGAAGGACTCTACAGTAACCACAGGTTTCAGGATTTTTCTGGAGTATTTTAAGCTCTGATTATCTACAGTGGAACCTAACAGTGCATATATGTAACCATCTTTCATTTAGCTCATGTAGTTTACCAGTTCACTACTATCACACTGCACTGTAGGTAACATATTAATAGGAAGCATCTTCTCTGCTTCTCTAAAGCCCCTGCAATATAGTATAAAACTGTACACACAGTTTAAAAGGACACACATTAATAGTAACCCTACAGCATTTCGGAATATTAAAGCTTTAAGCCAGGCAGTGCACCCCTGGCTGAGTCCCATTGGAGCTACTCAGTGAATCCCCTGGATGAACCCATTGCTGGAATCCCCAGGGCACACAGAGTCCACCCTGAAGTTGTCACCTGAGTGGGAGCACAGAGAATGTTGCTCTCACCTGGCTGCTTGGACCTTATGTCAGTTTTGTCTCCACCTGGCCATAAAAAAGACAGGCAGAGATACCCTCCCCTCACACCTATTTTGATCACATTTAGAAGAAACAAACCAATAAAGCTTCAATCAGCCATACACCCCCCAGCCAGACTTAATCCCTTCTGTGAGATTTCCCTGGGGTGTGGGGGAAGACAGAGGAAAGAAAGTTACCAGGGTTCTGGACAGAAGAACTTCTCCCTTTCAGAGGCACAGGGCAAGGCAACTCTTCTAATTGTATTTATTTTCCTGCAGGCACCACCCTGGCTAGCCTCACTCACCACCATAAAGAGCTTATATCCATAACGTAATGAAAGAAAGGGCAACTTGAGCCATTAACTGCAATGTGTTGATGACACGACTGGTTGCTACATAGCAGAACATCTTTTCACATGCTGTTCTTCATCCACAAGTCAAGCCCAAAAGATTTCTATCTGCCCATAGTCTGTACAGGTTTGAACGTTAGCAAGTCACATTGTTCTACAAGAACCACAGCAGGTTTTGTTTTACAATCATCCTCAAAGCTACAAAAAACCCCAATCTGACTGAAAGTTAAGACACTACAGTGCCTTGTGCCCTCCTGTTCCACTCAACTTACCTTTGACCAAGTGTTTTCTTTGCTTAGCAGGTCTGCGTAGAAGAAAGCCATCTTCCACTGCCTCTTGTAGGTGAAGCACCACATGAGCTCCCAGTAACACATGTGGTGAAATTGCTTCCAGTACTGCTGAGCCTCACAACATTCTTCATACCTATGAATTGCCTGGATAGAGATTTCCAAATGCTGCCTTAATCATGTGTAAATGCACATACACCAGTGTTGCAACAGACACTGGGGCTCCATGAGCTGCTGGCATGGCTCCTGAAACTTCCAAATTGTTAGCAGCCCAGTGTTGGCCCCGAGTTCACAGTCATTGTGGTGTCAGCAAGTTTATCTATGCCACAGAGCTTCCTCGTTCTTGGCTGTTATAGTAAGTTCTAAGCACAGGTAAAATTAATTTGCCTAGGGAAATCAGGAAACTAAGGTCAGAGGACAGATGCTCAGCTGACATTTATTGTTGAAGCTCCAAAGATTAAGGGAGCAGCTACACTGCACACCAGCTGACAGTCTGTCTCAGAATACTCTGGACACACATTCTTCATCTCCCCAATACTTTCAAGTCCTGTATGACTCCCCGTGCAGAATGAAGGCAAAGGATTGCCACTGGATATTATTAAAGGCACAGCTTGCTTGAGGGTAGGAAAGACAATGAGAAAACTGTGTCATTAATATCAGTGGACTAGATTATCAGAAAGTGAAAAGCTTAGCAAAATGAGCTGGTCAAACATGCTAGCTAAAATAGATTTCAAAATTCCTACTTGTAATGCATAAACTACAAATTACTTATAGGCCAAAGCCACAGGAAGCATTAGCCAAAAAGAAAACATTGTTCCTGAAGTCCTTCTCAAGCTTTTGAGACTTACTTTCCCAAGAGCAGAAGTATTACTTACCGCATCAATATTACCCTTCAGTGTTTCTATCCTGCCTGCAAAAAACAGGAATATGGCTCCCTGTAATAAATAACAATAAAAATACAAGTATTCTATAACAGTTTTCAAGCTGACTACACAGTCCAGATCTTTCTTATTTGTCAAGAAAACATTGTTATACCAAATTAAATTATGATTCATTTTACCTTTGGATAGCGAGTTAAGTAAGGTTTAAGTAGTCTTTCTGCCTCCTCAATATTTCCTTTTCCTGTCCCTAGAATGCATAAAAATGCAAGGGATGAAAATAGTAATAAAATAAAATAAAGAACAGGAATGCAAGGTACTGATTAACCCTCCTCTTCTGACCAATATGTAAGTTTCTCTCTCTGGTAAGTAAGGCATAAACACAGGCTGGTGTTGCACTAAGCCAGCAAGCAGCAAGACCTGAACAACACTGACTTGAATATTGACTTATGAGCAGCCCAACACATTTTGTAGAACGACTGAGCAGGAGACAACAGGTAAGTGTATCTCAGCAGAAAGCTATCACTTCCCCAAAAAGTCAGGGGTGACACATAAACACAGACAAAGTACTGGAAGTTACCACTTACAGACATTATCTTAACCTCACAAATAATGCACCTCAGGGCAGATTTAGTTCTCAAAGCTTCCTTTGCTACCCCCATCTTCTCCCTTATGTGTTAAACAAACCTCCACCTTGAAGATTAAGGTGCTCTTCTCTCCAGTTATGCTCACTATAGTAAAATCACCCATAAACAATTACATTTAATCTGCTCATGAACAAACAATTCAGCGACAAATTGGTGACGGAATAAATTTTTTCCCCTCTGCGTCCCACAAGAACTAATCAATTCCAAGAGTTATTATAAACAATCTTACCTAACACAAAGGTCATGAAAGTATGATAGCAAAGCAACAGCATGGTACACAGCACCGACCTAAAGCTGTATGATGATGCTCCTTCTTGAAGCTGCAGCAGACCGTGCTCCTGTGCAAAGAGAGGTGAGGAAGACAAAGTATTGGAAAAGAATCACAGTTGTGCTTTGCAACTTTCTCAACTTCTGCAGTGTCACTACAGATTGCTCACTCACCAAATTGCCAAAATGCACAGACATAAGGAGCAATCAAAGATAAAAACACACCTGTGAAATTATCCAAGTTTTTCCTGAAATTATTGCTTAGACTGGAATTTATCTGATGGAAGGGCAGCAATTTGGGATTTATTACATGGTTAAGATAAGAGAATGAATGTAGATAACTTATCACCATCACCCAAGTGCTGCTGAACAGCATTCTAGAAACAAAAAACAGAGTTTTCAAATGCAAGGGAAGTAAAACACATCACCATCATGCAGTGTATACCTGTTTGTTGTTGTTCACTGCATAAGCAACTCAAAGATACCATGAAAAAAAAATTTAATCTGCAGACAGCAGGGCAAAGGATAATAGGGCAAAAGGATGTTTTTAAGTATGTTAAGAACAAAACAAGCTTTGCAAAGATGTTGGCCCACTACCACCAGTGGAAAAATATGATAAAGAAGAATATTTCTGTTCCCTTTGGTCAGAACTAAAGCAATGAAGTGCAATGCTGTATTCATACTCATGGAGAGCACTGGAGAATGCCAGCTCCTGAGGCAACAGGATTTAGGAGCCCTTCTAGGACTGGTTCCATGATATCAGAAGCAAGAACAGAAGTAATGCAAACACTTTGAACATGAGATCTGCCCACTAGTAAATATGCACAGTAAGACATCCACTGAGTGTTGAGGAAAAGTCTGTTTAAAAGTTACACTGGGACTGCAATGGGAAGTTACTGGAACATGGTGTACGTGGCTTCAAGTGCATCCTTTCAAACCAGCTACACTATAAATAGGGACCCTGAGGGATGTCTGCTGGAGCCACTGTGGAAGGCATCACAGAGAACACTCAGAGCATGATCTCAGCAGAGATTTTTATTTTTTGTGTGTCCTTGTCAACAGAAGAATGTCACACTATCTCAACCTTTACCACTCACTGTGCAATCCCTGAACCCCACGTAATCATGTTCTAGTGCTGATCATAAGTGCACTTTTCCACTTTACCAGTGTGATTGTTTTCACATAGTTATTTTGTGTTCTTAAAAAAAAATAATTATATTAATTACAACATTATAGGAAAAAGTACCATTAACACACATATTTGCAGGTCAATTAATATAACATCTAGCCTGGACAAAAAAATTAAAATACTGGCTTGCATGTCACTTCAGAAGAAATGAAAAGATAGCATTCAACAAATAAAGCCAACTTTTTTCTTTTTTCTGAGAGCAGAAGTTTGATTGATAGAGATTACTAACAAAATATGATATATTCCATTCTTTAAACTGCCCTAGGAAAACCACAAATATTGGAATTCTTAAAAAAATTAGTTGCACTGCAAGGCTGAAGTAAGACAAAACAATCTGTGGAATGAATTTTGGCAGAAAAAATTCCAAAGTATAATTCCAAACTACTCTTTCTTCAAGTGAAAAAGTCCTCAGGCTGGATAGTTCACTAAGCCTCTACTGATATCAGTAGTAGTCCTTACAATGCTTGACCTCTTCCATATAACATAAAAATAAATATAAAATGGCTGCTGATCACATTTGTGAATAACACTAAGAATGGCAGAAAACCCTATATTAGTCATATAGAACAATTTAATTATTTGTCAGGTTGTTGTGACTTATTTTAGCCCCCCAAATGTATGTTAATCCAGCCAAACACAAATCTATCCCATGTATGAAGAGGAGTGTAACTCACACCCACCCTACATGAGGCTGATCCTGGAAAGCAGCAGCTGGGATTTACCTGGGTGAGGGACATTGCCCATTCAGCAGAAGAGGGCTGAAAACCTGGGACACCTGAGACCAAATTCTTAAACCAAGTAGGTACACAGATATGGAAAGCTCACCAAGCAAGTTTGTTCACTCTGTGGTATGTCCATAATCCTATTTTGTCCAGTACAGGAATCAATGAATGCTTATTTTTCACTCTGACACTGGAATGCCCCAAGCTTTTTATAGAAGTAACAATATAATCAGTAGACACAATCTGAAAAAAGAAATCTGAAGTAGGTGTTATCAGTGTTTCAACACTTGCTTTTAGAAAAGGCTGCAACAAAACTGCTTCTCCTCAAGAGAACTCTTACAACTTCTGTAATGACAAGATCCCCAGGAAAGCAGGATAATGAAGGGTGGGAATGGGAAACATGTTTCAGATCCTGTGTTCAAGCAGCCAGCTTCCCTGGGCCCATGGCTGGCAGAGACAGAGGCTGTCCAAGGAAGAGTTCAGCACAGAAACCTAGGTCAGACATGAATGAAATTACCTTTCCAAGCACCTCCTCCTTCTCCACAGGGAGCCTGTGGAGATTAGCAAAACCCCATCAGCCAAGTGAGGTGTCATGACTTGGGAAATACTATTACACCCAGGTAATCCTCACCTGGAGGATTAAACTCAGCATCTTGGTACTAAATCACACACAGCTACTACTTGAGCCTAAGAGGCAACTCTATAAACAAACTACACTCACTGCTGCCAGTCACTAAGTGAATATATTATATTTAATTGTTAGGGCACACCTAACCATAAATAACCCATAAACATCTCCCACACCTATGTCACAGGTGGCATGAGCTGTCCCAGCACACCAAGAGTGAGCTTCCAAAATTCCTTTACGGGGCATAGTGCTACAACAAAAAACAGATGCCAAGGCAGCAAGTGCTCATAATTTCTCCAGATTTAAATGACATTAAAACATTTAGGTTTTGTTTTCAGACAAAATGTAAGTTACTCTGAAGTGCAGTAGGTATAATGTAGAGCAGAGAGCAATGACATTACTTAGAGATGAGTATGATGCAACAGGATAACCCTCACCTGGCTGTGCAAGTTGCTCATAATATCCCACAATCTCTTAATTCCTAAGACTGTCACTACATCATACCACACCAGTATCTCACTGGTTTGATCCTTGTTCCATCTCATCCAGTGCTGTCATTCAGGACTCCCCACACAAGCAGTGGGCATTCCCCCAGAGTGGATGCAGAATGAACAAGGACAAGGATCAAAACCATTATCAGGCAATGCTGAGACTGGTTTGTATTTATTTAAGCTGTCACTGACTAAAATCCAACTACTTTCTCAAAGTGGAAGCTCTTCAATAGTATTTTTTAATCGTTCTCTTTTAATTAGGGATCTTGACAATGAAACAAAGCAAGGTCATCAGTCATGTCCCTGATCACACCCCTGCAGGCTTTGCAAGGAGAATGGATAATATGGGTAATACTATCATTTTGTGAAGAACAGACAAAATGGGCAGATGGGGCACCTCAATGTATGCCATGAAAAGATTTTTGATTCAATCTTCATTTTAGATCTGCAAAAGAGACCAAACTACAAATCAAAAAGATGCTCAGTGGGAAACTGGAATTCAATTTATTACAAATTGAGAAAGCAAAAATATTCTTCAGATCTGCTGCTTTGGGAAAAACATCCTCCTACATCAAAAAAGTATAATTTGACAGAAATTGGTTATAACTGAAAGTTTTCCTGCCTTCCCCTGAAATCATGCTGTCATCTGACCCTCTGACAAATCCCAATTTACATATGGTGGGCCCCTGTCAAACTTTTCCACAGCTTGGCACCACAGTATTTTTATTAATTTTATTAATTGTCTACAAAACAAGAACAAATATTAAGCCAAGACCTGAAGAAGAGGTCAGTGAGAAGGGTTCAGTGTTTATATGGGAGATACATCAGCAATTAATTATGATTAAACATCCAGATGGGACACATCCTCTACCCAGGGTGCAAGGAAGACATGCCCTCCCTGACGGTCTGTAATACAAAACTGCCCACAAAAAACTTCTCACCAAAGGGGCCTGATCTACCCTAAACCTCAATGCTCAAATGCAGGGCCTATGCCATTCAACACAGATAAACTCATATTTTGAGTAATGATACAGGGCAAAGGAGTTTGAACAGTGAGAATGGCACAACTGGCACATCTTGGGAGTGAAAGGGAACGAACGTGGCCCCAGGTTACTTTTATACTTTTTTGATCTTATCCTACCTACTATTTTGAGACTCCAGACTGCTGTTAAGTTGATCATGTTGTCCACAGTGCCCACAAATGGCTTAGAAAGTAATGGAGCTTTGGGCATGTCCTAATTTACTATCAGGCATGACATGTCTGAGAGACAGGAAGAGTCCCTCGGGGAATATCTGCTGGCTGGGAGGCAGATTAGTATCCTGAAAGATACCACAATGCAATTTGATATCCAGTTTTAGTAAACACACGAGCCACACCAAAAGGAAGATGTCCTTCAGGGCAAAGTAGCTCTCTCAGGTAAGCTGTAAGCAGCTCAAGGCACAAATGACAGCTCTCCTCCCCTTTGCACAGTCTGATGATGCTCACCATGAGCATGGAAAAGACTGCAAGAGCAAACACTGATGTATTCAAAATTCCTTTATTCTAGATGGGGCACAGGACACGACACAAACTTTCCTTCTCCTCCTCCTGTATCACTGTTTCTTCCACTTCAAAGCCTCTTCATACTGCATGATTCCTATTGCAAGCTTTGGAAAACATCCACTAGTAAGGACTGCAAACACAGTGGCAATTTGGCTCTTGGCTTTAGGCACTGGACTCACAAATGGTAACTGCAGAAAGGTTTTTTTTAGGATGTTAAGATAAATGACCATTTGTTGATCAAATGAACTTTGATCAACATCTTTAAACACTCCCTTTCTGTGGTGTGCAGAGAGCAGGTTAGTGCTTAGATTTATGGTAATCTAGATCATGATTCAGTGGGTTATTAAAAAACTGGAATGGGAACTAACTCATCAACACAAATATCAGCCCACTCATAGCTATACAAGAAATCCCAGGGCCAAAAAAATCCAACAGAAATTCAATTAGAGGGACAATTTTCATCTGCAGTAATGAGTATTCAGCAAAGTATTCTCAGAACTCTGCTGGTAAATGACTTGATTGCCCTTACATTTCTAGGAGAACATTTTGCTTTAGATGTTCTTTGTTTTCATAACTAACAGGCAGAACTATTTGACTTTTACCTCTACTGCTTGTGAAACAGCTCATGGTCAACTCTTGGAAATTTCCAAGTTCTAATCCATGCTCTGCTAAAACTTTCTTTTTTAAAACAAAACACTTTACTTTCAGATTCAAGACCTTTTCTGCAAACTAATAAAATGGTGATGGCACTCATCCACCTGTCAGGTAATGTTGCAGCTCCTTGAAACCTGTTTTGTGAATAGCAAGCATTACAACAGAGTTAAGTTTTAACTTGTTTATACAGATTTTGCTGTGTCTGTGGGACATCAGACATTTACCTTACTACCCAGAATTTATGAAATACATGTGACTAGGTTAAACCAACCATGTTTTCTTTACCCAGGAATCTGATCTCACATTTTGCTGGTAGAACAAGAGACAAAGGCAAGTATAAAACATCGAGGCCAAGATATTCCCACCAATTTAGTATCCTGTTTTGGAACCACAAATCCACAAAAATACTAACACAGCACTTTCTATGCATCTACCCTGCAGAGTAACTCATGTTCATGCAAGTTTACTGGTGCTTTATTACTAATCTTCTGTCCTTAAACTGCATGCACAAACAACATAGGTCAGACTGGTTACTCTCTAGGCAAAAAAGCACTTACTCTTTTAGGCAAAGAGAATTTAGGTGCCACATTCAAGTTATCAGTTGCTAATAAAGACATAGAGAAAAACAATCAGAAATTAAATTGATTTTTTTTACTCAATTGAATGTCATGCAGGAACCTGTCAGAAACTTTCAGATACCATTATAGTAACTATCAAGCAAGCTAACATATTAAAGGCTAAGAATACACTTTTTTGCTATGGATTTCTAAGCACAATCACATATGTCAACATAACTGTGTTAGTCATTGTTCAACAATGATACAGTTGTGAAACAGGATAAAGACAATGCTATCACAGTCTTTGAAGTGTAATAGTTCAGACAAATATATAACAAAAAAACTGAGCTGCATGAAAGCATCAGTGCCAACAGTAAGCATGTGATACCAACCAGAATGCTTCAGAGGGCTACAGATGAGGAAGAGAGAAATTCCTGTCTACATTTTTTAAATTTAAAGTAAGAGGAATGTACCAATAATATTTAGCTCACACTTACCTTGTTCCCAGAGAATCCCACAAACTCCAGTAATCTCAGAATCCGTGCAGGAAACATGGACAATGTCTACAGAAAGAAATACAAGTTATGCACTGACAGGCTTTCTGCCTTTTGGCTTACCACCTGCTTCCTACAACTTTTCCACATATTTTTGTGTCTGATGATTTCCTAGGTGAATTTATACACTTGCTATATTTTACATACAATTTAAACAGAAATGGTTTTTTTAATACAAAGGCCTTGTGTCTCCAGGGTTCCCTGCACAGATACATATTTACACAGAACATGTTTAAGTAACTCTGGTGCTTCTTGCACGTTTCAGAAACACTTGGTGCATACCACAAGCTACATATTTATTCTTTGTGAAGAAAGTCTAGCATTTGGACATACATCAGACTCAGAAGTAATACAAGCAAGGGGGAGCACCAGGCACTTTCTGCAGCCCATCACCTGAACAACCGTGTCACATCTCATCATCTCGGGGTCAACATACCCAGAGCTGTCCTGCACTATTTTTTCACCCACTTTCTGACTAGAGCACAAGCAACAACAGCCAAGAGTGGCCTGAACAGCACCCCAGGCCCCATTCACATGCCCTGCCCCAAGCCCCTGGTGGCTTCCCAAGTGCCCTTTACACAGCAAATGGAAGGCAACAAGCAGAGGCAACTGCTGCTTCTCTACAAGAGACCAGGATCTTGCACATACCCAATTTTAACCCTATGATTCATAACATAAATGTCAGTAGAATTTATCAGGTATTTAAGATCATTTTCAGGAGATTGCAGGACTTCAGTTCAAGAGAAGAACCACTGGTACATACCAGATTAAATGCCCCAACTCCAAGTTTTACACCTCCTTCAAAATGAAGATGGTTCTCTCCCTTGACGTAATGTGGAGATTGTATAAGACTGTCCAGCTCCCTGAAAATGCACATGAATCTGTTACATTGTCAGTAAGTAATATGATTAATTACAATTTAGTTAAAAAGTAACTCAATTATCTTGAAATATATTGTATTTAGAAAAAAAAAATTAACAACGCTTTGTTGGATTATCGACAAATCATTTCTGTCACATTACTATAAATTAAAAAATAAGAAGTTGTGGAAATTAATTCCTGTCAATTCCTGTCAAATCTGCAACCACACTTCTGCCTGGAAATATTTCAGGAATGGCTAATGACTTTTCCTACTGTGAAAAGAGATGATGGGGCAGTGCAGGAGAGCTGAATTAGCAAATCTGATTCGAGTTATACTAATTCCTGGTATTTACTTTTTGTGCACATTCATTCAAAAAGACACTTGTTTTTATAGGAAAAGACAATTGTAAGAAACATTTTTAAATTAGGTGTATCAGAATTACTTCTCACTTATTTTCTGACTTCCATAGATCTCAGTTTCTTGGTATCCATTTCCCTGTGTAATCCAGCTGGGTTTGAACCTGTTTCATTCAGCTTTCTACAGCTGTATAGCTGTAGTGTTTTACACACTGTCATTTTAGTTTATTTTGTTAATTACTAGGAACAGTAAAAGATCTTGTATTTGTGTTCAGGCTGTCGTGTTTTAATTTGCTGGCTGTTGCCAACAGCTACAGGATTATTCACTGTAATTGCAGTCTTCACAATGGACCTGCATCTAGAGTCTCCTTCATCTCACACAAATATGGACATTATCATCTTTCTCCTTTTTGGTGTACTTCTGGAGAATCTGGACTGCATGCCAGTTTGTGTCTGCCAGACACATGACTTACTGTGGCTGCTCCAAGTCCAAATTTAAAGTCTTAAAATAAATGAAAATAAGATGCGTATTTAGCTTTCTTGCTATTAAATTATTCATGTACATCTGTACTGCTGTGAAAATTTTCTGATACTTTCTATGAAGTGAATGATTCATTCTGAATAATTATTATACCTTTTTATTTCATTCCACCTTTTTTTACATTGTCTGGTAACCTTTTGTCCCTGAAAGAGAGTTTCAAAACTTCTATCTTTGCAACATTCACTCCTCCTGTTTTTCAGGGTTGCTGCTGTTGCAGATTATCAAGCAGTACAGTTGACAGCAGGGAACTTAGAGGTGGCTTTTTATACCAGAAACTATGTTGTAAATAAAACTGATCAATCACATAAAGTCCAATTTCCAATTTTCATTGTCTTGTCTCTTGCACCACACTCCCACCAAAACAGGAAACAATTGTTTCTTCCCCCATCTAAGGTACAGTACAAAACCTTAACTGCCAATCTCACACAAAAACTTTCTCTTTCTTAAAATACATGTTTTAGTACTATGCAAGCTGTTACTAGCATTCATTTGAAGCAGACCACCCAAGAGCTACTAGATTAATAGCATTTTCTTATTACAAACACTAGAGCTGATCTTAATTTATTGAGGCACAACTGAGTATGCTTCCCATGCAGTACATTTTCATGTGATTTTTAGAATTGATTATTGCACTTCAAAGCTTTTTGTACATGTTGAAAGTACTTCTCCATAACTACCTGGGTGTAAAGAAACCTGCTTAAGCAGACATTTTTGGCTTATAGACACTAAGTAATGGGCATACTGTCAGTTCAGATAAGCAGCTCTGCTTATCATTTTCAATAGCATGAATCTTCACTTTAAAGTAGAACAACTGCCATACTTAACCAGATTAGAAACCCAGCTAACCAAATATTTCACTCAGACAGTGGCATATGCCTGGAAAAGCATCCTCTAGGAACTGACTGTTCAGGGATTTCATGACATGGAGACTGCATCTGTTCCACGATGCTAACTAAGCTCTCTAAACCCATTTCCTGTAAAGGTGTTTAATCTGCTTGGAGACATTTGTACTTTCTGTTGCAATCTCTCCAGTTTATTGCCTTTTAATTTTGTTTTAGTTTCATGCATTTATTATGAAATTATTTATGCTTCAGCTGCTGGTTTTTTAGAAGTTCCAAAAAGCTGCATTTAGAACCATAAGGAAAAGCCATTTACATATCCCTAATAACTGCAAGACCTCCAAATTGTGGTATGCAGACACAATGAGCACTACATCATTTAGGACAGTTGTTTGTTTGTTTTTTTAACATAATTTCAAGGATATAGTATTTGAGGTAAGCAAACTTTGGGGGTTAATAGGTTTAGGGTCCACCATCTTTACAGTCCAAGTCAACCATGGCATCTATGTCCTTTGTTAGCCAAAGAAGGAATCTGTGTGGGCTAAGAAAGGCTCTGGATGTGTGGCCCACAGTGAAGGCTGTAATAAATATAACAGTAATTAATTTGTGAACTGAGCAATTCAAACAGCAGCACTTTTTACTGAAAAGAGTATGCTTAATCACATCATCACTTTGACTCACCTGTATGTTTGGTAACTGTTTCGGACTTTGATGCCTCCTTTTATAAAGCTAACCATATTCTCATCCTATTAGAAGGGAAACACACTAGCAATATGAATTTGTTAGCACTGTAAAGAGCTTTTATCTTCTTGAGATAAACACATGCCTCGAATACAACCATCAGGACACAGACAATAGAAGTCTCTGAGAAACAATAGATTTAGGACTTCCTTTCTATATTAAAATATCTTCAGTCTGTTCAGACATATACACTTTGATGCCTTTTCTGATTTGTTTGGCCCTTGTGACCTTCAGACCCTCTGAATGTGCATTAACACACACAGGGACTAAGCTAATGAGTGGCACCTAAGGTCCATGCCTTCGTGGCTGTTTCAAAAAATAGCTCTCTCCCATTTGTCCTTCAGCACAATGAAGACCTGAAGGGTTTCCTGGCTCAGCACCAGATACAAATTAACTGCCTGTCCTCAGGAGTCTACAGAATATAGTTTCACATCCTGAAAAGGAAGTAGAGTAAGCAAAGATACAGAGGATATGCTCTTTCTGGTCTGAATATTCAAGTATCTACAAGCTCCATCCCAGTAAGGTGACATGATACATCATAAGCTACGATGAACTGACAACTTACAGCAAAGTATATCTGAAGGACCATTAGTTTCCAGCTGGATTTCAAAGACAGAACTCTTTAGTCTCATTTCTTCCTGCTGGCAGTTTTCTTGCTTTATCATATATAATCTATCATTCTGCTGTTACATTGGGATAGGAAGACTACATGTGTATTAGCAGATATTTTTTGTCTGATGGTATTTTAAGAAGCTATATGAAGCATTGTGGAGGAAATAGCCTGGATTAGATGAACATTTTGTTGTTTTACTGTAATTGCTAAGGAAACAAGGTCCAGTTGTGCTCATCAATATGTTAACAAAGAGACAGACCCTGCCTCAAAACCACCATTATCTCAAAGAGCCATGGAGGAATCATACCTGAAGGAACGTGAGTGCTGCTCTCTGAAGTAAACATTCAGCATAGCAAATTTCTGCATGGATTTCCTCTAGTGTCACACAGAGGGAAGAAGAAAACAATCAGACAAACAGTAATCAAAAAGCACTTAGCCCTTTATTACTTTATAAAGTAATAACATTGCAAAGCTCAAACTGAGAAACAACTTTTCCAAATTTGCTGCAGTGTTTCAGTTCCAGGCAACTGAAGTAACTCCAAACAGAAATGGGACAGAGAGACTCAGCAGGAATTTCTCTAGTGCTTTCCAGGAATTCCTGGCTTTAGAACCTTTCCAGGCATTTCCCTATTTCTTTACAGGTATTTCTTTACCCAGCAATTTTTTTAAATGCTGAACCAGCAATCAACAAAACCAGTGATTTTCCCTGTGGTGACAGTGCCCAACACTGACCCAGGAGATCTCTCAGTGTCTCTGTGAGTGAACTCAGTCTGCAGTAACACATGGGGTGAACAATTTTACACAACTCAAAATGAAAAAAAAAAAAAAAGAAAAAAAAAGAAAAAAAAAGAAAAAAGAAAGAAAGAAAAAAAAAGAAAGAAAAAAAAGAAAGAAAAGAAAAAAGAAAAAAAAAAAAAAAGGGGAGAGAGAAAAACACTATGTATATTAGAGCTAATGTTACCTTCAGTGAAGTGTTCCAGGTTTTGTCTATGCACAAGGCTGTTGATAGAATCAGCTACTGTAGATTTCTTCCTAAATCTGCAGAAAAGTCAGTTTCGTCATTCTGAACATGAAGCATCAGCAACAGAGAACAGCACCTTTTAGCTGTCCACCCATACAGGTACTTACATATTTCTAGTGGTCACCAACCTTCATTCACCTTGCCACACACACAAACTTCAGCAGATCCCACACAGAATTTAATCAACATGGTCCTCCTGGGACCCATTTTGTGCCTTTCATGTGTAGAAATCTGTCTTGATGAAGGAAGGTAACAAGGGGGCTTTTTTGATTTATTTTGTGTTCAAGTGTGCATGTAGAAATGGGGGCACAGCTGACTCAAAGACAGCTACAGTCCAACCATCACCAAATGGGAAGGTTCTGCAGAGTCTGCAGATGATCAGTAACCTCCAGACACTGCAGAACCAGGGCTACAGACCAGATAAAAATCTATTTGACAAGAAAAGTCAGGTATTGCAGTAAACTGAAGTTTTCAAGACTAAACTAATAAAAATTCTAGATGGTGTGACCTCCTAACTGACCCTCCTTTGAGCAGGACCTCTTGATGTCCCTTCCAACCTGTTTTCCTATGACTTCTATGAAACTATATTCCTTTTTAACCTGTATGTTTTTCAAAACTTTCCCATGAAGGAAATGACTACTTAATGACTGAGTTGCTCCACACTTACTTTTGACAGGTGGCCTGAGCTTCCTTCATTGTATTTCCTGCATTCAGGATGTCCTGAGGATCAAATGTCATCATAGCCTGCATCTCCAGTATGGTGGCATAAGTCAGTGCATGGTACATACTATCTTTAGTCCTGCAAGAAAACACAAGATGCAAACCACAGCTGATTTGGTTGTATTATTACTTTTAAAAAACAAACAGAAATCCAGCTGAAGAGATTCATCAGTCTGACGGGAACCAGATCTAAAGAAACTAAAAAGCAAACAAAGCATATGCAATAGAATCAATAAATGGTGATACACTGAGATTTACATAGGAAATTATGTCTACAGCTCCAGATTCAATAACTGTGCCAAGATGTTCCAATTCTGAGCTAAGGATAGACATTTAACACACATAACAAAGCACAGGAATTAATCACATGGCTAACCAGACAGGGACCATAGAATTTTTTTTAATTTTATTTTTTTAATGGAGTATATAAAGAGTACTACAACATGTGACACAAATCCAGATATTCTACTATTCTGGGACAGCTCTCCTCAGGACACTCTCAAGGAGATCAGTAATACAATACTGTAACTGTGGCCAAAGTAGAATCTTCTTCAAATAGATTTTCCCATTGGCAGCATTCCCATCTACCCCAAACATTACAGCTTTTTCCTCCTCTACCCTTCTGCCAACCTTCCTCTCCAATTTATTCAACTTAAATATTCTTCTGTGGAATTTCAGATGGTGCCTCTTTTGCAGAAAGCCAAAAACTTTGGCATGAATGCAAGGAAACAATTAACTCCCACCCTTCATCTAGACCAGTCCAGCAGAAAAGCCATTCTGGGAAGTCACCAAGTGCCACAAGCCCCAGACTGTGCTGACACCCATCTCATCTCCAGTGTAAGAAAGAAGAAACAAATAGAGAAACTAAATTTAAAAAACAGCAGAGTCAGGACAGCTCTGTCTCAGCGTCCTGTGTCATGGTTCTTTCATTAGATTAATAATGTAAAGCAGAAAAAAATGAAAATATCTGAAGTGTTCCTGTTCATAGAATCATAGAATCACAGAATCAGCTGGGTTGGAAGGGACCTCAGAGATCATCAAGTCCAACCCTTGATCCACTACCGCTGCGGTTCCCAGCCCATGGCACTGAGTGCCACATCCAGTCTCTTTTTAAATATCTCCAGGGACGGAGAATCCACCACCTCCCTGGGCAGCCCATTCCAATGCCTGATCACCCTCTCCGTAAAGAAATTCTTTCTAATATCCAACCTAAACCTCCCCTGGCACAACTTGAGACTGTGTCCTCTTGTCTTGTTGATAGTTGCCTGGGAAAAGAGACCAACCCCCCCCTGGCTCCAACCTCCTTTCAGGGAGTTGTAGAGAGTGATGAGGTCTCCCCTGAGCCTCCTCTTCTCCAGGCTGAACAGCCCCAGCTCCCTCAGCCTCTCCTCATAGGATCTGTGCTCGAGTCCCTTCACCAGCCTGGTTGCCCTCCTTTGGACCTGCTCCAGCACCTCAATCTCCTTCCTGAACTGAGGGGCCCAGAACTGGACACAGTACTCAAGGTGTGGCCTCACCAGGGCTGAGTACAGGGGCAGAATCACTTAAATACCTCAGCCTTTTCTTCATCTTTGATAACTATATTCCTGCCCATGTCCATTATGGAATGGAGGTTTTCCTTGCCCCTCCTTTTGCTATTGATGTATCTGTAAAAAGGACTTTTTGTTATCCTTCACAGAGGTGGCAAGATTCAGTTCAAGTTGTGCCTTTGTCTCTCTAATTTTCTTTCTACAAAACCTAACTATATTCCTAAATTCTTCCTGAGTAGTTAGCCCTTTTTTCCACAGTTGGTAGGCTCTCTTTTTTACCCTAATTTCTTTCAAAATCTCCCTGTTCAGCCAGACCGGTCAGCTTCCCCGCCGGCTCGCCTTTCGGCACACGGGGACAGCCTGCTCCTGAGCTTTCAAAACTTGCTCCTTGAAGTACGTCCATCCCTCCTGGACCCCTTTGTTTTCAAGTGCCATTTCCCAGGGTCCACTCTGCACTAGTCTCTGAATAGGCCACAATCTGACCCCTGGAAGTCCAACGTAGAGGTTTTATTAATGGCCCTCCTTGCACCCCTGAGTATTGAGAACTCTATTATTTCATGATCACTGTGTCCCAGACGTCCACCGATCACCACATCTCCCACCAAGCGGGGCTCCACCCCTGGCAGGCTCATTTACCAGCTGGAACAGGAAATTATCCTCTATACACTCAATGAATTTCCTAGACTGCCTCCTCTCTGCGGTGTGGAGTTCCCAGCAGACGTCCAGCAGGTTAAAATCTCCCACAAGAACAAGGGGCGACGATTTTGAAACATCCGCCAGCTGCCTGTAGAATAATTCATCACCCTCATCCTCCTGATTGGGTGGTCTGTAACAGACTCCCACCAGGATATCAGCCTTGTTGGTCTTCCCCCTGATTCTGATCCACAGGCACTCCACCTTATTGTTACTAACTTCAACAGAGTCAAGAGACTCTCTAACATACAGAGCTACCCCTCCACCTCTCCTACCCTGCCTGTCCCTTCTGAAGAGCCTGTAGCCACCCATGGCAGCACTCCAGCCATGGGAGTCATCCCACCACGTGTCCATGATAGCAACTACATCATAGCTTTCCTGCTGCACGATGGCTTCCAGCTCCTCTTGTTTGCTGCCCATGCTGCGTGCATTGGTGTACATGCACTTCAGCTGGGCTCCTTTGGCTCCTTTCTGGAGAGCCTGGTTTCAAGCCCTTCCCCCTTCAAACCTAGTTTAAAGCCCTCCTTATCAGCCCTGCCAACTTATGGGCTAGAGTCCTCTTGCCCTTGCTAGATATATGAAGCCCATCTGGTCTGAAGAAACTGGGTAAGATGAAGTTCGGCCCATAGTCAAAAAACCCAAAGTTCCGCCGGTGGCACCAATCCCTTAGCCACCTATTGATCAGATAGGTTTTCCTACTCCTCATTCATCTCTTCTACTGCAGGAATTGAGGCGAACACCACCTGTGCTCCTGACCCATCGACTAATTGACCCAGCACATTGAAGTCCTTTTTAATTGTCTTGGTATTTCTTCCATTAATGCCATCACTGCCAGCCTGGACTACCAGCAGTGGATAATAATCTGAGGGCCGAGCTAGCTGAGGGAGTCTCCTACTAATATCCCTCACCCGGGCCCCGGGAAGGCAGCAGACCGCCCTGTGGGATGGGTCAGGTTGACATATAGGGCCCTCGGTTCCCCTCAGAAGGGAGTCATCAACTACAACCACCCTTTTTTTCTTTGTAGCTGTAGTTATAACCCGTCTGTTAGACAGGGGGTGAACAGGAGACCTTCCAGACAGATCTTCCTCTTGTCAGTCCTCTGCCTGATTCTCTGAGTCCAGGGCCTCATATCTGTTCTCTAAGGGCACCTGGGGGATGGTGGGGGTTGTGAGGGATTCTTTTACCTCTCCAATGAGGGACGTGTTCCCATTCCCACCCATCCCCCTGGTTTGCTCCACCTGCCTGATGGCTGGAGGGGCAGGGCTTCACCATCTCCCTCTGGACTTCTTTTAGGGTCGAAAGGGTGTGACTCCACCATCCAATTTCCCTTTCACTGTCCCTAATACTTCTTAGTCTCTCCACCTCTTCCTTGAGCTCTGCCACCAGGGATAACAAGTCTTTCACCTGCTCACATCTCACACCGTCCTCAGGTGCTAACACCAGGCTCAAACACTCTGCGCAGCCAGAGGCCTGCACAGCGACGTCCATCTCCGTGTCCCTCTTAAGGGGTTCCGCCTGTGTGGACACACCCTTCGTCTTAGCAGCCACAGCTTTTGCTTTTTTGGAAACCATTGCTCCTGCAAGAGAGCTGGGAGGTGGCTGTGACCGACCTGCTTGACCTGCCTGTGTGACCTGCCTGGCTAACTGCCGTGCCACGTTCCTGCCTGCTCCTGTTCACCGCGCTCCGGGTCGCTGGAGCTCCTCGCAGCCCTTTATATCTCTCTCAGCAGTGCTGGTTGTCGCCCCTTTCTCAGCTTCAGCAGAAGCCTGAGACCTTCAGCAGAATTTGATAACTCATTTGATAACTCACCATTCTCAGTGGGTGCAACCAAACACACTTCATCTCATAATTAATAAAATAAAACCCTTTCAAAGGTTCAAATTCAAAGCACAGCGAAGGCATCAAAATGGCCCCCTTCCAAAATTTTAGAAATTTGCTTTCAGAATCAAAGCAGATAGATAATAAATTCACTACATTAAAAGGAAAATTGATACTTTTCACATATACATGGTGAAGAGGGATTTCCCTCTCCAGTAATTTGCTTCTGATATCAAATCACTCCTGCCCTAATCCATGGTTTTCTCTCATCTGCTTCTAATATTTAAAGGAGATTATAATTAATGTTTATCATTAGGCAACTGGTACTTATCAACAGAAAAATTTACTCTTATTTGTTTGTTATTTCTTTCCAGCAACTGAGAGGCATAGAAATGCAACCAAATGTAACGGTTATCCACGATGTTTATACCAACCCTACAATTAGAGTTGCCAGTTACATCCTGGCATACTGCCAGAAATTGTAAGCCTTGCATTTTATATGGATGGATACAGAATGAAACTGGAGAGATGCTTCTTTTTTTGTTGTTTTTTTTTGGGTTTTTTTCCCTTCTTTTGATTGCTCAGCAGCACTTTCCCCAGGACATTGTTGCAGTTAACAAGCCTTTATGATAAAAATACAACTAATATACTGATTAGTGACTTCTCCCAGTAGTTGGCATCACATGGCTGAATAAGAGGATTACAAGTAATATCTTCAGGCACTCGTGGAGTTATGCCACATGCCTCTTCTCCAGCTCTGGTGCAATCACTATCATCTTGTAGCACTGCCCTTTCCTGAGAGCTGCTGGAGGACACTTTTATTCCAGCCTGAAAACAAAGACCTAAGTGAGGATGGTGACAGCTCTCTGGAGAATTCTCCAGAATTAACATTCCACCAAAAGCCTTTTGGAGACCATTTTTAGCATGAAGTCAACTGCCCAGAATGAATCAGTCATTCTCATATTGTTCTTCAGCAATACAGATGTGCTGCAGCTCACCCAGTGATCCAGATTACTCTGTGTCAAGTATTTATTATTTACCACTCTCCCAAGTGATTTGACATCAGCAAACTAGCAGGTAGTTATGCCATGCTTTCCTTCAGGATAATTATTAAAATATTAAATATTTGTTATGTGGAAGGATAGGGGACAGCTCACCAGAACTAACTCTTTAATTTATGATTATCTGTTTATAACTACATGAGGGCTAAGATCTAGTCAGCTTTTAATAAATTTACTATATGTTTCTCAAGGTTGAGGAGGAAGATGATATTTTTTTTTCCCTGGACAGTTTCACTATTCCCTATTATCACAGTTAACAGGTTACATATTGAAAATCCATGCTGAGTTTGGTGACGGAATTTAAGAAATTTCTTAAGAGTTCTTAAACTTCATGTGAATACTCTATATATAAAATATTTATTGAATTAAATTTACTGCAGAAACCACAAGATAATTGGAGCCCACTATTATACAATGATTGTTGATAAAATAAAAACTGTCTCTTAAATCTAAAAGGTAGCTTAAGGAAACAAGAAAAATACTTAACATGAAGGAAAAATGCCAGATATTTTTTTTAATGAAACGAGACTTCTTCTTTATGATGATTTGCTTTTCTATACAGGAAAAAAAAAGAGATTTACCTCAATGCAAGTCTAGATGCCATCCTCAGTTATTTATTTTAAAGCTGTTAGGAAACATTTTAGAACTTTAACTCTCACGCATTGCCAAAACTCCTCTCAGTTACACATGGTACAAATCAGTTGAAAATAAATTTACTGTAAAAGCCAATTGTGAATAATTCAGTGAACCTGCAATAATATAATAGAGAGCAGAGTATTTCCTACAATGTAAGTGGTAAAGCTGAAAAATCTATGATATGAAACCCCTTACAAGCATGTAAAAACTGAAAAGTATTTCTTCAAAGACAGTATGTTTATGGACTGTGAAAACCAATTTAAAATCTCAGCATGCTAAAAAGCAACAGAAGGAACTGATGATGACTCCTAAAGTAAATACTCACTGTTAGCACATGTGCCCACTCTACAGCTCTTCATTCTCTGAAGAGATGGCATTTATCCACAATGGGCATCATATGTGGGGAAACAGCATCCTCTTTCTGCATTACACTCTCAAAGATCATAAGCCTGTATTTCCCTCACTGACAAAGGCACCAGGAATAAGGGCCTTCATGTAACAACAACATGAAAAATCAGTTCCAAAATGGTTTTGCAGTGAAGAATAGTCAGGTACAAAAACAAGAGTACCAGGTCAAGAAATGTATTTTGCAGAGCCCAACAAAAGGTGAATGGAAAACATATGCAAAAGAAGAAAAATGGATTTACATACACACCCCTCTCCCCACCTACATGAGCTTCTGCAGTGTTTTGAAAACCTCTCTCAATGATTTACCTCCCTACTTTATGCTAAGCTGAGTGATCATTTCCAGATGAGCATAGGGGCTGTACAGTCAGAATTTAATGAAAACACAGTTGTTATTCTCCTTACCAATTTTATGATATCTTCTGATGATATATGAATACAAAACAACACTGCTGTGAATAAAACCAGTATTACCAATACACCTGAGCCTAAAATTTACCATGAATGTATTTCTCAGACTGTACTTACAGGGTCAAGCTACAGATTTTAGCCTCAAGCAGCAAAGTATACATCATCTATAATAATGATTCTGTAGGTAATATTCACTATAGTTACCCCTGATGCATATCAAGCACACACTACTGCACTACCTATCAATTTTATTCATTTCATATTCCAGTGACCTGAGAGAAGGCAAGATGTAATTTGCTGATGGCTCAAAAAAGTAAATGGAGCAACCGGGGAGAAAAATGTGAATTAACCACAGACTATAAACCAACAGCAGAGGTAGCTTCAGGACAGGGTATGAAAAATCACAGACATTGTAAAGAATCAACAATTTTTAGAGGTTATGACCTCACTGCTTGCAGCTGGGCCACTCATTACAGTCTGGGTTGCAATGTGAGTAGGAGAAACACAATGTACAACCACAACATGGAGCTGCAAAATAAGCTGTGAGAAAGTTTCTGCAAGTGGTAATTAAAAAACTAAGTATGTAATTCGTACCCAAAGTAGTGTGTCCCAAACCTATCAGTTCAATCATGGTCACTTGCTCATTTCAACAGAAAATTATGAATTCCCAAATTCTCACAGTATGCAGAAAAATAATGAAACAGAAGTGGAAGGAAAAAAAAAGTGTCAGAAGATGGCTTTTATTCTTTCAGGAGCAAGAATCTCATATACTGTACTGTAGCTAGTGGGTTACTTATTTGGACCACAATTCAGTACTTTTTGTGGAGACTTCTGATCAATTTTGCTATTTATATACCCAGTTGTAAAGCACTTACTCTGTCTTCCCAAAACTTAACACATTAACTTACTGCCCCCTTCTGAACTAAAACCATGCAGTTTTATCCAACTAGACAGCTAGCTGTCAATTCTCAAAATGATGGTGAAGCAAAGAAAAATGAACAGTGGAAAACTAGTAAAAGGAATCAACTTACTTTGCTTGTAAAGAAGCCAAAGCATCCGAGAACTTGTTATTAAGAAATAAATCCAGAGCTGCCATACACTCACGCAGTGCTGTGTTGAGGTCCAATGTAGATGACCTGCCAGAAGAGAGGATAAACTCAGCACAACTCTTCTCCTTCTACCAGTGCATCACTGCTTCATTTCCATTCCCCCCATCTTCAGGTGTAGCCTTCTTCCCCTGTATAATCTGCAATTCCATCTCTAGTGACTGCAAAGAATCAAAGCATCTTTTTATTACGTTGGTGTTTGGGTTTTTTATCTATGCTCTTACTCTGTGACACGTGGAAAAGAATTCAATCTTTGTACTTTCTGAAAATAAGATAAACTGCATGTTCTTATAAGTAAGAGCTCAGACATGCTGAAGTTACCACGTGGAAACATGGCAATTTGGTCAGCTCAGGTATCAGGGACATGGAAGCACTGGGTGGCAATGCACATCTGCGAGGGTGACAGAGACTCAAAAGTTGTAAGATTATCTCAGTGGCTTCATCTGGCAGTACTTTCCTCCTTCAAAACATTCAGATGTCAGCCTGACCTGTCACAAGGGTTCTCAGCTGGTCTTTGGGTTACTGGCAAGAGGATAATACTGACCAGCTGAGGAAGTTTGGCCCAAGTTCATCACCACCAGAACTGATGGATAAAAGAAACAAAAAAAAAATCCAAAGAAGAAACAATAAGGTCTTGCAGTAACAAAGTTAAAGTAACCTGGCCAATGTTAGGACATCTGCATCTAATGATCAAAGAGCCACATTGCACTAGTGTGCTGTACACAAATCTGTACAAAAGAGTTCCCCTCCAAAAATACAACCAGATAATCATCACGTTCCTGACTCTGAACAGCTCTGACTGATGTGATCTGTCTTGTGACTTATGCTACTTCCTTAAAAAAAGGCACAACACTGTCTGCTGAAAGGAAAAATAGAAAGCAGTCCTGGTAACATCCTGAGTAAAAGTCAGGGAAGCACAGAACAAAGAGATAGCATCAGTAATAACCACTGACAGTTACAAGAATAATGGCTGCAAAGAAAAAAAGAGCAAAACAATATGTATGAAAAACAGGATTATAAATTTGAGACACATTATATGATGCTCTTCATAATAGCTGTTGTCATCACACTTCAAATACACTGCAAATCCTTCTGCACCAAAGAGACTCACCAGGTGCTCTGCAAAAACTGGTTAACTAAGTCTGGTTAACTAACTGGTTAACTGAGTGGCATCTGCCTCATACAATTTGCAATATCATGTATGCCTAACTATTCTGAGCCTTCCTTACATGCTTAAAACTTTGCCAATTATTGTTTACATGTACTACAATTCTTAACTGCTTTTCTAAACCTGTGTCATAGATAAAACAGGATACTTAGCACCATGTAGAACATACTCTCATATCTGTTAAAATACTGAGACTAGTAACATTTTACCTGGGATTTTTTTTTGTTTCTTGTCATGCAGGAGAATTACCCCAGTCAATACAAATAAACCTTTTCAAAATATTCCTTTGAAACAGAAAGATGACACAGAAAAAAGCCCCGTTGAAGCTCAAAGCACAAATAAGATAAATGAGATGTATTAGTTAACTTGGCATCTCTTCTGGAATAAACATTATTAACACAGTGCCACCCCCAGCAGCAGCAAAAACCCAAGTTGCACACAGCAGCAAAAATGCAAGCTGCAGACTTCCCTCATGCTCCAACGAGATCTGACATTTGATGCATTTCCCAAGGAAAGAGTGTTCAAGACCTGAACACAGTACACACCTTTCAGAAATGCTACAAACCATCATTTGTTGCTGTTAACAACAGGAGGGGAAAAAAGAAAAAAAAAAGTTAAACTAAAGGGTGCTGAGCATTTTAGCAAACTGATTAGTCATGCTTCAGTGGGCTGCAGATTCTCTCCTGCTTCCAACAGCAAGCTCAGAACTGTCTCTAAGCCAAATGGAAAACACTGTGCTCTGCTGCTTACCTTTCTGCTAAACCCCTTGTGTTTTCTGACATGGTCATTTGTATGCTCAGAGGCAGGGACACCCAGCAGCACTCAGTGCCACTTCACCAGCCCTGAGTGACAGTCAGACTGCCAGCACAGCACAGGGCAGAGCCTCTCCCTCCTCTCCCATTGGTCATTATGGATGATGGGATGAGAGCTAGGAGCATCCCTGGCTCACTAGGTCACTTACAAACGACTGAAAAAGAGAGGCTTGGAAGCAAGTCCAGGACACAAAGTTCCCATATCTTACTTACAACTAACATAGAAAGCCCCAGCAGCTGCCAGCATATCTGTCATCTACAGACCTGTCTGAAATTAGTGGCAGCATCAGCTATCTTTCATTCAGTACAAACCAGGCAGAAGCCAAATATCCCTGTAATTACAGGGGTAATTAGCTCAACAACAAAACTGACTGCGTGTGAACCAGAGCAAAGGAGGCAGCTGAGAGGCAGGAGAACTGAGGCATTAATACCTGCAAACACTTCTCCCCAGCAAGGATTCTCTGCAAAACAGACCTCAACCCACCAGCCAAGCTGCTGCTTATTGGTGATTCCTATAAATTTGGGAGATAGGGAGACTTTACACATCCTTTGTCAAAATCGCTCTTTAATGCCATACAAAATGACAGGGGTTGGAATAAATAATTTAATTAGTGCAGTGAGCTCATTTGGCCAATTTCTGGTCAAAATAAAATAGGGTATTGCTCCCAAACTGCTTTGCTGGCACATCACAAGTAGTGGCCCTGTATGCAAGAAGGGCAGATAGCAGCAGCCACAACAACCATCTCTCTTATTATGACAGCTGGACTGGAGAAGCTGTTTTAATTATCTAAATTAGCCTCTCCAGGAGCACCTAACAAACAATTATACATTTCTTTTCTCCTACATCCACAGTCTTACTTGTTAGATTACACAGGGAGGTACCAATACTGAAGACATCAACTGCTGAAGGTATAAGCAAGCACAGGATTATTTCAGGAAGTTGCCCTGAAGGCATTAACATACCTGATTAAATCTCTTGCTGGTTTTATTACATCCTGTACAGGAAAAACCTGTGCTGCTCTTGGTATAAAAATTATTGTAATAGATCCACACCAATAGATTACTGCCCTGCTAGTGACTCCATTACATGTTCCTAACAGCACTAGGTGCCTGAACAACAGCAGGAAATACAAGACACTACCCTAGGTTTCCCCTCCCTGAAACAATTATTCATTATTTTTACTAGCCGTTCACACAATTTCTAACAGACACTGTACTTCTCCTAAAAGCTTCTAAAGTTCTTGTATGGTGAAGGCTCTGGCAGTTTCTGCCAAGTCCTTCAAGACTTGAGTTGGCAGGTTATTTGTTATTTGAGTCTCACTTTTCTGGAAACAATTACATGCTCAGGCAACCTTCAGCATGCACCATCTCTTCCATCATGTATACGTGTGTTTTAACTAAAGACAAAAATCAGATTAATTTTTTTTTTCCCCTTTTTGGGGGCAGTTCTTGCAGGAACAGTCAAACAGTTCTCATTGTGGTTGGATTATGAAATCACAGTTCTCTGCCCCAGCACCATGCTTCCTACATCATCATGACAGTGTATCCTCTGACTTAAGGTCAGAAGAAAAAGAGAGAGACCTGATCTCACTCCACCGTATCCCCACTGTCCCTAGTCAGTAGCACAACTACTCAGGACATGCCTGAGTAAAAATAAAATTCTTTTTATGCCAACAGCAATACTGAACAATATAGACAAGCAGAACTAAGCAAAATTAAACTTCTGAATATTAATGCAAAGTAGAACACTTTAGAAGTAAAGAACCATGGCCAAAATCATGGAAACTACCATATTTCTGTGTAAATTTTACTGTGTGCATGATACTGACTGGCCTCTTACTCTAAGTTTGCAGCACATATGTTTTATGATTTGTCATTGGGTTTCATGGATTTCATTAAAGATAAAAGATGATTAAAGAGATTTAGAGAGAATTGCTTCTAGCCACATTACCAGAAAAAAAGTAATAAAGTGGAACTGGAAAGAGGTCACTCTCACATACCAAGCAGCTTCATTTTTACTGAAAGGAAGTAGCAGTAAAATGATATTGCTCCTTACAAACACTGTGCCACTTGGGCTACCAAAGCTTCATCAGTGACAACACTTCAAACCATTCACAGATGTGAGGAGGACCCCAGAGCACATTTAAAAGTCTGAATTCTAATTAAACTTAGCAATAGAAAAAAGCACATCTGAAGACACCTCCAACTGCTGAACACAACCTTGCCTGCTGATAGCCAACCCACCATCCACCATGTCCAACCAGTACTGCTCCTGACACCCAGCTCTCCCTCTCATTCCATGTTTTCAAAATAAGGATGGCAGAAATTCTTGCCATGCCACCACTGTCTGTTCTCATCATCATCAATAACCACAGAGACTTTACCAGATATCACGACACAGCTGGGGTTCTTTTCTTCTGCCTTTTCAAGTTTCCCAAGTCATTCCTGAATGGATGGTTACTTTTTTCCTTTGTAGATGACTGCTTTGAGCAAAATAATGTAGCCCACTGAAAAATCTACACGTTCAAAGAAAATAAATGGCACATCACTTCGGAAGAATTCCTCTCCTTTTTTGCAAACATTTCCAAAACTACCTGAGATCTGAAATAATCTCAGATGAATGGCTCTCTCTTTACCATGAAAAGGAGAACCATTAAGCAGCTCTCACAAGGACTGGTTACTATTCAGTTTTCAGAAAATATAGCAACTTCTCCTTAGAAAGAAAGTAAATGCAAGAAAATTAATTCCACTGTATCCTTTCATGCTCTATGCTAGTAATACCTCAGCATTTATCTTGTGTTCTTGAACATATTTCTGGCCTGTGCCAAAGATTCCTGGGTGCAATTATTTTTAACAACAAAGCAATTGGAAAAGTTTCAAGATTCACATTCTCCCAATATTCTGTATAGAGTCACAACAGTGATGCAATTCTGGAACTCAGGAGATCTTAAGTCAGTAGCTCAAGCTTTATATGGAGTATGACACAGTTATCTCTGAGGTTAACTCAGCTCTGAAACCACAGAGTTCCTGACTCCTCCGAGGGTCTTTTGTTAAAGATACTGAAGCTTTTGACCTTTCTGTTTCAGAGAAAGCTTACAAAACAAAGGATTGTGGCAAAGTGAGCAGAACAAAGTTCAGGGAACCCACCCTGCAGCCTTGTGTTCTGCCCCTGCTTCCACCACTGTTTAACTTGCACCGAGCAGGATCTAGGCTGCGTTACATTCGTAGTTCTCATCCTGTATCTGAGTGTGCAAACAATGCAATAAATTCATTAAGATAGGTTCGCTCAGACAAATAAGAAGTATTAGTGGCATTTTTGCAGTTTCTTTTCCGTGTTGCCACGACTGCTCACGGAGTGCTAAGTGCACCATCACGGGTGATCATCCCCACTCAGGGAAACTGCCTGTATCCCAGAGAAAGAAAAAAAATATATATACAAAGTCGAAAAACAATGTATACGTTTAATTCTGGCAAATTATAAAATATCAGCGCAAGCAACCTGGAACTGCAAGAGCCGATTGGAATGTGCACAGAAAAAATTAGCTCACATAGGGTCAAAATTAAAACAAAGTAAATTATCTCTAGTACTAAAGAAATTGACAGGAACACTGCAATTAAGAGGAGATTTTCATCAGGCATCAGCCTCAACCGATGCTTAGCAAGTTTTAACAGCTCTTCTTTTTCAATTCAAATGCTCTACAGTCTTTGTCACTTCGAGACGTTGATTTTATCATGCTTTTTGTTTGTTTGTTTTTGAATACTTTTAAGCTCTACTGACAATCTTCCAATACCCGGTTGTTCTTTTTCCAATGTCCTCTTAACGGTCCCTTCCAACCCAGCCAATTCTATGATTCTATACTCACAGCTTTACTGGCTCCAGCACTTCTAACCCTCCATTTTTAAAGGTCTAACCCCATCCATATTAAAATTAATGAGAAATCAGCAGCAGCTGCACATAACCATGGTCTTGGATGGCATTGTGCACATGTAGGGTCCCAGCAAACAAACAAAATAAAGCATTAAGAAAAATGCAAGCTCATGTCTGACAGATTCACGGTAAGAATCCAGGCAAAATCGTTCAGGTTGGTATTCCTAAGGACTGCAAGATCAGGGTAGAGGGGTGCCTTATTTCTGAATTTGGTGAGAATTCAGGGAGTGATGTTCTGCAATTTTCCCTTTTGCTTGGATTCTCCATCACCTGGTAATTTAATGAGTGATAAGTCACAAAATAGTTACCTAGGCATCTTTGCTTCAGTGTTTTGTAAAATTTCGTTTGTACTTTCATACATGCTGACTCACACTCCACTTCTGTCAGCCTTCACCGTGGTGACAAATATGGAAGGGATAAAATACACATTTTGGCCCCAAAGGCGTTTTCCTACAGTAATTACTGTGAGATGAAATGTTTCTTGGTTTGACATTTGGGTTTAAAAAATGGGTTTGGGGATTTTTTTCATGAAATTATGTAAAACATGTTAAAAACAAAAGACTCTGTAATAAGTTTCACTGCAACTTAAAGATAAATAATCATGGTTTTGTTTAAATTCCATTGCTGAACAGCTCCTTAGGTTCTCATAAAAAGTTGCCTTGCCTTTAATCATTGCTTGACATGAAATTTCAGGTTATGTTTCCCTGAGAGCTTCCAAAAGACTTGATGTTTCAGAAGCCATCTGGTAACCATTTCTCACAGTACCTTGACCAATAACAATGCCACTTTCTCTCCAATTAAATTAAAATCCAAGCACAGCACTTTAATACACCTTTAGAACTCTCTTGAACTAAATCAATACTCCAGAAGAGAAAAGAAGTACTAGTTGCAAGTTTTCTTGGCACTCAGCATTTTCAAAGCCATTTCAAAAAGTCATTCTTAGGAACAATGGCTTCCCAGAAGCAGACTATCTTAAAGGTCTTTTCCAACCAAGATGATTCTATGAATCTATTCCCTCCATTTTAGAGTGCAAAAACAACTAAGCTAGCTACCAAAGAATTTAAAAAAAAAAAAAAAAAAAGCCAAAACGTGGTAATGAAGTTGAACAAGGCTCTTACAAACACTAACACACGTCTCATTCTGGATCATCAGCAGGGCTAAAAGGCTCTTTAGTTTTTAATCCTATGGGACTTTGCTGCTTTCAGAGTCCCTATACCAACTGCCTCCACTCTCAGTAATAACTGCTAATATATATGCCATTAAAAAATGAGCTCTATTGTTTAGCTTACCTAATTTAAAGCCCAGGAAACGTTTTCCATCATGGTTTCAGCAAATGATAAAGGGTTTTGGGCTGTTTTGAATCTGGGGAAAGCATGAAGGCAAAGACAGAACAACACTCCTGGCATGTCACCAAGAGCAGACCCTTTACCACTCTTTTAAGCAAAAAATGGTTCCCTCACCTCCCAAACAACTGCACTCTTAAAGGTTTCTACTCCAGTGCCGATTATACAGCAGATTATTTTGAAAATCTGTCAGCCAGTGTCTCCATGGAAGAGGCCTTTAACGCAGCCATGCCTAAAATTTACCCTGCCCTCATCACCGGGGAAGAATGTTATTTGCACACTGATTCAGCTGTTGAAGAAACAACTCCCTTAACACGCACACACTCAAAAGTTTATGTATTTTAGGGGCAGTGGGAGCGCACACGTGGAAGGCAGCAAGGGAAGTTCTCCACCTGCAGCTTGTTCATCGGGGTGAGCACGAAGGCATCGAGTTACCGGGTAATGAACGTCAAAGGGACACTGTCAAGGCGAGCTGCAAGCTGTGCAAACAGGAGCTCAAGGAAAAGGTCTTCCAAGCTCTTCCACAGACGTGACACTACTCTTGAGTAACACTTTAGAGACTGAAGTTAATTTGCATGTAACTACCGAAGGGCTGCAGCACCGGTACGTAATCAGTTCAAGATAATGCTTTTGTCCAAGGAAAGAACAACACAAAAATAAAACAAACAAACAAAAAACCTACACACACAAAACAAAACTAAACCCTACACAATAAAACATGGGACCCCCTAAAAGTGCAAAATACAGTTTCTGCCCCTTCCGTGCCCGCGTTCACGTCGATAACCGGACACGCAGGTGAACAGTCTTTTGCCCAAAAGCTGCGTGCGGTTTGGTGGCAGAAGGGGAAAAAAGGCGGCCCGGTACTGGCCTGGGCAGCACCTGCCCGGTGGTCCCGGCCTGCGCCGGGCCGGGCCGGCCCGGTCCCAAACCCAGAGCGAGGAGGGGACGAGGCGGGGGGAAGGCAGCGGCTCCTCACAGCCCGTCGGGAATCCCTCCCACAGCTCACAAATCCCATTTACGGGCTTCGGACCGAGGCGAGCTGCTTAGCCGGGCAAGGACCCGCCACCGTAGCCCCCCCTCCTGCGAGCAGACCCTCGGCTTCAGCCGGTACCGGGACGGGTGATCCCCCCGCCCCTCTCCCTCTTTCCCTCCAGGGACGGAGCCTTCCCAAAGCCTCGGGGGAGGCAGTGTTGGTCCCAAGGGACCGCCCAACCGGAGGCTACAGGATAATGGCTGGAGAGACCCCGCTGTCCCCCCGCCCCTCCTCATCCCCGTACCGGGCTCCGCCGCTCCCGCTGTGGGCTGCGCGGGAGTCCATGGAGGCGTCACCAAGAGTGTCCCCGGCTCCAGAAGCTGCGGGAAGGGAGGCCGGGGCCGAGAGGCGATGGTGGTGGTGATGGTGTTGCTGCTGCTGCTGTTCCCCGGGGCGGGCAGCAGCCGCAGCCACCTCGCATGGTGTGAAGCGGCGGCAGCGCGGAGCCTCAGCGCATGTTCGGGCCGGGCCGGGCCGGGCCCGGGCGGAGGAGCCGCCCCCGCAGGTGAGCGGCTGCGGCAGCGCCCGCGCCCGCCCCTCCGACGGCAGAGAGATGGGGGACAAAGGGGGGACACCCGGAGCCTTTCCGAGGGGTAGGGGAATGAAGGCGGTGTCTGGGGACACGGCGACAGCTGGACGGGTCACTGGGCGCCAGTGCAGTGCTCGGGGCCCTCCTCGGCAGCTGTGGGGAGGGAGGCCCGCGCACCAGCACCTGGAACCATGCGTTGCTGTGAAGTGCTGGAATTAAGAGTGATTCATTCCTCTTGAGGGGAAAAAAAATAAATGTTCAGAGGAGGAAGGTTTAACTCGTCTTTAACCAAGTTTTAAAGTAGCCAACACTCTCCAGGAGCCTGCTCCCAAGAAAGGGTTTTCGCTTGGTGGAGCCCTCTGCCCCCAAAGCCAGAGCCACAGCTGCCTCTGGTATCAAAATGGTACCAACCAGACAAGGAACACCCAACAGTGCTTACATTTCGAATTTACCAGTTCAAGAAAAAATTATTTAAAATACAGAGTTAAAAAAACCCAAATCTAAACTAATGGAAATTACGAATAGATTCACAATATTGAAAAAAAGTGGTTTAATTTGGCCATCACGCATATTACAATCCTGCCAAACCCTGCAGCTGCAGGGTTACAGGGAAAACAGTTCAGAAGAGATTAGCAAAATAAAGGAGTTTGTGGGAGGAAATGAACAGGAAGAAGGCAAAGGTATACACAGCTGAGGGAGTGGCAGGACAAACAGAAGGACTCGGTTGACACAGAGAAACAATGGGCACATTAATGAGAACAGTGGGCGTATAAGGTTAAAAAAAGAAAGAATTTATTAGCTGCACAGCGACAATGTGGTTCGTGATGTGCAGAAGGGGAGGTAGGCAGCAGGGCTGCCTCATGCTCCAGTGCACGGGGTGCAGAGGTTTAGAGAGAGGCTGAGACAGCTGAAGAGATTGCACTTGCTCAATTTGAGCTTGATCCTTTAGTCTGACAACAGGCAGAAATTCATGATTGTCTTAGCTACATCAAACATTTTCGATTAATAAGGGACGTCATAAGGAGTGGTGAGGAGCACCTTTAAGGAGGTATTTTTATAGACGCAAAACCACATTTTTTCAGCATGAATTACCTTTACATGCACTTAGTTGTTTGGGTTTTTTTCTTTAACTGCAAAGCTTTTATGTTCCAGCTCACAACTTTCCTAATGGTGAGACTTGCCAGGTAGTTCTGCACTGTAGACACAGCCCATTTTCAATAGGCAGTTACTTTTAACCTAAAGAACATTTTTCAGTGATCACCACACAGTGTATTCTGAATTGTTTTTTGCACCTTTTAGGGATTCTGTGTTGTAGGGATAAATAAAGTTGAAAAAGCTAAAACAGGACAAATTTGCATCACTAGCTTTGACCAGCACCACTAGATTATGGTGTTGGTCAAAGGTTGGATTGGATGATCTTGGAGGTCTCTTCCAACCTAAACATTCTGTGATTCCTTTACTGAATTATTCTCCTGAGCATATTATTGTATGCTCATGAACAGAATGGTTTGTGCTTTTAATATCTGACAGTGGTCTCAACAGAATCAATACTGAATCTGTCCACACAGGAAAATCAGTCTGAGTAAGTATATCAGGATGAATCCTTTATGAATCCTTGGGCACTTAGGAATCCTTAGGAATCCTTTGTCAGATACAAACCTGAAAAATCTATCAGTTTGCAGAAAGTGCTACAAGACTTTTTTGCTGGACAATGGCAGCTGTGACAGACCTCTGAAGTCAAAGGTAAGAATTTCACCCTGCATTATCAGCAAACTAAGCCCTCAAGAAAATATATGTCTTTTAAATTCTTAATCTATTTCCAGTTATTTTTATAGTTCTGGAGTGCAACTGGCTGCTCATGCTAACAGAGAAAACACCTTATAACATCCCTTATAACATCTCTCCTGCCTATAGGACACACACAAGTAGAATGGGATAAAATTCCTTTTACTCTGCACAAGATTGTCTTTCTAAATTACAGCAATGCACCATCAGACCCATTGTCCCTTAGAACACAGGAAACAGATTAGCATTAAGAAGTGGTTTGTCCAAAATCATTTAACACATTAGCAAGAGATAACAAGAAACAACACCCTGACCTCTTGAACACACATCCAAACAATGCAGCGTTTTACCCCTCTATCAGCTAGCTTTAAAACTAATGCTTTTTATTTCAGTTTAAGGTCTAAGGTCCTACATGCTCCAGATCTCCCAACTTTAGCACAACAGGAAATCTTAAGCATTTGGAGCAATGCAGCTGGTATTATTTATGTATTTTTTTGTTATTTATGTTTCTTTAATCAGATTATAGATGTCCAACTTCTGTTTCAGGGTATTATCGACCCAGACTTGGCTTGTCACCTGACAAATTAAAAGTTCCTTCCCATCTTCTCTGGGTTGACATAGGCCAAAATTTCCTGCAAACCCACAAAACCCCACAGCAAACATTTCTCATACTCTATCAGTCTATAAGCACAAAGGAAAGGTGTTTTTACTCCCCACCCCCCACACCCCCAGCTTTTCTCCACAGAAGGAATTCCTTAACATTACATCATCTTCCCTCCCTGCACAGTACAGCTCTGCAATGAACACAGGCAGCAGTTTTCTTAATTCTAGCCTCAGCTTCCTGGAAGCACAAGTATTTTAGATGCTTTGGTGGGATGACTTTGACCAGTGCTACAAACAGCAATGGTACCATTAAGGCAGAAAGATGTGACGACCACTTGGGTTGTTGCTCTATGGCTTAGGTACTATGAGTTTGGGAAGTCAGTTTCTCTCTCTCCCCAGCCAGTAGTTACATGCTGAGCCACCATTTCAGAGATTTGTTTTGCTGCCCTGTCCTCCCCCACCTTTAAATTTTAATACCTACACCTTGCTGCCAACAAGGAAGGTAAAACACAAATTATTCTGCAGAGTTCAAGAGTTCACTGATGCTCATATAGGTAACTAAAGCTCCACTCTACCTACCAAAAGGGTAAGTTTCAAACTTGGATGAAGAAAGATCCACAATTTGGGAAAATCATTTTGTCTACCTCCAGTATGAATTGCTGACTATCTGCTTTTAATTTGACATTATCTTGTGTTTTATAATTGCACAAGGCAAACAATACCAAGGTAGAACACATCAGCTTTTCAATATTAAGCAGAAGGGGGTCAGATTCTCTGGCTGAAGCAGACAGCTTTCTAGAGAACTCCACTTCAAAGAAAAAACAATATGTCATGTATGAATTAAGCACCTTTATTGCCATTTTATTCCTTGTCAATGCTTCAAAGTGACAGAGCAGACTCAGCATTAATCCCCAGCAGAGTCTTCCAATAGTTTCTAATCAAGTTGCTTCAGAAAATTGCACTGGAAATTTAACTGTCAAGTGGCCAATTCACCTGTTAGACATTAGATCATCTCTTCAATCTTGTGAATGCAACAGGAACTTCTACATGACAGAACTTCATAGTACAGGAAGTTAGAGAAAGACAGTGAAAAGAGGGTATGCAGTTATTCAAGGTGATTAGCACCATCTTCAGTTTTATTTTAGAGTTAATTGCACACAATTCGCAGGGCAGACAGAGGGTAGAAAGCAGCATAATGAGAGGCAAAGCACACTCAAGATGGAAACTTGGCAAAGAACTTAAAAGGGAAAAAAAAAAAAAAGACTGCAGGAGATTTATATAGTCTCAAGAAATAGGTGAACCTGATACAATTAATGATACTATGTTGCTTCATCCAACTTAGGTACCATTGAAAGAAAATAAGACTCGGGTGTACAATTGAGTATATTAAACTCTAGCATTACTTTAACAAAAGAACACATGTAAAATGGTTTCCAGAACTCCTAAACCTCTGACAAAGTCATCGACACCTTCACATACAGGAGACATTATGCTAACAGAGACGTTTAGAAGAATTATATATGCTGAGTCTAACTAAAGATCTCTTAATGCCTGTATGCTGACAGCAGCCAGTAGAGGAAGCTTACACACATCCACAGGTAAATCTTTTAAGTGTCTAAACATTTGGGTTCTGCAACCCTTGTTCTGGTAAAAAAAATCACTGGACAAGAGTATCCTGAGTTTTCCTTGAAGCTGCCACAACTCCCAATGAAGCAACAGCTGAGATTACTCTGTGTGTCAGCTAACCTCAGGATTCAGGGAACTTCTTTCTCTGAAAATTAGCCCATTCCTATTAGACTACACCTGGAACAGTTTATATGGTTTGCATTACATCTCAGTGTTGCTTTACAGCTCACTGCACCCTTTTGCAAAAATAGGCAACCAGTTCACACTTATGTACTTAAACTTTATTTCTTCATAATTACAGGCTATTGTTAGAATTTTAAAACAAAAGGGAATTCTATAAATAGAGGCTAATCCCACCCAAACAAGTATTTTTTAAAAAAAACAAAAAACAAAAACAAACAAACCAAAACACTTAAAACTTCATAAAGTAATGCCATTTAGCTCACAGCAGTGATTTGTTGGTAGTCTTGAGTAAAAGTACTGTAAGTCAAGAGTCAGTAACATGAAATGTAACATCAAATGACTCAAAACTTTAAATTCCATAAAGGAAGGCAGGAATATATATATAATATATACATATAACATTGTGTTGGTCCACTGAGTATACATTTTTAAGAAAAGATAAGAAACTATGTAATCCAGTTAAGCATATGACTTGCAAGATTAGTGTACACTCGTAACAAAGATGTATAGATAAGTTATAACTACTTAATACTTGCAAAATTTTAAATTACTTTTTTTGAGCAGGTGTTTAAATGCCCATTTCCCAGTGCAAAAGAAAATCCATCCCAGTCAGGTTACCTGTTTTTCCTTTAAAATTGGAAACTACCCTCAAACTCCTGCAACAGCAGCATTGATAATTTGTGGGAAGAGCTTAAATATACTGAAGCATGGCTGAGTTCTCCCCTTTCCATCCCCCAGTGCTGCATGTTGGAACACTTCAATTCCCTCAACAGAAATACCACAGGTTAAAAGTGCAAGAAAAAAAAAATCTCTCTTGATGTTTATGCTGCTGCCATCCGTTTTTCCTTAGGGCAAAAAGATTATTCTTTTTGGAATTATTTTAATGAAATTGATTCTCCAGAACAGAGTTGTTTCTGAATGAACAATAAGTTATTTTCATTAAGTTATTTTCATTAACATTCTATCAATCCTACTCTGACTCAGTGACCATAAAGAAATAATTCAGTTTAAGGTGCAACTATCAGTTGGCATTCAATAAATTATATTACAGAAAACTGTGGTTAAAAAAAAAAAAAAAAAAAAAAAAAAAAAAAAAAAAAAAAAAAAAAACTAACTTGACAGTTCAGCTGTGTACTTCACAGGCAAAAGTGGCTCAAGTAGCAGTGGGGTCTCTAATTTGACAGTCCTCTTGGCCAACAACAAATGCACATGAATATTCAACTTAACTGCTTTATAAAACAAAACAGGTCTGAAAACCTATGACCATGCAAGAAAAGCATTAAAGTTTCAGAAAGACACACTCTTTCTGACTTAAGACTCCATGAAGATTGTTATTTCAAATCCAAATGCAGAATCTTCAATGAAGAGAAAAATCTATAGGCATACATTTAAAATAAAGCACAACTCTGGCATTACTAAAATCTCTTAGATGGATAAAATGTTTCAAATGACTAACTGCTTGATGGGAGACAGTCAGCCATGGCAGAATAATTGCTATATTCACTTTATGCTCACTTACCAACTGCTGAAAGATTACAGTCAAACTACAATCTCACAATCTGCATTTTAAACTGATTTGCTTACACCTGGGAAAAGTACTTTGTTCTCCTGAAAACCTGAAGGAAATTGAATGCTAAACTTAAAAGTTATTCAAACAATAACCAAAAGGATTGAACTTAGCAAAAACATTCACTACACTTTCAGAAGTTGAAAACCTTTCATAGTTTCTTGTATATTATGTATCTTCTGAGTAACATTTAAATATGCTAGGTCTTCAGGAAAAGGGACAAAACAGTTGATGTAAGATGAAATCTTATTCTAAACTTCATGCTTCTGATATTTCAGATTTACTGAGTGCAATAGCCAGTTCCAAGTCTTCTTGCTCTTGCTGTTTCAGTCTTGCCAATCTTTCTTTCTCTTCTCTCTCACTTTCCCTCTTAGCCCATTCAATCATGTCTTCCTCAGTAGAATACTGCATTTTTAAAGGAAAAAATAATCCAGATTAATATTACAGTGAAAACCAATATTAGTACCAAGCCCTTGGTTTAAGGGACAACTACAGTTTTTAAAAAAATTGTATGTATTCTAGTATTCAAAAATTACTTGCTTTTTCATTTTAATACACTCTTTGTCTATTATCTTATGTTTACCTATTAAGACTGTATAGAAGCCATCCAATTGATGTATTTTTATGCATTATGCTATGTTTCAAAATTCAATATTAAGTATAAAAAAAGTTATGAGTAGAAAGTGCTATAATTTAAATTAAGACTATTTTGGATGAAAAAAAATCTTAACATGAAAATTTTAATAAACCAGGAACACATTTTGCAAAATACACTCCAGTCCATATAGTGGAACATCCTGGTTTAATCTACTTGTATTAGGGATAATTTTTTGAGATGACAGTGACTGCAAAAATTAACTGTAGAATGACTGTTTTTAATTGTGCAGAGGAATAAGACTTCTGCAAAAAGACAGCAAAATAGTAAGGTAACTGTACAGTTAGAAGCCTAGTATAGAAAATGGTCAATGTGACACAACAGAAAGAAAAAAGCAAAAAACTAAAGAACAGGTTTTTTTCTATGTATATTGATATGAACAGAATGTGAATTCAGTTTCTGTGGTACTACTTATAAATGAGAGACAGTTAAGGATATTAAACCTAATAAAATACAGAAGATTGTGCTCAAGTTTGTTTCTAGTCAGCATGCAGGAAAGGCAAGAGGTAGGTGAAGCCCATGTTTTCATCCATGTCCCAGTGCTAAGTCTGACAGGGTTATCATCATATACTCCAGCAGTTTCTGCTCTGAGCTGCTTCTTTGGGAAATACATGTAGAAAAGCTTGAGGTTTTGCCATAGTTCAAGTGTTTTCAATAATTGAAGATGGAAAAAAACTTTTTCCTTCATAAAGATAGTTAACATATTTGCTTGCTCCTCCACATTTCACATTCTCTCCATCAAACTGGCTTCTCAGTCCCTGTAACTAGTAACAGTGATAATTTCTGAAATGCTATTATTATCATGCTACAAGACACATCAACCAGTGCAAGTCAAGTTTGAAAGCCTGCCAATCCTCAGTTTATTTCAATCAAGCAAATAGTTTATTAGGTCTAAAAATAATTTTTAAAAAGCAGTATGATCATGATACTGTAAATGCAAATTGCATTTATCAGGTATCAAGCTTCAAAGTGAGATGATGCCTTTTAAAACTCCTACTTGCAAAAGCTCAAAAGAAAAAAAAATATATACAGGCATGCACAAACCTTGAGATTTGCTTCTACTGCTTGGACACCACGACTTCTATGAGATGGATTCTGGTTATAAAGAGACACTCACTACTTTTTACTTCATTTTATGTAAATCTGGAATCTACTAGCCATTCAAACCTCACCAAATTATATTTCATTAATGTACACTGTTAGGAGGCTGGTTATCAATATTTCAGTACATTGAAATCATGACCAAACAGCTGAGTGACAGCTAAATTAAAATCACACCTTTTGTTTTACTTTTAGTTGGAGAGTGATCAGTGTTTGGTATAGTTAAATAATTTAAATGTGCTGCATGCTCTGATAAAATGGATAATCTCTAGAACAGATATTTTTAAGTCCTATTTTCTAAAAGCTAGGAGGCTTCCATGAAAAAAATCACAAAAACAATGCAATTTAAACAATAACTAGAATATTTTGCAGTACTTTGTTTTAGGACAGCCTCAGTGGTAATTTAATTGTAAATTCTGTTTTATCTGGAAATCATATCCCTTTGGTACATGGGATATGTTTCAATATTTTAAATTAGACTGAAGACTTCAGTGGGAACAAGTCAAAGCTGTCATTATACTGAAACAAATGTAAAAAGTGTTTACTCACAGTACTGAAGTTTGCAAAATTGTTGGGGTCAGCCTCTTTACTGATGCTTGTAGGAGCAAATGGATCACAGAATAGATCTGCTTCTTGTTCTTTGGGAATGTCTGGGGTGGGGAAAGGCTGAAATGGATCTCTTGGTTTAAAGGAATCTGAAGAGTCTATTTGATTGATAGGTCTTTTCCCTTAGATTAAAATGAATTTAAAATGAATTTAAGATAGCAGGTAATAAGATGGCAAAAATAGTTTTTCTTTAAAAAATAAAAAAATTTTAAAACCCAAACCCCCAAAAAACAACAAATTCAAAAGCTACTTGGAATGCAACTTCCTCTAGTAAACTAGTGGAGCTGCAAAGACTTCAGAAGAAGGGTTGTCAATTTAAAAAATGAGGGTATGGTCCATAATCTCCTTAACAGTAACCAGGTAAGAAAGGAACATGTCTGTTAATGCTTTGAGAACACAGTTATGCACTAATTGACTATTCTGGAAAGAAAATCTCCACCAGTTTTGACCCCCTATTGTATTAGCACAGTAATTTTTACTTCTGCCTATCAGCTGTCCATGATAATTCCAGAAAGGCTTTTTAATATGAATCAAACAGATAGTAACACAATTTCATTCAGAGACCAGAAATACATTTTTAAGTCTTCAAAACATCACATCCTCTCACTATGCTAACATCTGGGACTTGGGTAGTTTTTAAACTAAAAGAAGTAAGGAGAAAGATAACAAGCAATCACAGGCTTAACTGTTTTGTTAATCCTTGCCTAGGTAGCTACAGACAAAATCAGGAACAATCCCCCATTTATCTTGTTCTTTTTTTTCAGCTTAACCCCAGTCAGCTTTCAACACCATTGAGGACATTAACCCAAATACTTCCAAGAACAGTTGAGCTGAATTCATCCCACCAATTCTCTCCCTTTGTTACTGCTTACAGAAAAGGTTTCATTGCTGTTTCCTGATCTCAACCAGGGGGTTCTGCTTAAAACTTTCTTCTGTTGCCATTTTAAACTCCAGAACCAAACCCAAGTGCTTCCTGTTTTGTCCATCACTGTTGCAAGTTTGTCTGAAAATTCTTTCATAGACCAAAAGAGATTCTAATCTGACAATGACCTAGAGAGTACCCCCCAGAAACATGATTCACTTAGACAGCTCCCAGATAACCTTGCCATGATAGTTCTCATTCACTGATGATGTTCTATTACTGCCAAACAATGCATGTCTATTTCTTGAATAAAATGGGAGAAGCAGCTTCAAATGGCATTCAGAGAATTTTATTTTGACATGGAAAAGATTAGTAATAGCAAGAAAATTAGATACACAATCTCCAAATCTGCCAAAAATAATGAAATGGGGGCACTTATCAGTATCTAGAAAGGCAAGTATCTAGATAGCAGAGGAAAGCAAAGAGCCTTTCTACACACTTAACAGTAATGTAACAAATTCAGAGAAAGATTTTGAGGCTTTTATTTGAAAAAGCACTCCCCTTGTTGTGAAACAGAGCAAGGGAGTAATTAAAAACAAATACACTGAAATATTTCCATTTTAAAAATTTCCCTTAGGAAAATAACTTAATGGGAATGGTTATCAAGATAATCACAGTATCATTTTTAATATGTGCAAATTAAAAGAGGCCATTTCTCTTGTCATCTATTGATAGGGATGCTGCTGTTCTGCCACCAGAAGCTTGCATTTTGAAAGTGGATCTGTAAACCACATCGCAGCCATTCCCAAACAAAGAAGTCAGAAATCCATTTTTTGTTTTAAATAAGGATTTAAATTACCACCACTTGTGTTACTGACAATGAAACTGATTACTTGCAAGGTATGAGCATGAACCAGATCTCACATGAACATCAGAAATTAAATAGCCAAGTTTAAGCTTTAGTATTAATACTCTTATATTTACTGTGTTCCCCTTCTTTTAAGGAAACAGGATGAATACGTGTTTAAGTTTCATACTACAGTTTTCCAAAACATTTTTAAGATTAATCCAAACAGTGTAATAGTTAAAGAACAATGAAGTAGTTTATTAAACAAAGGACAGAAGTTTTAAAAGGAATACTAGTACTATATTTTCCAATCTATGCAAATAAAATACTGACAACAGGGAGTCTGTTCTAACATGGGCTTGTTGCAACCACAAGGTGTTGTTATCTTTGATAATCATGACCTTTGGTAGGAAGCAGGGTGGTCTGTGTCATGGAGAATATCAGGAGATTCAGAGATCAGTGAAGAGAAAACAGCACAGGAAACTTACATTTATTATTATTACATTGGCTCAGTTTACTACTACAGACCTCTGGCAAGGCCACCTGGAAAAAGTTAATCTGAAAACCTGTGACAGTAATTTAACTCTATTTAATTTATTTTGCATTAAAACAAGAGGTTTTGCACTAGATAAAGCACACTGAATTCTCACTTTAAGCTTAGCTTAATGGAAGACTCACAATATATCACATTAGCAGCCATTTACCTTGCAGCTATGCTATGTTTTTGCACATATCCATAACAACTCTTTTTTTTTCCTGTTTTCTAAAACCTCACTTCAAAAAAACAAACTATGATCCCAAACACCATGCCAAATTTCACCCCAAAGAAACCAGAAGAGATCAGGAACAGGTTTGATTTCTGATCATGAATTCTGAATTCAGACACCAGCCAATCCCCTCATAATTATTGTCCCACTGCCAATACTGAAGCAACATCTCAGTATGAGCTCTTACCAGGTGGTGGTGGGCAGGGCCTTGTAGGAGTTCCTGTTTTAGGGGGCAGTGCAGGAGGAACATCCTCATTTTTAGCAGGTGGTTCCTCAAATAAGTTTTTAGTTATGATCACACTGTTGACAGAACCTGATGTGGAAGAGCTAAAGGGATCCTCATTGTTGGCCTTCAGCAAAGAAAACAACAACACAGACATTTTCAGTGTAATTCTACCATAATCTCCCTTCTTTTCAATGATGTATTTATTTAGAACTGAAAGTTTGGACCAAGACAAAAAGAAAACTTTTTTTGCTTTTATCATCCACATACATCCAGGAAATTCAAATTAAAAATTGAATCATTAGTGTTTACAGCAATGCAAAGTTGAATGCAGTTACACATGGCAAAAGTGTAAACTACTTTTGCTGTTAAACTCAAAAAATTTAAAAAATAGTTACATCATCCCTTCAAATATAGAGAAAATACATGAAGCCACAAGAATTACATTGCTTTCTTCACAGTGGAACTGCAGGACAATTTACTGACCTCTTTTCCAAGGATGTCAGATATTATACATTTTTAGTAGTGGCAAAACTAACAAACAGAGATTTGGTACAGAGATTTAGCTATGCCTTGTAGAGGTTCATACATTTTCTGTGAGTGGCAGTAGCTTCATATTACCTTTGTCAGAGTGCTGAAGTCAGCAAAGCCACTTCCAAAGGAGTCATTTCCAAACAGAGAGGCAAAGGGGTCTGCAGCTAAATACACACACATCAAGCAAAAAGAATAAATTCAATACAAAAGACTGAAAACAATCCTACAACAAAAGAGCAACTACTACATGTTTAGCAGCAGACACTGTTTAAAGTGAAGTATTTTATGAGGTGGGCATTTAATTAGCTTTTACAAAAAGTCCAAGTGGCAACTATCAATTAAGAATAATAATTCACTTGAACTGGGAGTAATCATAAAGAAATAGTGGTATTCTACATTAAAAAAGTTAAATTCCATTGAGAGGATACAAAACCCCATACTACTGTATGTTCTGCTGAGATACATGGATGTGTACACACAATGGTGGTTTTTGTGTGTGTAGACCCATAAATATACATACATAAATATGTATGAACAAGAGCTCATTTCTGACTGGAGGCCCCTTAGTATCTAAATCCCATCTCATCTCAATCCAATTTTACAGCACCCTTTCATTCTTATGTGCCTCAAAACATGTAAAACCATCTATTCTCCTATAAAGCAAGAAGTGCACTGTCTTTACCAATACTCACTTCTGCATCTCTAAAAAATGGCATTTTCTTCCTACTATTAAGGTGAACAGATTTTCACTCACATGAATTCATGTTTTGGACTACCACCTGTCAGTCCAACTTGAGAAAACAGGATACTCAAGTCTTCCCTAAATCATCTTTAGCCCCCAGATGAGAGTGTCATAGCAAAACAAAAGGAGCACATTTTAACAGTAATAGTTATTCTTTCCCACATCTCCTCTCATCCTACAAAGTTATCTTGTATGTTACTTCAGAAATTAACATGACATCTCTAAAAACAATATTAATGAGAAGCCATAAACCATTCATACAGTCCTCACACTCAGAGCAGGATATTTCACCAGTTTCAGGTAAGGCAGAGGAACATTTTGGCAGAATCACTCTTCACTGATATGCAAAACTGAGACAGTTTTGTTCTATAAAAATATCACCCCTGCAAGCCTGCACCTTATGCCATACTTTTTAGTAAAATTCAGAAAACTTAGGAAATCCCTAAAATGCTCCACCACAAATTCAGTTAAAAAAACCCAGAAAAAACCCCAGCAAAATCTAATAGAAATAAAAGCCAAGAAGTCTGATGTCTATAATCTAATTTTACCTTGATCATTTGATGTAATCACAGTTGTTCCACCAGGAGCAAAAGGATCATTCTTCTTCAATATCTCTGTCTAAAATTAAAAAATGCCATTGGTGGAAAATTTGTTTTTCATCTTGAAAGATTCCTCACTCTAAGAATACACGATCTATTTTAGTTTAGGAGCTTTAAGATAAAATATTTTGGAAGCAAATTTTTTCAGCCTCAGTAAACAAATCTGCTAACAGAAGCTCCTCAGAACAGTGATTAATAATTTTAAAAAATGGAAAAAAAGTACATTACATCCTTTGTAACCATTAACATAAAATTTAGGAATATCTATGACTCAGATTTCTACAACCAGAACCATCTTCATGAAGATATAACTACCAGACATCAACACCACCAAGATAAGGTAATGCATTTATTGATCCTATAAGCCCTGGAGGCAAAAATCCAAGTGTCTCAACATAACTTGATGAGATTAATCTTGGATTTCCTTCAATGTTGAGGAAGTTCCACCAGCTACCAACAGAGCTTAGTTCACTATTCTCAAATATTTTGATCTGTGGAGCAATGAAACTCCACACTGGAACATTTTAAAAAATGCTTTTACTTTTAATTCTATTTAATCTGTGCTTGTTTCTAGAAAACAGGACACAAAAGGAAGGACAGAGCCATGGGGTAAATTGTATAATTCACTATACAATTTCTAAATATCTGCTTTTCAAGGTGTCCAAATACACAAAATAGGTTATTTTGTCTAAAACTTATATAAGGTATGCTACCAAACTTACTGTGTGATTATTACTGCTGTCTGCAGTGCTAAATGGATCAGTGCCAGCAGTTGCAAAGGGATCAGTGGAGGATTGTTTGAAAAAACAGTCAGCTGCAAAAGGATCTGAGCCTTTGAAGGGATCACCACCAAAGGGATCTAAAAAGTAAAAGTTTCATTAACATTTCTGCTAGCTTTACTTAGCTCAATGTCTTAAGAACTAAATATTTCATTGCTTTTTCATAATGCAAGAAGGTGACACATTGAAGATCTTTCATCTGTGAATAATTTGTATTCTGGAATTCAAAACATTAGCCAAGCCAACATTTTCTGTACATCATGAAAACTTTGGATAGTGCAAATGCTTCAGATCCAGAATACCCTGAGCATTCAGGTTCTTCAACCAAGCCCCCTGAAACTGAAGCATTTACAAATCCTAACATTTCTCAGAACAATCCTACCCTCCTCTCCTTCACACCCTAAACACGACTGATGTTTTCTTATTTGGCACTTGGACCACAATGCTATTGTGCTAAAGCCTTCCCTACCATTCACTTTGCTTTTCTGTCACCAGTAACTCCACTCAGAACCAAGCAAATAATGCATGGCAGTGCCTATACAGACACTCCTTATCTTTGTCAGTATTTAGTTCTAAAGAAAGTTGGTAAGGTAAAAGCCTTTAAAAGAGACTACAGTCCTAATTCACTGCATGCAAGGCAAGCAGCAGGAGTTTGGGGCCTTCTGTTCACCACCTTCACAGACTTAAATCCCAACTAAGGATGCTTCCAACAGCAAGAAGTTCACTGGCAACGGGCCCCTCTGAAAATCCTTAGAACAAGAGGCCAGCTGCTACTGCTCCATATCTATCTATCCTACAGTGACTTTTTTGGGTCATTTCTACCTTTCTTATGCTGAAAGCAGCAACACTTTTCCCCACATATTCTTTTAGTATGAATCACTTAGAAGTTACAAAGTTACTTACCAATTTTCCCAAAAGGGTCATCTTTGAAGGGATCACCTGTTTATTTAAAAAAAAAAGAAAAAAGTTACTTGTCATAAAGCACATACTTGAAGTCTTTTGGATATGAAATAATTTCTACATCTAGAATTTAAACAACTCTCACACAGAAGAATAATTCCACTATTTTCAGTAGAATGACAAGAGCTAGCATTAGAAAAAGCAAATACTAATCAAGTTGTTCACTATCAGCATGAAACACACAAAAGCACCAATCTCAAAGATGCTTTTGTCTGTAAACACCCACATTATGCAGTATTTACCACCACAGTAATCCAGGCCAACCACTGATAATTGAGTCCCAGGTCTGTTTAATTCTCACAGGTGCCATGGATGGTAGCTCTTAAGTGTTAATTTCTGTACTGGATGAATGGAACCAATTTTATCAGTTGTAATTCCTCATCTACATCCAAGAGATACAGATGTTCTGTCTATTAGCTGAACATCCTCAGCAAACAAAGCTCAAAAGGTTGGCTACTAACAGAGACTTTTTTCCTCTAAAAAAATTGTCCTGTCACGTGGTGTAAGTAGGACCACTTCCACATAAATATCAAGCAGTATCTACACAGAAACATTCAAGCTTTTTAAAATCAGTTTAACTTATTCACTAAAAGTATTAAATCTGCACTGACATTTCTTTCAGTAGTCAAGTGATCTGAAATAAATTTAGCTTATTTTCCTTTTGAAGTGATATGAGCTAAATTGATCAGACCATGCTGATTCTGAAAGCATGTAAGATCACATTAATGTGGCTGAAAACATCTGCTTCAGCAGTTAAGCCAAATTAACTCCCTTCAAGTGACTCCATATAGACAGTTCACTTCTTCCAAGATAAAATGAAAAAATAAAACCAGAACAACAGCATTCGTCAGTGGCAAGTTCTTAAAATAAAGTACAGCACTTCCACAAGATGAACAGATGGTGCAGTTCCACATCACCTTTTCCTGAGTGCCAAACTCACCAAAAGTAGGCCACAGCCATTCATTCTCAACCACCCACACCCCTTCTGCACCACAGTTCACTGAACCCCCAGTTGGTCTGTTTGTGGATCTGTGCAGCACGCAGAGGTAAGAGAGGTACTCCAGAGGAGTGGTGAGGGAAAGGGGAAATTTTCACAGTTAATTAGAAAGTCCAGATGAAAGAAGGAAAAAACACTCTGGAAATTCTCATTTCCATTTTGTAATGCCAGTGGCTCCACACTCCTGCCAGTCCCAACACCTTCACATTTCTTCCATAAAGAGCAGTTCCAAGGTGAAGATTAGTCTGAGGTGTTCATACAATACCTGCCTATAGAGAAAAGTTTACTTACTGCCAACAAAAGGGTCAGACTGGAAGAACTCTAAGCTGGCTTCAGAAACTAGATCAGGCAATGGATGAGATTCAGCATCAAATGGATCTTCCTGGGCAATGCAAAAGTAGAGAAAGGTATTAAATTTTTAAGACTTGCCTGACTGAAAACATTTGTCTTACTTTGTGTTACCACTTAGTAGCTTCTTAGAAATGAAAAAAAATCTAATAGCCAGCTAGAATTTTACATAATTCATGACTGGAGATCCAAAACATTTCTCAACTGCCACCTGCCTGCTGTATGAGATGACAAGTAAAATGAGTAAACAGTGACAATTTCCCTTTTGTCCTACGACCATGATGCAAGCCTCAGCTTCACTACAATTTTTTAATTTATTTTTTCCTCCCCCAGATCTGACCAAACTCACCTTTTTGCTAATAGCTGCAGCTGGAGTCTCCTTCTCCTCTTCCACAACAGAGGCTGTTGTTTCAGGACTATTCCTTACCTACACAAAGGTAAAAGAAATTAACTATAAATTAGCAAATAGAAGACTACACGATACAATTTTAAGTCTTAAATAGCTAAAAGAATATACTTCAAGGGATTCATACTTCTTATAGAACATACTGAAACGTTCCATAAATCCTGCAAAAGCTAAAAAAAAAAAAATAAATCTTTAAGAGTCTACTGGGACATAAAGAGGGACATTTAAAATAAGACAGCTTTAGATTTGCTGTTCTATTCCTTATTCCATTCTTGTTGCACCAACTGGAGACAGCTGCTCTCCATGATTGCTAATTCTACTATGCAATTTAGGATACTTTGCTTTGGGAACAAATAAAGAAAAAATGTTATTGCCACTTTCCAGCCAAGCTGAAATTTCTTCTTTCTCACAGTAACACCCTGAAATTTGACTTGTGCAAGTGTTTAAAAACATAATCAATCTTGATACATTCTTATCTTATTCCAGCCTCACAGCTGCACTGCATCATGATCAAGCAGGCAAAACACTACTCACTGGAGAGATGCTGTTTGTTTGTTCATCTTCTGCTATACTTTCCCTTTCAGCATTCTCATTAAGGTTAGCAGTTTCACTGCTGCTATTGCTAAGACTAGAATGATCCACAGTCCCATTAACAAGTGTATTATGTGGCTGAGAGTGCCAACTAAATTGGTTATTTCCCAATTCTTTCAGCTGAAGAAGTTTTGTCTGCACCTGTAGACAGAAAGAAATGGATATGCATCAGCATGGCAGTACACAGAAGCCAGTATGTGACCATCCCAAATCTAAGCTACAATTCTCACTTTCAAAAGCAAATTTAAACCCCATGTCATTTCAAAGAGGTGAAATCTGAGAGATAAAAGTCTGACACAGAAGAGATATAATTTAATTTAAGGACAGACCTGAGAATCTGCTCCTGCCAAGGAAGCATACAGCACCACAGACAACATCAAGACTTGGTGCTCTGTTTCTACTCAAACTCTTCTTAGGAGTTGCAAAGCTTTCAGAGTGTTTTTGTTTGGCTGGTTTTGTTTGTTGTTTTTTGTTTGGTTGGGTTTTTTGGGGTGGAGAGTGGCTGCTGCTTGTTTATTGTTTTCTTTTTTAAATTATGAATTTGCAATTGCTTTAAACTCCAAATGAAAAAGCCTGGTTTATCAGAATTCTCATCTTCCCAGAAAGAAAATTACAACTTCATTATTTTCTTCCACAGGACCTTTGATTTCTACAAAATCCACAGTATATTTTCCTAAACAGTTTATTCCATATTTTTTCAGCACTATGCTTAATGCAGTGTCTCACAGCAAACAGTTACAACCAACCTGACAGTTACAAAGGAATCTTTGAATATCACAGATAACAGAGAGGGATGAACATAGTTTAGATATTTAAGTGTGTAAACCCCCCTGACTTTTGCTAGAGCTCAGTCACCTAACAGAATTTTCATTGGCTTGCCCATGTCACAAGTCAGATAGCAGCAAAGAGGTCACCAGATGCCTTTCAGACATACTGACCTTGGACTTGCCTAAAGCATCAAAGCACCAAAGTTCATTATTTGTGAGCCAGGACACATTATCAGCCTCAAATCTGTTCATTGCAAGTACCTCTTGCTCATATACTAATATTGAAAGAGCACAACCTTCTCTCTACCCGTGATGAAACAATGGAAAATCCATTTGTTTACTTCTTCTTTTCTAAGCCTCTAAGCCACATTTAAAAGTTAAGTTATAAGGCTCTTCAGTAGAGCAAAATGTGAACACCAGCAGTGGAAATAGTAAGACAAAAAATTAAGTCGGAAATTAATTATGTAAAATGGCAGACCCCAAAGTCAGCCCTTTCTAGAGTCCAAAATTAACAGGAAGCCTTTTTGGTTTGTTTTTAACTTGATAATGATGTGACTGATTTACATCTTAGATAGCTGGCAAATCAAAGAAGAATGATGAGGAAAGGGTGTGCAAGATAATGCATCACTGAAGTAATAATAACCACTGATAACAGGTAAGAGCTGAAAAGTGCTGCTTTAATATAAAAGCAGACATCTCAAAGCAGTTCTGTGCTTAAAAAACAGGGCACCTTTGCTTCTCAATATCTAGTGTCAAGCCAATTTATTCTTACATTCACCTTACTTTCTGTCTGCAATAATTCATTAAGTAAATGTTAGCAATTTTATACCAACTTCACATTAATAAAAGAAGAGTGAGAGCTTGCCCCAGGCCACAGCTGAGCAAGAAAGCTTAAATAACTATAGAGATAGTTATTGGATATATAGAATTTAACATGCATTATCCATGTTTCATTCATTACATTAAGCCAAATTATTTATGACATATAATAAATTAATCTCTTCTTATTAACAAACTTGAAAAAAAATCATGAAGGGTATCTTAAGTTACTTGAGTCAGCCTTTAAGGATTCCAACAACTACTAGCACAGAACATGTGTGAGTAACTAATAGCATGATCAAGTAAAACAAAACCACACCTTCACCTTCCCCTTCCCTCCCCTTCCAAAAAAATACACTAAAGGTTGTCAGCTAAAAAAAAATATGATTTTTTGTTTGTTTCTTTTTCACACTGCCTTACTGAATTGATTTCCTGTTGTGAATCCTGCAGATGTTGCTGAAGAGGTCCCAGCTGTGCTTTCCCAGATTCTAAGCAATGCTCAAGCTCTGCAGTTTCTTGCTGCAGGCGACTCAGCTCCTCTTGAGCTTTGGTCAGTTCATCTTCATAGGCTGAAATCTTGGATTCCTGGCTTGTTATTTCAGCTTTCAGCATAGCAATCTAAAGCATGGGCAAATATTTCAAAGCCAGCTTAAAAAAAAGAAATTACCACACACCTACAAACGTATCCAAATACTATTATTTATGACCAGAAAAAGTAAAAACCTGATAGCTGTTGCAGATATTACATAAATCATTCCTGAATAAAAGGTTAACTCTGTATTGTTGTCAATAAGATCATAGTATTCTGGCAGTTCCCCTGATCAAAACAGGTATTTCTAATATTGAAAATATCTTTTTAGATAAATAAATACTATAGCTTTGTATAAAAAAAAATTTTAAAAATCTATGTGACTGTAAGATGATTTTTTTAACCACTGAAAAATCAGTCCCAATAATCAGTGCTTCTCATTACACTAAGAATGCATTATAGTTTTGCACTATTTGTTAGCATGTAACCTTATTTGTGTGCAAACATACATCAGTATGTTGGCTGGCACACTGATAATTAATTAGGAGGTGACTGAACAAAGCCACTTTATTTCCTATTCTCTGCTAGTCACAAAACTTTGACACTGAGGCTGTTCATTCATTAAAAGTTTTTCTCCTGCCCCAACAACTGCAACACTACAAGGCTGAGTTCTTCAAAATGAGGCATTTCCTCTTGAAAGGGCTTTAACCACTGGACCTTACCATATGGGCCTCTTCTGCACACTTCTGCCTGATATCATTAAGTTGCTCTTCCAACTTGGCCTTCTGCTCATCAAGATCATTAAGAATTTCCTGGGCTTCCTGTTTTTGAGCTTGCAGCTTTTGCAGATGACTGCTCTCCCTCTTTACTTCATCTTGGAGATCCTGCAATAACACAGATTAGTTTTGCACTTGTTCCCTTTACCCTCCCAACCACTAAATCCCACAGTGTAAACTGCAGTGCTAACTTGGATTTCAAAGTACCAACAAATTATTTTTCCAAAGCTGGCATTTACAAAGTCAGAGAAGCAAGTATTCTCCAATTCTAATACACAACAAATAATGAGGTTATTTGCTGTATCTTTAGCAAAAAGAATCTCACTGAAATACTGAGGATCATACATCAACACATACTAAATATTTCACTTACAGGGAGGTTAGAGTTTCATTTTGAACTTGTAAGTCATTGTTATTTGGGTGCTACATTGCCTCTCTCCTATGTTTTAGCAGGAACTTGTTTAAGCAACACAGTGAAGGAGCACAACAGTGCATCATTAACCCAAATGCACTCCCTTATAGAGCATCTCTGCCTCTGAATTCACAAAAATAAGGCAAAAACTTTTTTTCCATGCAGTACTGGTAAGAAACACACATGCCATACACAACAATATGGCATCTTCTAATTTCTGAAACAGAAATATATATACACCCTTGTGTTCTTAGTACATTAAGTAGCATTATATGGTAATTAGTTCATTTCTGAGCAAGAGGAATAGGTATGATTCAAACTGCAGAGATAACATTGCAAAAAAATGTCAAGAAAAGAATTTAGGAATAAAGAATTGTCAAAGTCAAGAGGAAGACACAATACAGGGGGATCAAAAAGGATTAATACAAATCAAAAAGCATTAGATGAAAAAAAGATTGCAGCCTTTCCAAGAAAATAGGGTAATTGTAGGAAGAATCATGAGCAACAGAAAAAGCAGAAATAAAAGAAAGTTAAGGATGATAAAAAAACAAGCTGATGAGAACTTCTGATTAAATCAAACATTCATGTGCTACTCTAAGGTAAGATATGTTGTCCTTTCTTAAGAGTGTTTTGTTTGGGATTTTTAGTTTGTAAGGGAGATAGTTTATCCACATGTGCTAACACTTCCAGATAATCAGGACAAAAAAGATAAAAATAGAAGAGCATATGGTGCAGTAGTCAGATGCTAGGGAAATAGGTAACCTCAAGATAACTTGAGGACTACATACAGAAACAGCATAGATGCTTTCATGAACAAAAAAACACCTCCAAGGCCAAACAAAATTAAAACTAAAACCCCCAAAATCACATTTGAAGTTCAGTAAAGGGCATATGACTGATGGACAGCAGTCAGACCAAGTGAATCACTGGTTATTTCTGAGCTATGAAAGAGAAACCATGCACATACAAAAAGCTATTACAGTAATTGGGGCACTCTTGATCCATTAATTTTTTACTCTGCTTTGAAAAGCAGAGTCCTGATACAGCTGACACTGAACACATGCAACGAGGGGAAAAGAAACAGCTTCAAGAGATTTCAGTCTCCTTTCTCTGAAAGGAAACAGGGATTCACATAGACACATGCTAAATATAGATCCCCACCACTCTTGCTTCTGTTCCTTAAATCCCAACGTCTGTTCTAGACACAGCAGTAGAGAAGCACTGAAGTGACTTGGCTAAGACTGATGGCTCCCAGAAGACAAGAGAGAAAAGCACCAAGAACAAGCACCAAAACCTAAACATGATCATATAACCACTTCAAAATCAAAGATTGTAATGGATGCAATACACAGAACTGGGATACAACTTCATGAAGTAAACCAGGATCCAGTGAAGCTTTGATTTCCAAGAACACCCTCAGCAGAGAAGTACCATCTTAATGCTGAAGCCCTGAATGAGATTTTACATGAAAACCACTAACATATAATTAAAAACCACTAACATATAAATAACATATAATAAAAAGTAGCATTTTTGTGGTAGTAGTAATAAAAATGTATTAGATTTATCATCATTGTAACTCTCCAATGATGAACTCTCCATACTAATGTATTGAAGGACAAGAAAAGTCTAGAGATCTGGATTTTTGGAGACAGGCAATGGATTAAAGAGCTTGCTGGTCATTACTTCACCAAATGATGGATGTGTTAGGAACTGTTAAGCCTGAACAACACAGGAAAGTTAAACTCCACTGACTTTCTAATGGCTTTCATGCACTGCAATGAAGAGCAGGGAAAATCCAGTGCTGAGTGGGATACTCAGCATAAACCTCTAAAACAAATCAGGGCAACAAGGAGACCAGTAAGTAAGAAAAATAGAAAAATTCTGGACTACTTGGAAGGCAAAATTCCCAAAATACCTTTCACCTTTCCCTCTCTCTTCTCTGAATCAGCATCTCACATGCAGTTAAATTTTTTCCCAAGTGATGAAAAGCTGCACTATGCTTTGTTCAGGAGTTACATGCATCTGTTATAAAAATCCCTCTACAAAGTTTCAGCATCCCATTGAAAAGCAAAGCACAGACCTTTTGACTTCATGTCAATAGAATTCTAGGGAACACCCCATAATTGTTGGGAAAGCCAGGAGAACCTCCACTTATTTCAGAGTCCTAGCAGGCAGACTGACATGCCCAGAGATGAAATTCTAGATGAAAGATGAGTCTTGTGAGTGCACCCAAAAATCCATTGTTTGAGGCAGTGTCCAGCTTCTGAAGGACACAGTCCTGCAACATCTGTGCCTAGCAGAGCAAGCTGGTGGTGAGAGAGCAAGGGGACAGCCAGGCAAAGCCACTGTGAGATGCCTCTTGGTGCATGGTCAAAAACAGATGTTTTAGTCACTTGTTAACTCTGTAAAACCAAGTGTTTTCTTGTCTTCTACTGCCAAGAAGAACATTTTATATATGAGTTTATTATTGCTGTATTTATAGGAGAATGTTAATCCAAATCCCAGAATAAGTTAAGGACATGGTGACCTATCAATTTCTTGGTCTTTGTTACTCTGACCATAGCTTTTCAAGTAAAAACAGCCCTTACTCCTTGCTGCTAAAGAGCTGATATTTTAAAAAGAACATTAAAACCTACCAGTACACTATGTTTTCCCTCTGACTCTTTTTCTGTCTTTCCCTTTCAGTATTTTATTCATTATTTTATAGAAGACAAACTGTCATTCTTTCCCTCCTCCCATACACACCAGTCTGATCTGTCACACCATGGCTATATTTGAGATTATAATTTGCATCCATGGAAGTAATTCTGGTAATTAAAACCCGGGAGTGTGATGCCATGAAGCTAAGCCTGATTGGAAGTGGTGGATTAAAACAGACTTTGTACACCTCTTTAGAAATGTCACCATCAGAATAAAACCAGATGAAAAAAACATGATGTAAAGATATTCAGAGAACAGTGGTGACAGATTAAGAAGTTCTATAAAGTTTCCTGAATCATGCAGGTCCTTCAGTATTCAGGAGATAGAAAGGCAGCACAGATAAAGGGCCATCAGTTTAAATAAATGCTGCAGCCATTATCTTATTTGATCCTGGTGGTTTCTCATTTTTCTGACAAGCCTATAGCAGACTGCTCCTTCTGTGGAGACCAACAGAACTCTGTAATTCTGTATATAGCAAGTGACAGATAGCTTGTGTCACCACTAAAAGGTTAAGGACTAAAGGCAAATGCTTCCAAGCTGCTCCTCTGGATACAATGCCCTCATTATCTTGTGATGCTGCTGGCTACCAAGCAGTAAACAGATGCAGATGTCTCTAACAGATAACTGAAACATTAAAGGTAAGGTTTTTACTTAGCTTTATATACATTTTGTGCAAAGACACCAGAGACCTCAACCTTCACACAAACACACAGATTCCAGCACACAGTAACAGAATCATCCTGCCTGCAGAACCAGAAACGCCCAGAAGAATTTCTAACAGTGTGAAAAAGCAACCTGCATGCATGGACAAAAATCACAGACATGGGCAACTTGTGCATGCATTCCTGCAGCTGCTGAACCTGGCTGCCTTTGTGACATCTGATTATCTTCTAAAAGGTCAGACAATTAATTATCACCGAGGCTTTAAGGATATTAAATAGCCAAGCACAAAAATCTCAACAGTTGTAACACATTGCCTCTTTTTCTGCCCAGATAAAATGCAGAAGTTCTGCAGTAGTTACTCTTAATCAAATACATTTATTTTAGGGTCTTTGTTGTTTTAAATAGTGTGTAAGAGATCAGGTATCACACTGAAGTTTTTTTGGGTTTATTTGGCTTTTTTTTTTTTTTTTTTTTTTTAAACAGCAATCATAGCTGCTTTTGCAGCTTAAAATTTAACTGAACTATTGCTTTGAAGCATTTCATTCAGGGCTTGGCTAGACTGTTAGCACTCTAAACACTGATGCTGACTGAAAAAATTTTCATCTCTGTAAAGCACTTGATTTTCAACATTCTGCTTCTGCATTTATTCTGAATATTTAAATACGTCAATGTTCTGGAAATTCAATATCATCCTTTTAAATAAAAATCAGATCATTTAAAAAATTCTCTTAAGTTAGGCAAAATTAACTTAAGGCAATATTCCTCCCAAGCTGGTAATTACTGCGACTCTTTAGAAGCAGCCCTGCACACAAGCCCTTTTAATTCAGCCACTTAAGTTTATTAATTGGCAATGCCAGAGTGCCCAACTTTAGCTGTATGTTAGATAACCTTGCTAAAAAATAATTACAGAAAATAAAAATAAGAAATCTATTCCTTTGTAACATTTTTAATTTAAAACTCCATGAAGGCTACATATCCTAAGAGCTCACGCCCCACATTCATACAGAAAATATATTTTAAAGTACATTCCTTTTTTTTAACAACCATTTTTTGGGTCTTCTTGTAATGATGATCACATCACTGAATATCTGATGTGATCTAAAGACTCAGTAATCCCACTGCCTTTAAAGCACCACATGGTGTAATATCAGGTGTCTGAAGAATAATTTTGTGTCTTATTTACCTGGACTTCACTTGTCCTCTGTTTGATGGTATCTTCTTTCTCCTTCAGGTCTTGCTCTACATTATTCTTTTCCCTAGAAGACCAGCAAACAATGCAAGAATACTTAAGAACATCAGCTACAGCAGGTACAGTTATCCAGCCCCCTAAGCCTGTATCTCTCTTTAAATACATAGTGAAACATTAAATACAGAAGATGGAAAGGATTTCTGCTTTCCAAATTATTTACGAGACAGAAGCCCACACAAGTGTTCTGCATTAAAAAAAAAAAAAAAATCAACCCTATCTTTTCACCCAACTGCACTTCAGTGATAAGAATGGCTCAAAAATGGAAGAGGGCGGGTGGGAGAAATCAATGAAATACTGCCTCCAGTGATCTCACTGTTGCTATGGAGCACTCCTCTAATGAAAACTGCTGGGAAAAGTGGGAGGGATTGCATCAGATTCCATCTATTAACCCCTGCAAACACAGTAATTCCTATGCTAGCAGCAACTAGAACATTTCCAGCAGGCCAATCTAGCTGATTAATTAACTTTCCCTATCAGATTTTAGATATATTTGTTGGTAAGCTCTGTCAGAAGAGCCAAGGTTGTCTTGCTGTTATCAGAAACTCCAGATGTAGTTAATTGCTGTGTCATATCAAATCTGTCTCTACAGATATTTATTTAAGTTTAAAAGTGACTACTGATGACAGGGGAATTTCATCAATAAATTCTTGGCAGTCAGACATAAAAATAGCTTTCAGAAAGGAAAAAAACCAACATGCACAACTCTGAAACGTTCTGTTTTTAAAAAACTCATAAAAGCCTTTATCTCTAGATAGTATATGGCATCTTTTCTCCTTCCACAGAGGAGAAAAGCAGTATAACTTATATACAGTTTTAACCCTGTCCTCTGCATAGAGATATGTACTTTCATAAGGATTTTATTAATAAATTAGCACACATATGAAAAGTTAGATTTTGAACAATGATAAATCTAGCATTTCTAAATGAAATACCATTGTGAAAAGCTATCAAATTGTATTATTTGTACATATTGAAATTAAGATGATTTCACATTTTAATAGCAGCAGACTGGTGATCTATCTAAAATTGTTAATCTTATTGTTTACTCTTACTAAATACAGTGGAAAACATTTCTGTCTCCAAAGTAAAATAGATCTGCTCTAAGTTTTCTTTACTCAAGTTGAGGAATTCCTGAATACTAAACCTAAACTACGTTCAAGAGAAATCAAAAACAATCCAGATGTCACAGATCTTAAACCAACATTTGCTCTGAAAAATAATTACTACAGATTACCTCCTGCTACTACTTATCTCAGTATCTAGTTTAGCAGCAACTCATTGAATATGCTGAAAGGGAAAGTTTGCATGAAAGGCAAAGGAAAGATGTGGAAAGAGAGGCTTTGAAGAACAAGGCTAAGTTTTTTTGTTAAGTGTGAACCTTTAAATTTCATAAAATTTCTCACTCTCCATTCATTAGAAAAAAGCATCATGCAATTTTAACCAAACCTTCACCATTTCCATCAAAGCTATAGCACATTCCGTTACCTCAATAAACTAGTATTTGTGGCATAACTGGATATCTAAAGCACTGCAACGTGGGGTTGAAACAAGTTCCATTGATTTTGCCTCCTGTAACTTTCCATGAACAGAGGGTCTCAATCTCACTAAAACATTTCCACAGATCTAAGGACAAGCCAGGCTGAAAAATACCTATAAGCCCTCAGACACAGATCAAGCACAACAAACATTCAGGCATATTACTCCTGATGGAAGATAAAAGAGAATAACTGACTAGGTAAGTAAATACTTGTTGTTTTTCCTACTCGGGTATGAAAACTGAGCAGGAAATAGAAATGCAAGCAGGTAGGTGTGCTTTAATACACAGTTTTTACATTATCATCACTCATATGCCTAAGAGACTGTCAGAGGTGAAGACCACTTCCTTTTTGTTTCAACAGAAACCAGGTACCTAAACCTTTCTGTCTGGACTATGCTAAAGAAGCAGCAGGATACAAAACCCACCCCAGGCAGCTTCTACTGCCCAAATCACAACACAATGAACTGGAAAACATCAAGAGAAAGAAGTATTGTCAGACAGAACAAGAAAAGCTCAGACAGCAGTCTCAGGCAAAGGAAAACAAGCTGAGTGTATGGAGTCCACAGATAACATATCCCCTCCTCCCACCCCCCAGTAATTTGTCTTTGTTTAAAAAAACAAAAAACAAAAAAACAAGACAACGTGGACCTACTTAATTCACTAAATCTTCTGAATGCCTCCATTTCTTTTACAAACTATCTGGTATGCCCCTGTAGGAATGCTCAGCAACTGAAAGAACCAAAAACAAGTAACAAAATTGATTTCTTGTATATGACAGATTTCAGATTTCCTGGATCATAAAGTCCCTTACCACACCAGCACTCAAAAAAAGAAACCCCAAAATCAACTTTGGTCTTGCCAATAAAGGACACTTGGAACCAATTCAAGTCAATTTCTTAAATCAATATGATTTCCCTATCCATTTTAGCAGTAATCAGATCAGGAGAATCTTTTATTAAGGAAATCAAAAGCAATGAATAAAAAACACCCAAGCTACTGGTCTGTTTCTCCAATGAAGACACTTCATTATCTACAACAAAAAAATCTGAGTTTTATACTAACTTGTGAATGAAGTAATTTATAAATGGGAGCCAGCATATTGTATTTGTGCTGGCTGACAACTGAGGAGTCCCCACATCAGTACAGATATTCAAGCCAAATATGAAACAACCCTGGCCCAACTTCTTGATGCCCAGTACTTAGAACCACATCAGTTAAAAAAGCAAAAAATTATAGTTCTTTTCCACACTAAGCAGCAGATGACTCCTCACAGAGCTGGTAGCATTATCTACACTCACCATTGCCCAATATTTCTTATTTTCAAATGCATTTGTAATTTTGGGGATTCCTAGTGCAGGAGTACTTCAGTTTGGCAATGCCAGAAAAAAAAATGCCTAGGGTTTTCTTAGCTTCTCATCCCATTTGTTTCCTCCAATCTTTTCAGCTGTAATAGCTCAGTTACTTCCAAACCAGATGTTGGAAGAAATAATCCAGCCTACATCAAAATTCTGACCATTCATTCAACAAGAAGCTGTAAATTTATAAATTTTGAAGACCTGATGCAAGTGTATGGCAGGGAGGGGCTGCCTGGTTTTTCTGGGGACACTTTGCTGTTTCTTATTTTTGAGAGACTGACTTACTACCCTTATGGTCCTTTTAACCTGATTTATATTCAGGATAATATAATTGTTGCTGCCCAACATATGTGAAGGATGGCACCTTGGGTGAGATATACTAAGTTAAGCTCAACTATTTAACATGCTTTGAGATGAACACAGTGTGGGCAAAGCTTGATGAAATTTCACTAATTCATGGGCTGTAGATAGCTTTGAACACACGAAAGCAAAGCAGGGTTTGCAGGGGAAGAAAAAGGTTTTATGGCTCAAGAAAAAAAAAAAAAAGAAAAAAAAAAGAATATTAAGAACATCTGGTCTGGCCTCCCACAATCCTGGTCAAAAAAGCTTCAAATAACTTTCTAAAAATATAGTGCAACTGAAACAGAACTTAAGAGGCAGTAGAGCTGACAGGCTCAAAAGGATGCAGATTCCATAACATCCCCAGTTAAATCATTCCCCAGGAATTATCTTCACTAACAAGTGTTCTGAATTTTATTCTTCATCCTATGCTCAACCTCCACCTTCCTGACAGAGTTTTTACTCAATTGGATTAAAAAGCTGTTGACTACTAGAAATCTTTCCCACTCAAACTCCTGAGCCACAAACAGATCACCCCTGTATTTTTTGCTCAGCCTCTCAAAAAGCTTTTTTTCCCAGACATTGTCATTCTTCTGAGGCATTTCCTCTGCTGTCTTTTTTTTGTTTGTTAGAAAGTGCACTTCAAAAATAGATTCAGTTTCTATTAATGGATCTCTCAGATACACAGCTCTCATGGATACTTCTAAATGGAATAATGGACTAGAATTATATTACATACCTAGTTCAAGAGCTGAACAATATTTCTTGTTTAATAATGAACAAGAATAACTTGAGTTTATCATATAAAATGTAATTTAACTATCAAGACTCAAAGTGTACTTCACCAGTTCTAACAAAAATGGGGACTTGACAAAGATGAAAAAAAGTTTCCTACATTTACTAGAAAAAAATCTGTTGCCACCTGTACTTAGGGAAGGTAAAGAGTAGTAACAGTTACCCTGTGACCAAAATAATGCTTCTGTGATGGCAAAAGGATTTTCAAAATCAAAGTATTTATTTTCTTGGAAAAAAAAAATTTACTTGAGCCACAACTCACTTCATGGTATCAAGAGTCAGGCAATCACAGAATGTTAGGGGTTGTAAGAGACCTCTGGAGATCATCTAAGTCCAACCCAAAAATTATTCTCACTAAAACCTCTTCCTGGTATAATTCAGTCTGACAATACAGGCTTAAGCCTCTCATTGTTAATCCAATTCTATTCTGAATCTCTAAATCACATCCAAGTAAATTTCCCCTTTCTAAAAAATTAATACATACTAATAGTTGCCTCTTCAACAATCTAATATTCAAATGTCTGTTAAATAATCAGCCAAGCATACTTGCCACTGAAGAAATGGAAGCAATTACTTTCCAAAAGCCACTGTTCCTTCATGCCTCACAGTAAGAAAAAGAAAACAGGACACATTGCATGTTGCAAGCCCACCTGCTGAAAACCAACTTCGTCTAAGAATTCATGCTAGTGAAAAATTTATTTCCAAGATACTAACAGAAAATATACATGGTTGTAAATGATATTTTAAGATAAGAAAAGTGAGAGTCCAAAACTGGAACTAATACAATCTAAAGAACAACAGAGGAAGGCAGAGATGGTAGTGAGGAGGCAGTGGGAGTAAGGAGAGGGAGAATAAACAGTTGAAGTGAAAAAATATGTATTTAGGAAACAGACTGTGCTTTGACACATTGCCAAATTAAAACCTTCCTACGAGTGACATGAATTAGACAGACAAATTTCATCATGACAAAGCACTCACTTATAAAATAGTAGAACTAACTGTTCTTAATAGAATCCTCAGTATATTTATGAAAGTACCAAAGTAATTACTGAAGAAAAATAGCTGATCTGAGTTGAGAGTATGACAAACACTATACAACACATACGAGCTTGATTTCCTTATTGACTTGAAGTCATCTTCTTAATTACCTTGAAAATATTTAATGGAACCCAAGAGTCTGCAGACATCAAATTAAAACAATTTTTCTCAGTGCAACAATTTATTTTACTAAACAGATGATAAACATGTCCATCTTCCCCACTATCAAAACCCTAGCAGAGGTTCATATGCAAACTGTCATCTTCCCACTCTTTACCCTATGTACCTACTTTACCTCTCCAGTCTCACTTCCTTCCTGCCACTAACAAAAAGCCCTTAGAATTCTTTCTACAAAGCAGAGAACAAATCCCAGTTCATATCATGGTTCCGGCATCCTTAAGAAATGTTCCATTTTCATCTGCCAATAAAGATGAAAAAGAGAGAATATTCTATTTTGGGATGCTGCTATATGTAGCTCTCTGAACCACCCAGAAGGCATGATGGACAGACCCCTCTCAGTCTTGCTGTTACTAAATGCATTCATTTGAGTAAGCAAAGAGTAGAAGCCTTACAGACATTTACAGACATGCTAACCGTTCCATTTTAGCAAATCAGACTATTACCACCTGGTTTTCTCTGACACATAGATTTGTTTTTTAAAAACAGTAAGTAGCACAACTGAATCTAAGGCAGCTGTTACTGTTCTTCCTTTACCTACCTCTGCAGGTCTACTATTTCATTGTTTAATGTATCAAGTTCTTTAATTGCAGAAAAATCTGCTACAGAATTCGGTCCTTGAGCACTCTGAAACATAAAAAAAAAGCCTGTTAGTTTATATTTTATGCTGTCCAACAACTTTATTCACTTTACTTTTTGTGACAGCATGATCTATCCTCTTGTAACAACTGTTGGCAGCATTGCATTTCAGATCTTCAAACCAGAACAGTCCAAATGCTCTATTAACAGAACACAACATAAATCTGATACATCTACTAATTCAGAGTTTGTCTCCTGTGAACTCCTGAAGCAATCTCCCACAACCATACAGGAGCATCTGATCATACAAAACAAAACAGTTCTAAAATGAGATTTATTTTACAGATAACATTTAGCTTCCTGGCATTCATTTAAGAGTTATTTGGTTTATTTACTACTTCTACATTTGTATTTTTTCACCTAGGTGACACTCCTATTGCAGAGTAAAGACACGTATTAGAAGTGCTTTAAGTGATACCAAGTTTAACATGAGCCTCCAGAGTACTGGATTAAACTTTGATAATACAGTCACAGGTAAGTTACACCCATGAATTCCCATTTACTTAATATCTCTAGAATAAGACAAGTGCCATAATTCGAATAATTTGTTTCAAAAAAGTAGACATAAATGACTACAGAACAAATGCTGAAGATACAAATTAGCAAATACTGTAATAGTTCTACTGTGCCTCATCACAACATGAACATGTTTAGGAAGCCATCAGTTCTTGAATAAAGTCATCCAGGACAAACACTAAGTTTGGTAGAAACATACATACATTATAATGAAAAATGGCAAATTTATGTCATCTGGGGGGAATAAAGTCCTTAAATGCTGAAGTTTTTCTAAAGATAAATCAAGATGCTGTTAACTATGTGTTTATTCAAGCTTATACTCTGGAAAAAGAAACTAACAAGAGCTATTAAAGAATGCAAACAGTAAATCTGAGCACACTGTGGCATAGAATATTATTCAGTAGAATATTCATGCATATTTTACGAAAGCAAACAGCATGACTGGAGAGCAAAACTAACCCCCAAACATACAGCTGTTCTAAAACTGGTTAGTGAACAGCTTCTCAAAGGGGCAAAATAACTACGAAGATGAATCCTGTTCTAAAGAAATGACACAAGAGTTTTGCAGAGTTGCTCATGGTGTTCCAACACAGAAGTTTTTACTTCTCCTAGGAAGGGCAGAAGGAATACATGGAGCTATTAGGTACAAGTACAATTTTTTTCCAGTCCTCCTCTCAGTTAAAGAAATTCTGCACACTAACACCAGCATCAAACTTTAACAAAATGTGGTTCAGTCTTTCACTTAGCTCTTCCCAAGAACTGGTGTAGAGGAGGAACATAAAGGCCAACATTTTTAGCTTCAGTGAACAAGTTAAAAAAAAGACATGAGATAGACCTATCTGCTGCCATTTACTACACTGCACCATGCATGCAAACAATGCTTCTTTACTTCTTAATGCTTTTTAACAAAACTCAATTACTGTCAAAATTCTCTAAGGAACTTGCATGTAAGTTTTATGCCTGGCAATGTAAGTGCAATCTGGTGACTACAAACAGTTCTGAGTGAGGAAACACAATGAGTACTGGGCTGCTGCTCAGCCCCAGTGATGGGATCTGCATTCAGGCCTCAAAACTGAAATGAAAGTTACACCACTGTGGTAATAAAATTCTGTAAGGAAACCAAACATTAGGTAACAGTAATATACATACATTCTGAACACCTACCAACAAGGATGACAAGTTAATCTCCCTAATTTAAAAGCATGATGGATTACCATTATATTTACTAGTATTTCTGCTTCTACTTTAATATTGGTGAAGTCAGAAGATGAAGCCTAAGTTTTTTTTTTACAATGTAAGCCACTCCACTTAAGAAAAAAAACCACAAAGAGCTTATTTTTGCCAACTGTTCTTATCATTTGGGTGAAATTCTTTAGCCATAATCTTGGACAAACAGGTTCTTGCACACCAACAAGACAACACCTTTTCCAAAAAAGCTCAAAATTAGGTGAAGGTTTAAGCTCAAAGCAGTAAAACAAATTCTTGGTAAGGATGTAGAGAACCAAACCTTTCACAGTATTCTTACTCTTATGCTTTGTGTCAGTAATGCAAAAAAACCAATCACACTGATGGCTTTGAGAGAGATACAAAAATACAGAGAATAACAGTAAGCAACACTGACCTCATCTAATAGCTTCTGAGCACTACATTTTCTGCACTATTTCTGTAAACCCATGGTTATTAGTCCTGATGATAGCTGCCAAGTGTCCTGTTGGGTTGCTGCTCTGTCACCACATCCCCAGCAATTTCAACAGGGTAAGACATAACATTTTTTTTAAAGTTTAAGCAGCACATATTACCAACAGGTAATAGTCACAGAGGTCTGGGTTCAAGGAAGAATTTGACAGAAATTTGACATCACTAATTCTGAACAGTGCTGTGCTTTTTCAATAATTATGGCAGAGTCTTAGAAGGATGTTCATTATTATACCAATAGACAGTAAATATTAGAATAGCAAAGATTCTCTAACCTTGAGAAAGCAGAGTTAACAAACTGACAGAATAATAAGGATGAAAAGCAGAGTGGTGCAGAATGGAAAAAACAGTCCAAACTAGAAAAGAGACATAGAAAGGAAAGCAAACATACAAAAAAGATTAGTAGAGTTGCAAATAAGGCAATTACTTTTTAAAAACAGAATGCTTTTCAGAAAGAGTGTAAAATGAAATTAGGTACCAATTACAGAATTCAGAAGTAGTGCCAAATTTTGAATTTCATTTTTTCAGGTGCAAATTTTTCATTCTGTTTAAGAAAGTTGTAGGATTAGGTCAATGTTTTGCACAACCAAGAAAAGGTAATCCACATCTGACTTTGTGATGTGTGGAACAAGTAAGAATTTCTGATGACCCCTACCATGCTGATAAATAGAATTTGAACTCCTGAGGTACAGCCCCAGGAATGTACTGCTGCACTTAGACAGATGGAAATCAACAGACTACGCAGACATTTAAACTATGTGTGAAGGATAAAATGCTAATTTATTTTTAAAATTTGAAATATATAATTTTAAACTTAATTTTGTTCACAGCCTTCTTAAAAAAGAAATGCAAAAAAAGGTAATTGTGAACACATTAGAAGAAAAACATTGAACTTGCACATGGTCAAATACAAACTAAAATTTCTTTTGATATGCAGTATATTCTTTCAAAATCAACTAATGCTTTCTCAACATAAGATCTCTCTGCTTGGTTGGCCAGCATAATAAATGACAGCTTTATTTTGCAATGTGAATGGAACAGTGTTGTGTCAATACTTTGCACTTAAAAGTTGCTTTCTTTCCTGACATTATGATCAATTTAAGCTATGTCAGTACTTGAGGTATTTCATGCACAGCCTTTGAAACTAACATGCTTTCTTTGAGATTTATGCCAAAAAAACCAAACCCACTCTTACCTTCTGTAAACTGATTCCCCTGTCTGAAGGTGGAACCATCTCTGGAGTCAGAGCCTGAGGTGGATCAATGCCCTTTGTCAGCTTCTGATTAATTAAATAGAAAGCCAAAGCAAACTGTTCCTTTGAAAGCTTTCCACAGTCCTTTGTGTCACAGAGAGCCCTGTACAGAGATGCACATGAAATAAATCACAATCTCATTTCTGCAAGTATAGCCCTGTTGACTGCACTTATTGCCTGCATTTTTAATTTCTTAAAAATTAAAGAACCTTTCACAGCCAACACAATTTTATCTAATTTTCATAAATTAGAACTTATCTTAACTTTACCTTGAAAAAACATTTTTCCTGTCAGAGTGCCCAAGAACAGCTTTCAGTGGAGAAAGAATTAAAAAAAACACTGAGTGTCACTACTAGCTGAAATGAAAGACAAATGCACTGCAGAACTGAATAGGCCATAAGTCACATGCTAAGAATTTTGGACAGGTAATGTAATACTCATTACCAGTATATGTATAGCATCTGTGTTTAGATACACAGCAACACTATTATGTCTTAAACACAGGGATTTAGCTGAAGTGCAGTATTTGCTTGTAACAAGCTGTGTTGAGGTGCTTTAGATCTTTATCTAGATGATGTCTAGCATAAACCCTTTTTTACCTGATTTCTGTCCAGAAGTAGAAGCAAGGAAGTTACCACTGCTTGTACAGAGGCTGTGGTATTTTATACAGAAAGCAAATTTCTCTTTCCAGAAATGTCAACATAACACTTTTAATGAAAAGTGCTAGGAAGGAGTGAGAACCATGCCATCAACTAAACAGCTGTCATGGAAAAAAAATCCCTACCAGATATGTGCAAGAAGAGCAGAAGGCAGTCCTGTCTTCAAGAATAGTTCTTTGGCTTCCACACCTGACACAAATCCATCCATGTCCTTGTCAGTTTTCACAAAGATCTCATCATACTTAATTTTGTCTGCAGGCGACACAACCCACTGAAGGGGGGATGGGGATGGAAGGGAAAAAAAAAAACAAAACACACACACCAAAAATAAAAATCACAATACTAAGATACAGGCTGTTCTGTTTTCAGATAGTTATACAATTCATGAACCCGTTTAATTGTCCAAACCAGAGATTCACAGAGATCCAGAAGCAAAATATTTACATCAGTGAAGGAGGGAGGCTGGCTGATACTGCCCTTTCTCTTTCCCTAGGTATTAAAAGTATTCCCTGGAGCCCAGAACCCCTCCCAGCAGGGTCTTGTGCTCTCATCACTGTGCTCAGTCACAGTCCTGATTGCTGTCTGGCTCTATCAATTTTATTCCTCTTTACACAGCTGGAGAGCTTTAGCTGGAGGGACTGAAGAACTGATCAAGCCCAGACTGTTAATAGTTGGCACATTCTACATTGTAGAATTTACCTCTGATCAAGGTAAAGATGGGAATTAGAGCTACTCCTGTTATTTCAACAATTTTTCCAAACACTAAGCAACTAATAAGATGGGGGGTTTTTTTTGTTGTTTCTTTTTTGAGTGAAAATGCTTTAGGTGCAAATCTGTGAACACTAATTAATTGCAGCATGCAAGGACACTTAGAGGAATCCCAAATGGTGCTGTACACAAAACATACACCAAAGCTCATCCAGAATGCCATCACTTTGCAATACACAAAGCAAGACTTGCCCAGAGATCTGCCAGATGAAAATCATGGCACCCCCAGAATTAAGAAGCCAATTCCTTACTGAATACTCAAATTGGGTACCCAAATGTCCAAGCAGTATCTTATGCATTAAGTACTACAGTTCTTACCTTAGATCCTCTTTACAGTCTTTTCTTATTTTGAATTGAATGAGCAAGTTATAATCTATTTGGAAAGACATTTTCCCAAATTTTGCATTCTAAATAAAATTATTTCGGGGCTGGAAGGCATCATGTTTTTAACAATTGCATTTGAAACAAACACCATATCTCATGTGATTAGATAGATATGCCAGACCTTTTCTCTCCTTTTCCCAAATCTTGCATATATCTATTCCATTTTCTTTAATGTCTTCTTCAAATTGCAGGCATGTGCACACATACAACTGCACATGGATTCCTGTCACAATTTATTTCTCTTCAGCCAGGAGACTTCGGTTCTGAAGCTGTAAACCTGGACTACATTTTTAAACTGTTTTCTTAATATTCTGACTTCTGCATTGTGCTTGACACCTCAAAATAATTTATTTTTAAAATATCTTCAATATATTTAGTGAATAATATTCTTTTATCCAACTGTTTATATCTGAAGACATCTAGAAAAAGCAGAAGATAAACTCTGTACCCCCCCACCCAGTCTTCCTATCAGCCTCCCCAAATTCATCAACCAATGAATAGGACAAGAAAACAAAAACCTCTATCAACTCTTCACACAGGCAGCATCCAAAACACAGCATTATGAGCAGAAATCTTGTAATCCCAAGTAACTTTGGAATTATACCTGTGATAATGGTGTTTTGGCAGCTAAAATGCCTACAGGTGGCAAGGACTGATGAGAATCTTTTGTAGATGTTGAAGGTGGAATTAATGGCATTGCTCCTGGAACACTAATAGGTTTTCTCTTGGATGGTGGCACCAAAGCTGCAGGCAAGGACATTGGCACTGGTTCTTTCTCCAAAGCACAGTACACCAAAAACATGGCCTGAACAAGAAAACAAGGTGTGTGGATGTAAATATGCAAGCAGTAAGTATATATATAAAAATTTAAAAATTAGTTAAGAAATAACTTCGTAGCATTTGTTTGTTATTCTTCTCCTTTAAAAACACCCTAAACTGAATTGCAGCTTACTGCCTTCTGACCTGTGTTTATAATTGCTACTTTCCTTCTTTTATAAAAAAACAAAGTAAAGTTTTTACATCTCTAACATCAATTCTTGGCAATTAAGCAGATGCTTTAAACTTTATCTCGTTTTTTGATTTTCACTCTAAAATATGAGCAACAGTTTAGTTTGTAGAAATTAAAATCAATGGCTGGCTTTAGTCTCCCCAAGGAGAAAAAGGTCTCAGTACTTTTCCAGGATTCTTGAAACACAGAATGCAGTTAAGATATTTTGTTAGCTTTTCCAAACTTTTCAATTTAGGTTTGGTATTTCTCTGTGTAATATTGATACTTCTCTCCTCCAGAGTGAATGTTTAATTCCTCCCTCTTCACTTACATGCAAAAGCAAGCTGAAAGTTCTGGGGAAAAGCTGATCCATGGTTACTATTGCATTTAAGACTTACAGTCTCCAAAAACAAGAACCTCCCACTCTCTTCTCACTTGCCATCTCCTGGGCAGAGGTGAAACTTATTTACTGCTTCTCACATTATTTCATCAATCTTGGCATTAACAGTGTTAGATTTCTAACCTGCTATGAACTTCTGAAGAATTTATACATTCCTTTGAAACTTTCCTCAAAGGCATCTTGAGGCACTCGAGTGTGATAGACACTGAAGGTTAAAGTAAAACTTATTCAGTGAAAACACTCAGTGTCTCATGGGGAAAAATCACAGGTACAAGTTTTTAATGGCTCAGCCTAGAAAGAGTTATTGCTGTGTAACTAGAGACATTCATAAACTGACAGACACATTAACTAGCAAGAAAACTTGATCAAGGTATCTGAAAAAAGACAATAAACAAAGGACACAAACAATCAAAAATTAACACAGAAGGCATCTATTTAAAGCTCTGCCATTAGGCTTTCAAAATCCCCAGAGGCAGAAGATACTTACAACTGCAAACTCATCTCGATCCAACATTCCATCACGATCAATATCACTCAGCTCCCACACCTATCAACAAAAAGCAGAACACATCTTTGTATTTTGCCTAAACTGCAGCAGCTTCCTATGTAAAGCTTCATTACAAATGTGGGAATAGCCTCCCTCCACCATACCCCAAATTCTATTAAGATGAAAAGCCTTAGCTTGCAGTGAGCAACATAACATTCATACAAGCCATGCAAAAGCAGAGAGCTTGTTAAATTGGAGACAGAGTGCACTGATGGTACCCAGCCCCAAACCAAGTGCTAAAAAGTACTGTGGCTGCCCTGTGAGATAGTATTTAATAGTCAGGCTTACTACTACAAATCTTTAATTTGAAAAGTTAAAATTGCTGAGTGTAGTAGTTATTATTTGTGAATTAATAAGTAAGTGAAAAGATATTCTTACTCGTCCTAAGATATCCACTGGCAGTTTTGAGTTAAGGAGGACAGGTTTCACCTTATCCCCTGACAAGAGCCCATTCACAGGATTTAGGCTGTCAAAAATAGCATCATACTTGGCCTTGTCTTCCAGCTGTAAGGGAAGAAGAAAATTATTACTTATGGAAACAGTCACCTTCATAGGCTAAGAAGCAGCAGTTCAAATAGAAAAAAAGACATTATTTCTAAGTCAACTAGAAACTCGTCCAAAATCCTGTGAAATTTAGACTTCAATTGTTTTCATAATTTCAGGTAACTATTCCCAAGAAATCACATTTCTAAGCACAAAAATATTTCCCAAAGGACAAATCCTTTTATCAGATAGGTCTATTATCCCAATTACAGATTTGACATGAATGGTCATTTATCATTCTTTATAAAACACAGCTACCAGTGTGCAATTTATTTTTCTCAGACTGATGTTTTCTTGCAAATCACATCATAGTTCTAGGGAATAACCTGATCTTTACCTTAACAGCCCAGGGTACATCACTCGATGCTGTTCCACTGAGTAGCAAAGGACTACTAGTATCAGTCTAAAGAAAAACAGGAAAAAAAAAAACATATTAAAAGAGAAATTATTCTGACCTTGCAAAACTACTCCCTTATTTGAAAAAGTGCTCCTTTTCAAAGCTAGAACTGCATTTTAGTCAATCATACCTTAGTTAAGGAAACCAAAATTTACAGCAAGAAATTTTAATTGTTTCTTCCACTAAGGACAATACTAACAGAAGAAATGTCATATATATTCAAACTATACACAAATTCATATTCAAATCCCCACTAGAACATGTAGCACCTTATTCAATATTGCTTATTCAGTATTGCAAAATTTGCCCCTGTTGTAGGGCCTTGTTGCCCCACAACATCACTTTCTGATGTGTTTGGTATTTATACCAAATTTTCCTAATTGTTCACTTAAAAGCAGTTCTTATTAATGAGTTGATATGTTCAATTAAAAAAGAAATCTTACAAATCTTGGTGGAGGAACAGGCAAATTAAGACTACTCAGGGAAACATCCAATCCATTCTGTGCACATGCTACAAGTCGTAAAGCCACAAAAAATTCCTACAGGAAAAATGAAATTTTAAAGGATTTATTATATGAAAATACTAAAATTCCAGAAGAATTATGAGCTTCTATGGCATTGCTATACATACAAAGGGTTGCAAATGGCTTCAAAAGGGGTCACAAAGTGACAGAAAGCAGCAGTAAGCAACCACTGAACTCCTCCAGTGAGGCAAAGTTTGTAATTACTAGTGCCAGGCATTGAGCAGCTTCCTGGCTAGGGCAGCCAGTTCTCAGCACTCACTTCTATGGCAAAGCACTGAAAAGTGAAGGTAGCAACTACAGCTGTTAATCTTGGAGGTTCTGAGTTGATCCTGAAGGTGGCAGTTGAAGGAGGAGGAAAGAAAGGCAGAGCAGATGAGAAAAATGAACCAAAAGAACTCTGAAAAAAAAGATTGTCCGTAGATGCTACAAGCTCCCCCTTTTCCTATCATGAGATGAAGCAGACAGCTCTCCACAGGTTTTCCAAAGTTACCACAAGCTAAAGAGCAAGGTACATCAGAGCTTCTCAGTAGCATGACTGATAGGCAGAAGTCTGACTGCAGTACTGCTCAGAACTACAGCTTTGGAAGAACAATCCCAAAAAGAATGTACGAACGTCAAGTCCACCAAAATCAGATAAATAAGAATTTTGAAGGTTTTGATAGAATTTTAATTACTGCATTAAGTTTCCTCCAAGATCAAGAGGAAAAGTCACCTCTGTAGTAAACACATTAAACCCTCAAGTTACTTCTCAGGATACTGTATTGCACAGCTATACAGCAACTCCTTTTATGAGCTGAAGAAAAAGTGACAAGGTAGCTGAAAGCTGCTTGATTTACTGCAGCTTACACTGAAGTGGGAAATACATATATAGTTCCAATTGAAAAAATCTGAAAAAAAAAATCAGTTAGAAACCCTGCTTTCCTGAACCAGAAATATTAACTTTATCTTATTTCAAGGCTTGCTAATGGTTAAAGTAACTTCATACATGATACAAATAATCATACCTGTTTGCTCAGGATACCTTTTCCATCAGTATCAGCTAAGTCCCAAATCTAGAACATAAAAATAATAGAAACAAAGTGTTCCACAGCATGAGAGGAAGCTGGCAAGTTCTCACTGTATTTAACAATATATTCCTGGATCAAAGTTTAGGTCTTGGCTTTCATGACAGCATTTATGTGTGGGGACAAATTTGAAAATTGTTTTAAGTTTCCACCACAAGCTGCACACATAGGAGAATAAGCAAGGATATTGGAAGTTGGAAACTACAGGATAACACAACTGAAAACACATTAGAGAAAACCACATATCCTGTAATACCACTAAGTTTTTTAATGTACACAGGATACTAACTGAGGCAAGAGACAGGATAATCAAGCAACTCTCATTAAATACCTTTCCAAGTACCAAATCTGTCAATCCAGACTTTTTCAAGAAAACAGCTGCATCAGATGCTAGCACTCTTCCAGAATTAGCAGAATCAACCTGGGAGGAGGAAAAAAAACCCTGACATGACAAACCAGCTTTTGAATTGATACAGCTTCTTTACACAGACTCTCAAAGGGGCAGCAAAAATCAATGTTCTAGTTAACACAATCACTCCAAGAATAAACTTCAGACTTTTTCTACAAATGAAAAACTCCTTTTCATTAAAAATTTTGCTACAATAAAATGAAGACATCTGGACTAGTTGTTCCAGATTTAATATTTGGCAGCCTTTAGTGGAGAGAAACCCTTGTTAAAGGTTAAAATAAAAAGCTCAAACTTTTCAGGCTGATACACTTTAATTGCTGTTTTATGTGCCTGATAATGGGATTAATCCTCCAACCACAATCAATGGGCAGAAATTATGGTCCTCTCTCTTCCCCAGCATATAAGTCTGCATTCTAATTTTATATGCCCAAAAGATGTTCCTAAATAAAGAGGCCATATACACCATATCCTGTCTTAGGACAGACAGGAACATTACCAGTTGCACAAAGGTAAAAAACTTCCTGCACGGTTGGTTTTTTACAGGGTTCAATTACTCATCTGGTTTTTCTATTTAAAAAAATTACCTATTTTAAGTGTTTTATAGTCATTAATTTAGTTGGTATTTCCTTAAAAGTTTTCACATGTTCAATGTTTGTACAAAAACCTATTATGCAGAGGGCACAAAATATTAACTATCACAGCTCTTACAGAGTAGTTGAAACACCTGCTTTTTCACAACAGCTGTACTTATAGGATCTGATTTTTTGCTGGGCCTAAATATAAAAGACAGGTGATAAATAGATTTTGCATTATTATATTTTAATTTTATATATATTGTATTCTGGTTTTACACTATAAAGTTTTAAAAAATTGTATCTGTTGAGTGACACTCCAAGAACTACATGCATTCTTTTGGCCTTCAGTGGCCTTCCACCCAAATTTCACTCCTTACAGCATCCTGTATGAGCCTCTGGGGATACTCAGAGAGCTGCAAGTCTTGCATAACACTGACTGCACTACAAACACAAGAAATTCAGCTTCACTTGTAAAAAGGAACACAGAACATATAACTACTGTATTTTGCAAGAATTTACTCCATCCCAGGAGCTAATGGGTTGTTGTAACTGTGAAGAGATGTGTGACACACGTACATACCTGGCAGTTCCCTAGCAAAAGAAGTTCTCACAACCAATATTAAATTTATACTGATACAGCTCAGACCTAAGTGTTAGTTACTATAAAAATGTATTTTAAAGCTGGATAACATCCCTTGAACTTTTACTGTTTACACACTGTTGGCCGTGCTGCAGTCCATAGCAAAAGATCAGTCTTCCTTTTAAATACAAAATAAAGTCAGTTCTCTCAACCAGACCACACATACCTGTCTGTAGAATTTCTCATACACAGGATTTGCACTTGACAGCTGTAAAAGAGAGAGAGACAGAGTGAGAATTAACAAAAAAGATCTATATTTCAATTCCCCTCTTCAAGGATAAGTAAAAATATAAACCACTTTTTTTACTGGTCTTCAAAGAAGCCTTAGACATTTATGTAACTCAACTTATTCTGTAAAATTATGAGGAGTATGACACTTCTTGATGCTCTAACTTTCAGATGACTAACTTCTTGTTTTGATGTCAGTGACACTCCCCCTATCAGATTACCATCAGGCAGGCCACCAGGTTAGGCAGCATGACACCAGAATTCTTAAGCAAGATCATCTACAGGCAAAAGAAACCTGAAACTATATATGCAAGGAAGTGTTCTCTAATTAGAGTATAAAGCAAAATAATTTTATTTCATTACCAATTACATCATTTAGAATTTAATGTCATATGCAATTAGTCTGTAAAATTTTCTGATATCTGAACTAACTCCTGGATTCACAACTATACCCACAGCAATTGGTACCAAATTAAGAGAGTAGTATTTTAACTTAGGTTTTTGTAACATGAGACCTTGCCACAGATAACTGCTGCCTTAATTCCACTGCCACCTACCAGACATTCAGTGCTCACTTAAACTTAGGTAGACAAGGATAAAAACCAGCTTCTTTGGAAAACTGCTATTTCTTTATTAATGTATTTTTAAACTATTCTTAAAGGCTTTAAAATAGCCCAAGGCCTGAAACAATGCCAAACCTAATTATCTTGGCCAACACCAAATTCCCAAGAGACTCCCAAGAAACGTATTGCTAGAGACATTTCTCTTTACCAGCATAAAAACAGACACAAAATCAGATACTTTTCCATGAAGTGTATGTTGTCTAAACCAAAGATTTTGTGTGCACAACTGGGTGCATTTATGCAGAGGATAACAGCAGAATTATCAATGTGTTGCCCTTGCAAACACAGCTGGAACAACCAACATAATTACCCAATAGACCAAAAAAAAAACCCCCAAACCATGTAACTTCAAATATCATCCAGAAAAAGAATTCTCCCCCTTAGGAGGAATATGATTCCTCTTAATATGAAACAGCAGTATGAAAGGATTCAGTGTGGAGGAGGCTGATTGCTCTCCACAGCTACCTGACAGGAGGTTGTAGTGAGAGAGATGTTGGCGTCTTCTCCCTGGGGACCAGGGACAGGACAAGAGGAAATGGGGTCAAGCTCCACCAGGAGAGGTTCAGGTTGGATATAAAAAAAAATTTCTTCACAAAAAGGGTGGTTAAACATAGGAACAGGCTGCCCAGGGAGGTGGTGGAGGTAGCATCCCTGGAGGTGTTCAAAAGACAGGTAGATGAGGTGCTACAGGGGATGGTTCAGTGGTTTGGGGTTGTAGGGCAGATGGCTGATGACCTCCAAGAGGTCTTTTTCAACCTTGATGATTCTGTGATCTTAAAACCCAGGGTTTACAGACTTCTGTAAAATCTGAATCCAACAAGGCAGCTTCTTCAGCTTTAAAATTTAGCAATTTCTGAAACCTATGGAAACCTACAATATTCTAGGTATTCATACAGATGTGGAAAATACTTTACTACAGCGTTTATAAATGATGACAGCTTAAATAAAACCACATATATTTTCCTATAGCAGCTGCTAATACAATTTCTCTTTTGGCAAAGCACTTCTATGTTCACAGATGCTCCTTATCAAAGAATATTAAGAGGGGAAATTTGGTAGAAACCAGGGGATTAGTGTGATCCTGTTCAACAAGAGAAAGTATGCAGTATCACCAGAACATCCTGGAAGATAAAATTATTGAGAACAGCTAGAAATTACACAACTTCCATTCAGACCTTGACATCTGTTTATTCAGCAAGTACAATACCCAGAAGACACCCAGTTTCTTCTAAAAGCCACACAGCATTTCTGATTTTCTAGTTGTTTTCCTGATGTTTGGATGGGTTTTGTTGGGAGAGGAGAAGGCAGAGGTGGGGACAGAAAGGGGCTGGTGAGTTTGTGTTTGTTGAGGGGTTGGGGTGGGAAATGCTTCTTGCATAGCCAGACATTAAATATTACATATGCTGGGAAACTATCATTGGCATTCCCTGCAATAGCTCCACTTATGTAGCTTAACCTTGCTCTGACTTTGCTCTGGTACCCAAAGACTTTTACTATTTCAGCCATCAACTAAAGTGGGCCTTTACACATCCCTCAAAATAGCCTGATTAAATATCTTCAAGTTTTGCCAGACTTCTGACCATGCTAACACAAATATAACACCCTTTGAATCACTTCCCAGCATGCTCCAAAGAGTATTATATTTTCTTAAATAAACCTCAAATGCTGTACTTAACAACTCAGCTACACTTGAAACACCCATCTACAAGGGTAGTTCTAAATATTCAAGTATTTTAATCACTAAGTAATACTTTGTTATAACATTAAAGTAGAAGCACAGAATCAAATTAAAACTATGAGCAGAAAACCAGAACAGAGGGTTCTGGATAAGTTTTATGTATCAATTGTCACACATGATCTCTCTTGCCCAATATCACCCTTTCTCCAGCCAAATATTTCATTATTGCAGCCAAACAGATCACTCCTGGACAGGAAACATTGTGTTGAAGCCCTGCAATGAAAACACTAAGTGCAAAACATTTTTTTTTCTTTATTCTCAGTACTTAAGAGTACAAGCCAGTAATTCTTATTTCTTTCATTAGTGTTTCCAATATTCACATTTCCATCAGTAACTGCAGCAACTGGAATTTCCTGTGACAGCAAATAGAATAATAATAGTAGAGGAGTTTCTCAGGCTATGTTACTGGTAACAGACTTGGTTTTCCTTCAAAATATACCCCATGATAAAACAGCAAATACAAATATAGTCTATGATACTCTTCTGAAATAATGAGAAAAACACCACTCCACGCCTTTCAAAGTGCTGCTGTAGAATTTACCTAGCAACATGCTTTTTGTGGGATTTGTAACAACCAATAGCAGAGAGTCAATTCAACTTGTTTTTGACAGAAAAAGGAGGGAGGGAGAAAAGGTCAGATTCCAGAGTACAAAAATAGAAATATATTTATTATGATTCCATTTAGAAGTTTATCACTTCATAAGAGCCAAGTCTGCTCTAGTAATTACAACCTTTGTTACAAACCTATGAAATTTAGAATACTAACCTAGGAAATAAAAAAATACCTTCAGGGACACCAGTTTTTTTCATCTTCTGTTGTCAACCAAGTCTTTATATCCCCATGTTTCTGTCTCTCTGGCACTTCTGCATTTAAGTGTAATGAGACACTACTACCAGCCTGTCCACCCCATCCATCCACAAATGGTTTAAAACCAAACAAATAAAAAGCTGTCCCTTGAAAAAAACTACAATAACTATGAAAATATTTTCCCCTCCAGTCCAAATGAGATAGAAAGAGCTATTATATCCTGATTAAAATCCAAAATAGTGTACTCTTGTCATGCTGCAGAGCTCCATGATTCATGTTAAGAGTTGCCAAGCCAAACAACACAATCTGGCCCTAAACGTTCTTCACATAGTCAGACAGCCAAAAAGCAGGTAAGTTTAAGGCAAAATAGTTTTCTTGCAATGTTCTTTGCAAAAAATAATCAACTTGTCTCTTTTCTCCCTATTCTTTTACTGTCTTAAGTATTTCCTGGTAAAGATTTCTACCAGTTTCTATTATATGACTAAGCACATCTCTTGTAGCAATAAAAGAAAAAAAAAAAAGACTGACTCCAAATTTTTATGCAGATATTACCAAGTACTTCAAAATTCAGCACTTTCATTCTTATTGAACAGCTCAAGCATGCATAAAAACTCTGCCATCTTCTCTCTACATGGATGTCTGTCACTGCATAATTAAGAATGATTTGATTTAATTTTTGAATTTCTACAGAAAACCTCCTCCATCTTCAAATCAGTATTGATAACATGAAAGAGTATCTCCACTGCCTTTTCAGATGCAGCTCCTCTCTAACAAGGTTGATGCAATATCAAAAAAAAGAAGAAAAAAAAGTTCTATCTACTTTAGGAGCAGTCAGCTTCCTCTGTAAGCAAGTTTAAACACTCACACACACTCTCTGTTTTCCTCATCTATCATGGGGGACAGAAAGAGGAACAGCAGAACTCTCACTCTAATAAGCAGAAAAAACTAGGGTTCACTTTATCATTTCACTGATCCCCCCCTAAAAATATTCAGAAGTTTTCCACAGACATCAAAAACTTTGACCCTACATTATATACAATGTATATGAGAGTGCCATTAATACCATATTTCCATCCTACACACTCCCATAACAAGATGTTATGCATCAGACAGGTACCCATCTAGCTCAGCCTCAGCTGCAATATTTGATGCTTCCTCCAACACCAATGCACAGAATTCAGGACTCTGACACAAGTTTAAACTGAGTCTTCCAGTTCAAAAGGACCCAAATTGGTATTGTACTATCCTGTCCTGCGTACCAAAGCAGCCCATAACTACCATGTTTTTCACAAAAAGCATTTCATTACATCAGGAAGACAAACACTACAAGTTATCTTCCTATTCTCCCTGAATTTTTCTTTACAGTCCCTCCTTAGGGGTTCCCCCCTCCTCAGTCACACACGGGCAGTTTTTCAGAATAAACCACAAGGTGAATTTTTAGGAGCAACAAGAAGCTTTGGGATGTCCATATTACAGCAGCTTTTAACAAATACATCCTCCCCACACTCAAAATGTTTTTCCTGCATCTTCAATTTTCTGTTTCTTCTCTCAGAGTTAAGCAAGCCAGATAAATAAACACCCTTGGAAGGTCAAAAATACAGTTCCTCATGTCTGCTACAGCTTACTTCAAGTTTCCTGAAGTAAGAGATGACAATTTGTGAGATAGGAACAGTTCCCTCTCACTTGTTTCCAAACAGCAACCACAATAAAACATTCATTTGGTCGATACTTCCTTAGAAGTTGCCTATTAAATTCATAATTCAGCTCAGGCCTTAACACTTAGCAAGCAAATGCAAGTGGCAACAAGATGCTGTAGAATGGGTTCAAAATGGAGAGATAAAAGATACTTCAGATTATTACTAAATTGGGGGGAGGAGAGGGAGATAATCACCTTCATTTTACAACACTCCTTCAAGCATCCTTAGTGTAATAAATTTCACTGCAGCTACGGGATCCTGAAATATTTTTACGTATCAGCCAACAGAATACAATTAGCTCTAAAAAGTTTCAAATTACTTAAACAGAGCTTTGATATTCAAATAAAGGATGCCCAGCCCTCTCAGGCACTGCAGCTGCAAAGTCATCTGAAAATACCCCGGTCTCATTTGGAAATACCCAACTTCCCAGCCGTGTTAAATCGCAGTCAAACACGGGAAGAGAAAAAGAAAACTTAATGTAATTGTGAACTTGATTTCAGGTGAGTATGGCTCTTTGTCTCTGCATGTGGCCTATAGCAGAAAGTACCAATCTGCATACTTTTCATTGCTGATGTTAGTAATCGAGGTAACTGCAGACAGTAAAGGCACCCTCCACCCCTGTACTAACATTTTCACTTCCCTATGCTCATCTGAACAGATTTAGAGCACTTAAAAATTTGCTATGACTTTTCATAACCCTGAAATTCCAGAAGCTAGACCTGACATTGAAGAAATTATCTTTAGGCCTGCTTGGCTTTCAAAGATAATTCTTTAGCAATGCAAGAAATAAAAAATAGATGGGGAAAAAAAAACAACCCACAAAACAAACCCTGAAAACCCAAACCAAACCCCCACACAAATGGTCAACAACTACAGAAATAGCTTCCTCAATTTAACCACTGATGTAAGCTGCAGTCACAATGGTTTTAAGGATACTGGTGATTTTTCTGCTTCTGTCAACATTATCACATTTGTATTTAGTCCCCTTCCATGTGACCAAAAAGTAAATAAGTTCTACAATGAAAGGATTACACAGCCTGCAAGCAATAATGTCTTGTTGTGGCATGCACTAGAGCAGACACCCCTCCCCTCTCCCCAAATAAAGACCCAGATTAGTCCATGCCTTTAGTCCAACAAAATTAGAGCTACTCGTCTAGGAAAACTTTTTTCCTCTTCAGTAAAGAGTTATTTTTAACTTTTTTCTTTTGCTTAAATACCGTTGAAAGAGAGACACAGAAAAGGCTAACCTACCATTGTTTACTATTAAGCAAGCTTGGATGGAAGGTACCACTTCATAACTATGTATCTTTAGACCTTAAAGACGTATTTATTTTGTCCACTTTGCAGTTCATCTTTTCAATCCTCCCTTCTTTACTTGAAATAGCTGATGATTCTCTCAAAAGTCAACCACATAAACAACTGGAAATCAAGCCATCTTGCTGCCAACCTTTTTAAGCATACTTATATGTGTAAAGTGATTCATGGTTATTTACCAGCTTTACTTTCTGTAAATCCAACTGGTTATTGGATTGGAGCATCCCAAGCAGGAGCATGTGCACCGCCAGGCCTGCCCCAGGCTTATGTCAGATAGGAATGCAAACTTCTCCTGTCACTGCTAGATGAAACAAAAAGGTACCAAAAAAGGGCAGCTCCTTAGCTATCAAGTTTCTAGAGAACACGAGGTAATCCCAACAGCATGAAACAAATTCTGCTACCAGCAGGAAACAAACGCAACAAAAACTCAGGCAAAGTGAGAACACCTGAGCACCAAACGGCACCAAGGATCTCCAAGTTTTATGCTTGACAGATTGCAAAAATGGGGTCCCCATACCGTGGGGCCCACCAAAAGGAAAAACAAACAGAAAGAAGACAACACAAAAGGTAAAATGACTTTCAAGCAGTATCTGAAGTTTCTGTTAAAACAATTAATTGAGCTGTCTCTCTCTCTCCCAAGCCAACCTCCTTGCACCCTGCCCATTAACAGCCCGACACTGTCCCCTCAGCAGCTCCCCCGAACCCGTTTCTCCCCGGGCTGTCAGCGCAGAGCTCCGGGCACCGGGCGGGGAGGCCGGGCCGGCACCGGGTCACCTAACCCCGGGCTATCGCCTTTCCCTCAGCGCACACTCACTCCCCTTCTCTCCGAGTTCACCACCCGCCCTCAAAAATCTACAGAGCGGGTTCTCGTTTGGTTGTTATCGTTGTTGCCGTTAAACCAGGCGCCCCGTGTCTCTCCTAGAAGACAAAAGACCGACCGGACCGCGATTACAGCCGCCGCAACCCAGACCTCTGCGGGCTGCCGGGCGCGACCGCAGCACTGCCCGTCCGGAGGGCCGCTCCCCACACACCCACCCACCCAGGAGGACGCCTGTGGCCGTGTTCCCCCCTCTCAGCCCCGGGCACAGGCACCTGCAGCCGGGCGGAATCTCGTTTCACGCCCGCGGGGGGCCCGGGGCTGCCCGCCCGGCTCTCCCCTCTTTCCCTCCCGCTGACACCCCCCCGACCCCGCCGCGCCTCAGCNCCTCTGCCGATCTCCAGTGGCGTCGAGGCAGCCCCGCCAGCCGCCTCAGCGCTCTGGGAGCGGGTCAGCCCCAGGCCCCCGCTCCTCACCCGGGACCCTCCCACCCCTTGCGGGTGCCAGGCCTCGGAGCTCGCCGGGAGAGGGAGGCGAGAGACGGGCAGGGTTGGGGAGCCCTCTCCCCACTGGGAAAGGCGGCAGGAGGTACCTGTGTCAGGGAGAGGTGGGCGGCCATGCTGCTTCCATCATGCCCCGGCCGGGCCGCAGGAAGGACGCGCCGCGGCCCCGGCACTCACGGCCCAACTTCGGCAACTTCCCCAGCCGGCCCCGGACAAAACCCGGCACCGGATCCCCGCCCGCCCGACGGCCGGAGCCGGAGCCTCTACCGCCAGCTCACGGCAGCGGGAGCCGCACGCAAAACCGGGTTCCGGAACCCGCTCGCCGGAACCGGAGCCGGCTGGAGGCAGCTGCAGCAAAAACCCGGAGCCGGAGCCATTGGCCAAGATCCCTGCTTCCCACTTCCTCGCCTTCCCCTTACCTTCTCGGTTGGCCCCGCTTCTGCTGCAGATGCTTCAAGCATTTTGAACGGCTACAGCCCTCGAGTTTGGTCATGACACAGGTTCGGGAAGTCCCAAAAAAACAGGAGGTGCATCAGGTCTGCGCTGGGTTGCAACAGAACTGGGCACAGGGCCCAGGAGGAAGCGGCGCGTGAGCCCAGCAGGATGTGCTGACCCGACGTGTCCTGAGCCCGGCAGGATGTGCTGACCCGACATGTCCTCCCCGGGCTCAGCAGCAGCGAGGGGCAGCCCCAGGCTTGGCCTCCCCTCTCCCTCCCCCAGACCTCTCTCTGCTGACAGGAAATTCTGTGCCTGCCCAGGCACTCGCTGCTGGCTGTCGATGTCCCCATCTCCCTGGTGCTTGGTGGAACATTTCGGGGAGCAGTGGGGTGCCAGGGGACAAGCAGAAAGGGGACAAGCAACCCTTATGGCAGGAGAGACCCTGAGACAGCACAAGCAATGAGAGAAAGAGGTGCAAGCTGGAGTGAGGAACCAGCTGCACCAAACCAACCCAAACTGTGCACAAACTGACTGGAAGGGATATTCACATCGATACACATTTCCCTGCCCAGGGCACCCAGGGACATCTCCCTCTGCCACAACAGAGCCAATGGACAAGGGAGCATCATCTGCTCCTCCTGTACCTGCTCACTCCCACACAGCAGCTCTTTCAACAACTATTTTGAGCTTTTTGCAATACCACAATCACACATCTGTCACCACGGGTGGAGGGAAAACATTCCTATTTTTTTTTACTATGCCCCAGGATGGATTAGGCACAAATTCAAACTTGAAATACACATTTGGTCCAATAAGAGGAAATAACCTGGAGTCATACTTGATTATTGGAAAAGTTTGCTTTGTTTTCTTTCTCTGCTTTTAGCTCTCTACCACGCTGCATTTTTTAGTCCTCTTCAGCTCAGTTTTATGCTTGTACTAATGATTTTCATGCCCCACCTCTGCATCCTGTCATTCCTCAGCTGGCAGTCATTCTGAGCTGCTATTTCTCACCCTCTGTCATGAAGCATGTGGGATCCCTCCTTCCCACCTATTCTCTGATAAAGGTTTTATAGAAGCTGTGCTTTATCCAACCTATTTCTCAGTCATTGTTTCGGCAACAAAAAGAAGATATGGAGAGGAATAATATAAAAAGCTAACAGAATAGATATAAAAATATTCACACCATTCACATACTCAATGTCACATCCCTCCTCCACCTCACACTCATATACTCATAAGTAAAATCCCTAGAATATGGCACAGGCTATTATATTTCTAGGTTGATTTTCTTCTTTGATTAAAACTGGAATATTATTCCACAATAATTAATACCTGGAAATTAAACCAGAAGATTGTAAAACTACAGCTGTGTCTCCTGGGGACAGCAGTATTTGAGCCCATGAATTCTGGGGAAGGTGCTTCTCAGCACAGGTTTGGAGGGTCTGGGTTTCTGTTTGCTGCCAAGATCTCACACGGATGCCCTCTGCTTTGTCAGTTGCTTTCTCCTTCCCTCAGTCTCCTCCCCAGGACAAGGAGAACAGCAACAGCTCAGCAGCAGACTGGTGGTGTCTCAGGAGAGAGGTTACACCCAGGCTGATGTCTTCTCATTGCAAATAGAAGGAAAATGGAAGAAAAAGAAAAAAGATAAAAAGGGGACCTTGCTCTGGAGTTGGAGGCTTGATGTTGAGAGCTGTTGTGAGCAGAATTTTGTGGGCAGGCTATCTCACTTGGCAGATGTGTTCTTGCTGCTGTTCCCTTTCTCTATTGCATCAAGTGTTTCCCATCTGTTCCAGGAGCAGACCCAGAGCTGCAGTGTTACTGCAGAGGTTACTGAAATATGGGTGTTGAGCCAAGGGACACCAGGGACTTGTGTGGGTCCTCACTCCCCCAACAGAGCCCTTCATGCAGGGCAGCCTCATCCAGAGCATGATTAAATGTCCCATGTCCCCTCTGAGCAGAAGGTGCTGCCCAGAGGGTAGGTCTGATCCAGCCAAATAAGTGCCCCCTTGAAGACCTGACTCTCCTGAAGATCATGCATGATCACTCCATCCACAGTCAGAGTAATCAAGGTAATCACTGCAGCCTCTGCAAATTCAAATAATAATGAGTTCCATTCAATCAATGCTGGATGGCTGTGGTCACGTAAATCTTTGCTGTTGCTGCATGTTCTGTGCCTCCCACAAACAAACATTGTCCTGGATGGCTCCAGCCACCCAAGTTAAAACAATCAGCTCACAGCCTCAGACATCTCTGTCATAATTACAACAGCACTTCTCAGCCAGCTGACACTGAACTGTTGTACTGCAGATTTGTGTGCACCTGCTGTGAGAGCTCCTAGAAGGAAACAGCTATCTAAGCTGGAATCAAAATGTCATGTCCTGACACAGGGTCATAAAACTGGACTTCATACTTATTTTCTATCAAGAGAAAGATCAGGGCTAGTAAAATTTACATGAAACCTTTGTCAGGTTTGCAAAACAACACCTTCCAACTACTTCCTTGGCTTAGACAAAAGCAATTAGCCAGGGCTTGGCTAGGGTGGTAAAATTCCTGAGATCTGGAATTAGTGGGAGTTATGGAAGGGCTCTCTCCCTTTACTGGCTCCTCAGTGGAAACCCTGTTTTTCTGTCTCTTCCCCTTTGTTGATGCCATGAATCTTGGATTTTTGACATATCTCCTGCACTGAGAATTGTGTAGATGTTGAAGGAGAGGTGCAATTGTGCACTGGGTTTGGGAGAAAACTTGTTGAGAACGTAAGAAAGTCAAAAGGTCCATGAATTAGGTAAAAAATGTAAATTAGCAGTTTCAATTTTTATCTTCTCACATTCAACATGAATTATCCTCCTGCAGGAAGTGTGTTTATCTCTAAGCTGCTCTGTAATAACTGCTGTATGTTGATCTATTTGTCATGAGATCCTCTAGTAAAGGACACTTTTGATCCCAAAAGGACACAGAGAACAGGATTAGCATGCTAATATTTGGAAGTGTAATAGGATTTTCTGTGATTCTAACTTCTGACATTTTGGCAAATAGGTACCTGATCTCAGTATGCTGTATTGTTCCTTTAAAAGTACAATGCACAAGGTTAAGTCTACACTGGACAAACAAGTGATTATGAATAAATCAAAACCAGCCAAATGGCTAGTGAAGAATGGGGCTTGCACCAGTGCAGCTCAATAGGAACAGCATAACTGTTCTGGTGCAAATCCCCATTGCAAGATAGTGTGTAAATGCATGAAGTTATTTCATCTAGTACACCTGATTTCAATTTGAAACCTGTGCTGCACCAAGACAGCCTAGGAAGACCTTATGCAAGTCAGTGTGACACAAATGACCTCTGTATTTTCTAAATGTCTTATGATCACCAAACACCTTTGTTAGTAAAGCTAATAATATTTAAATCATATCCACTGCTCTTCCTGGAAATAACATTTAACATGTCCATCCCTTCCTTTATTATAGCTTTGTTTACGTTATGGATCAGCACACAGGAAGCCCATTATTTTTTTTTCCAAAACAACATGTAGGCATTTAGCATGACTTGTTCTGCTCGTTCTAGGAAAAGTATTCCTACAACTCCTGAACACTCAGGAGGCTGATGGAGGAATGACTCACTCCTGCCTCCTGCATACCTGAGCATGAAATGAGGTACCCAGTTTCCTGGAATTACAAAGAAGATTAGTAGCTCCAGTACTACAGATACAGAATTAAGCATCTAAATTTCAGAAGAATTAAACCATTTCGAGTTTTAAAGAAGCAAAGGAACCATCCACACAAAATCCTTGCAAAAAAAACAAATTAAAAAATTACAGTTCTATGATCAAAGAATGAATCAAAGAACCAGCCCACAGGTAAACACTGTCTTGTGTTGCCCAGGTTTCAGAAAGCCAAAAAACAGCCATGGTCCTGATATAAAACAGCATTTCCCCACACTTAAGATTATTGACACATCCCTCCTGAGTAATGAGGCAGATTATGATACAAAACGTTGATAACCTTTTGGACTGAAGGTACCTTTTATCAGAAATCTCAAGAGTATTTTCCAGGACTAGTGACACAAGTTGTTTGAGGAAGTCACAAATGCAGGCGTGACTTTAACCAAAAATACACCCTGGGATACATATGCTTTATGTACTCTTTACCTTTCATGCAACTGCAGGTTTTCTAGAGGTAGGGTTAAGTTTTAAGGCCACAAGATACCATCACAATATTATAGCCTGACCTTCTTCATCAGGTCTGCCACAGAAATGTTATTTTTTTATATAAAACCTGTAATATATGAATCCTCCAGTGTGCCTTCTAGGAGGATTATCTAGGGACTAGAGTATACACACTGATCAGTATGGAAACTGCATAGGAATAAGGTATTTCTGCATATTTCTTCATGTGAACAGTGTTTTCTGATCAGGTATTTAGAGATACATGAATATAGCTGCATTTAATCTCTTCATCTGGAGGTCTTATGTCAAACAGAAACAGAGTAGAGTATGGAGTAATTGTGCCTCTTTGTTTTTGTAAAATGATGTCATTTATATTGCAAATATTCCGAATCCCAAGAGGCAAAACTATTTTTGAACTGTGATCATTAGAAAGAACAATATTGATTTTTTTTATTAAGAGATTGGAATGGTACAGTGGATAATATGAATAATGCTTGAGTGAATCTCTTCAAAAGAACCACATTTGATGGGAAATATAAATATAGGCAATTGTAAAATGCAGCCCTACAGACCCATCTATGCCATTTTAAAACATAACAATTTATCTTTTCATTAACACTATAAGCAGATTTCCTCCAACTAATTTAATGAGCTAATTTCATGGTGCCCTAACTCATGCCTCAAAAGAATCAGGAGAAAATGTAGATACATACAAGAGGTTAGTTTGACCTCTCATTAATTATATGGATGACACACAGCAGTGACATTTTTCACATAAGATTTAATTTATAATTCAAGATTATATTTGCAACCCAGAAAAATCTTCAATTGGCACTAATTTGACATGAGGCCCAGCTAATGCAGCAGTTATTTATTTAGCCATTTAGATATTTAGCCATTCCTAGTACAGCTTAATATATACTGATAGAAATAGAACAACTGACACCACTGCTGAAACAGCAACAGCCTTCATTATAAATTAAAGACATCAATATTGTGATGTGTATTGTATACTTGACCAAAATGAGGGTTGAAACTAATACATTTACAAAGCAGCAGGCAGAGAGCCTGCTACCTACAGTTTCTTCTGTTCCTTTTTTCCTTAGGCATGTGGCCTATACTATAAACCCAGGGAATGCATGGTTCACCTTTCTGAAACAATTACAACCTACACATCAAATTCCCTGCATTCTTCTGCCTAAACTAATTCAATCTGCACTTCACAAAGATTATTAATTAATTTCAGAATTAAAAGATACATGAGTGTGTTAGGTGAAAGAGCATGTTACTGACTTTTAATTTTTTTCTTCTCTTGAAAAGGTTTGTTCTCATAACTGTTTTATGGCATGGTTCCATTTTTATGGCATTACTGTAAATCTTGATACTACCAAATATTTCTTCATGAGTCCTCCTAATTATTTTAATTTTCTTACGTATCCTTACCTTCATCTCAATTTTCTTTCACTTTCCTCTAGTCTTAGTTACAATCATAACAATGTCAAAACAGTTTGGAAATTATGAAAATAAAATAACAGTGATGTAAGAATGTTGTTCATAAGACAAAAAAACCCCCAACTTTCCAAAATCACAGTAACCTTCAATCTGAGCAGCGATTACAGCAGTAACACAGCCAAAAACTTGAATACATGTTTAAATTAATCCTTACTCAGGACAACACAGTAGTTGTGTTTAATTTTTCACTAGTAGTTAAAAACTCTCCTAAATTGGAATCATACTCTGCTTGGTTTCAGAAAGAATGTCTTTCATGGATGTGACAAGACCACTGGTGACAGGAGAGAGATCTCTCCTCGTTTGTGGCACTGTGTATGACAAAGGTACAGTAAGGAGATGAGTGAAAAGCCTTGACAACAGTGGAAAATCCATCATATTTGAAAAGGTGGTAATGATTTTGCCCTCAGAGTAGACAAGGATGTAAATTATTTGACCCTATTAGTTACCCATGATTAAACCACATATAAACTGTGCTAACTAAAATATGTTGTGATGCCTTTGTTGCCATGGAAAAGATCAAAAATTATTGACAAACACAGTGAGAAGTGACAGGAAAGCATTACTTGCCTAGATCTGTATCTGTCGAGTGCTGTAAGGGAAACTTCAGCTTGCACATTGTGGAAGCTCTCAGATGTCATATTGCAGCATTCTTTCTGCAGACAGAAAGAATTTCGTGTGATTCTATAGGAATCTGTATAGATACTCTTTCTGCTGCACTCCCCCTTCTTAAAACCACAATCCTGCTGTTTGTCCATAAATGAGAATCCACCATCTGGGATGATTTTTTCACAGCTCTGTAGCAGGGAGAGGAATCCATTCTGTTACTGGGCCAACTATTGCACAACATCAGCAGTCAAAATGTTCCTTTAAGTGCAAAACACACAATCCCACAGGTGCTGACGTGCAAGGCTGAGGAATGTTGCTTCAAAACCTCTCTTTGTTTTCTTGACTCCTCAATTATTGACCTGTAATTAAAGTAATTTTTTCATCCTTCTAAATCAGTTTGGTACTATCAATAACAGTAATGTAACTTGACAGCACCTGAAATATTTCCTTTATGAAAAATGTTTTATACACATATAATGAGTATCACTGCTAAATATCAAAGACTGAACATTATCTCATTGCAGTAAAGCATGGATGCAGTGAACACTTCACAATTTAACGTGTGTTCTCACTTGGTTGCACATCCAGTGCAACTGAAACATGAAGCATCAATAAAGATAAACAATTTATTAGTTTGATAACTGATTTGCTTTTTTGGGGGGGTGGGTTGTGAGGTTTTTTTATATTTAAATTAAGTAATGCAGCAGTGATTCCACCTTGATGGAACTGATGGAACCATGCATGTGACTGATAGATGCAAAATAGCTGAATTTGAACTCCATCAGCAGATAAAAACTTGCTTACTTCTGTGTCACCTTATGCTTCTTTCCTATCACCTGTAACAAAAGATATTTTACTAGCTTCACCTGTTGCATTCAACAGATGTAGATACAAAGGTCTGATGACCATTAATAAAAAATGTTTCTTTAAGTGAGTTTTAGCAGCAATCAAAGCAGCCATGAAAAATATTTCCAGTGTCATAATCAATGTGACTGTGATAACTACCTCATGAATTTTAGTAGTTTCACAACAGCTTTTCTATCAAAATGCTCCATTTACAAATAAATCTACACTTAAACATATTCTGGCTTTAAAAATGCACAACAGAATCTGAAAGGCAAACTGAGTTAATTCCCACTATTATTGGTAATATTAATTTAAATAAGATTCACTAACTATGAGAAGCAGTTGAAGAATGTGTTGGTATATTTATGCATATATTTCTCTATCAGATTACCAGAATTATTGATGATGATGATGATGCACAAGTGTCAAACAGGTCAAATTTTTCAGACTGCCCTATCAGTTTAATTTGTGTAAACATGACAAGCAAATTTGTCCTTCTGCAGAAGGACAACCTGACTAAAATGCTCACAAGATAAATAGATATGTATAAAAATTACAGACAGAACACAGAGGTCCAAAAGAGGAAAGTATCAGGGTTTTAGGTATAAGAGAGAGGAAGAAACCATAAGCTAGGTAAGATCAGGTAGGTAGATGTGTTTTGCAGACACAGAAGGTGTGTTCTGCCTAAAAGAACCTCCATGATTCAAAAGGCATTTTAATTGCATCCAAAGCTGAAACATTCTTGACTGTCAGTCTCTTCCTGCTTACTGCAGAGCTGTGATTTGTTTCTGTTCAAATCAAATTCACTCTAGTGACTTTTACTTAGCAAAATATTATGTAATTATTTTGTTTCCTTGGAGCTCTAGATGTTGGTAAATTACCTATATACAGATAAGCAGAGGAAAAAAACATTTCAAAATCATCAGCAGAGATATTCAGTTAACTGTAGAGTGAATATATAGATGAGTTACTTAATGAACTCCAGTTCTCATATGTAGGGAATAAATATGAGGCTGTGGGTCTCCCAACAGAACAAATCCATTAGGTAGGTGGCACAATGGTCATCACAAAAATACAAACCATACAGGTGCCTTACAGAGATCAAAGTCAAGTAAACTTATATTGTTGTATTTATAAACAGAGATATCTGCTGTTTATTCTTATTTTCCAGTATATTTTATACTTGGGATTCTCAGGGGGATTGGGATTGCTAATTTAAGAAGTAATACAAGTTAATGCTTGAGTAAGCAATACAATATAAAGGTCTTTTTTGACAGATAAGCAGATTAAATATACTACAAAAAGTAAAATTTCTAATAATTTAGATATACAGATTGAGCACATGCAATTATTTGATGCTATGAACTCTGTGTGCTACTTCTAGCAGGAAGAAATATTTCCAAGAACCTCACTTAACCTCATGTCCTAATTAGACTCTTCATGCACACTGAATACAATCTCCCCAAACAATATAATAGATCTACATTTGCTCAGTGCTCTGTTCACAATTTACTAGAAATTGTGTTACTTAAGTCTGAAACTCATCACCAGAAGACTCAACCTTTGCTGATAATGCAAATGATCTGGGGTTATGGCTGATGTGAAAACCTATCAAAAGGACCCATAACAATCTAGAAAGAGAATTTAGGACAAAATTATATTTATCCCTCAAGTGTGTCTGGTTCTACATTTACCATCACTGCATTATCTAAGCCAGATTTCCTTCCCTCATATGGAACTGCACAACTACCTGAGTCCATGGTCTCCATGCACTCCATGAAGAGAAGATGGTCTTATGTCAGTATCTACTACTTTTAAAGAAATCTCTTCAGCTTCCAGCCAGCATGTTATTCAGCATTCACAACAGAGCTGCACAGTGCTGATGAGAGGGAAGTAATGTGTCCCATCAAATACCAGACAAGGAAATGCCTAAAACTGCAAGCTGACTGAAAAAGTAAAAGGAATTGAGTCAGCATTCTGGGGAAAGGAAGGAATAGGGAGGGGTGGAACAAGCAGTTTATTCTTCAAAAAAAACCCAGTATGTTCAAAGCAGATAACACATGAGAAAGATAAGTGCTGCTAGCATGCCATACATAATACAAAATCTACCTAATGCACCACTAAAGTTGATGGATCAAATCCTCTTTCCTGGCCAAGATGTACTTGCATAACAAAGGCTTTTGGAGTTACAGCTTTGGTTATAGCTTTCTGATTCAGTACCCAGTTCATCTGTAGCACTGCGATGGGACAGATGATTCATTAGCAGAGAGAGCCAAACTGCAGTTTCCTTACCCTACAATCCGTGTAAGGCACTATTTAAATGGACTGTAAAACTGGTTACTGTATCAGTTCTTAGACTATTAGGAACTTGACAGGCTAAAAGAGAAATTGCCTCCCTGGGACCCTGGGTGATTTTCTCTTCTTTTGCACAACCTGAGCACTGTGCAAAGGACACAGGAGAGTGAGTATGGCCTGAGGCTCTCCCCTGGGAACCTTCCTCAGGTTTCTCCAGCTGTATGAATGCTTCGATTTCTCCAAAATGAATGGAGTTTATTTAGATGTAAGACTGCACATCCATGTTTACAGATCACTAAGCTGCAAATCCAGTTCAAATTTCTTGTGTTCAGGGGAACTGTATGCCTGGGTGAAACGTGCCCTCTGAGCATGGATAATTTGAAACAGATGGTTCAACAGATCAGCTGCTAAATACATGAGGCCAATTCAAATGCCATCCAAAAGTAAAAGTTAAATGGGATAAAAGTTTTCCTTGTCCCACCTTAGGTAAACAGGGCCTATCTGCTTGGCAGATGCTCTTTTCTCGTTTTCTGCCCTTCTGCTTATGTTTTCAGAGATGGAACACACTAGAAAACAAATCCAGTTTTACCAGCCACAAAGAAATAGTCATATATTTTCCAGTTCTTTGTCATGTTTTTGTTTTGTTGTTGTTTTTTAAATAAAGCTCCATCCTCTAAGGTTAAGAGCTCGGATGTTTTATTTGAGCTTTAACTTTAAAAAGCCAACAAGAAAAAGCAGCAAAATATAGAATGTTTCTGGCCTTCAAGGTTGCCAAGAAAAGCTTAAAAATGTGAACCCTGAAGGTTCAGAGATTAAAATTCCCTTTTAACTTGTGCTTTGGTTGGCAGGGCTTAAGCACAAATAAATCATTTTAAATGCCTGGAATATGAAGTCTACTGATTTCCCATTTAAACAACCTGATACAGAAACAGCTACCAGAAAGTTCTCCCCAGGTTATACTTTCTAGCCTTTCCACAGGACCCCCTGCCAAAGACTTGGCCCACGGCTTCCTAAGTGGAGGCATTGTTCCTGCTGAAATTATTATGCCTTAGGCCATGCCTTCTCTGCAAAGTAAACCTGATTTAAAGCTATCATATGTCTTGATTTTCCCAGATTTTCCATTTTTTTCCCATCTGGATTTTTTTCCTGAGGACACACACATATCTGCATACATATATATCTGTCTACTCATCTGTCATTCTCCCCAGACTCTCTATCTACTTGTCTTAATTGCTTACCAGGAATCCTACACTGTACATTCAAAAGGTTCAGAGAATGGCAGATGACATACTGCAGTGTTTCTCTGTCCATTAAAAAAATCAAACATTTCCAAGAACTAATCACACTGAGCATTCACAGTACAGAATATGCCCATGTTGCTACTGGGAACAGGAATGACAGCCATCACTTCAGTCAGCCAAGCACTATGAAGATCAGTTCCACTGCAGAAAATTACCTGTGCTGCACACAGTCACTGCATCTGCTGACATCGCACTGATTATCCCCAGAATTCTTTAAAATACTAAAATACTACAATTAAAGATTTGTGGGTACACAGAATTCAAGCTGAAAACCACAAGAACTTGTAAGTGGAGTTATTTCTACAGACAAGAAAAGTAGTCAGGGTGTAAGACTGGTACACAACCTACAAGAAACAGAACATTGTCCTACTGTTTTTTTAGAAATTCAGTGCAATATGTAAATTTCATGCAATGATTCTGTAACAATTGAATGTATGAAATGTCCCTCTCAATATTTAACAAATTAAAGTCCCATCCAATTGTGAGACAATAGGTTAATATTACCAATATGTAAATCATAGATGGATCATGGAAAACTGTGGTTAGGATTTTGTTTTGTCTAAAATTGTGAGATATAGAAGCCAACATCTGAAAGACTGATAAGGTAACAGTTCAGCTGCTACTGATTTTGCTGTATTCAGAAGTGCTGCATCCTTTCTCTAGTTGGCATACTAGAAACAGCACAACTAGAACTAGTCAGCATAAACCAGAATGTAACTGATGAAAATCTCAGGTCCTCCTCTTATGCAGTATGAGTAACACAGCTTAACTTGGTGTACTTACATGCTTTAACCTCTAAGTCAATGGGATAAATTTTACTCTTGGTTATGTACTTGTAACCACATCAACACCAGTGGAACACAAAAGTATAAACAACTTTTGGCCTGAACTGGAAACTCCTGGCTCAGCTCATGCTTTCCTTTGTTGACATCTTATTTCCAAAGACTTCGGGATGATAATCTACAATCTATATTGGAAACTTGACCAGAAAATGAAAACAAACTATTCATGATGTATGCCTCAAATACACATTGTAACTACAACATCCTAAACATCACCAACTTCAGCTTATGCTGCAGAAACCAAGGTCTTCACTGTATATTGCAGACCACTTCTATAGTTAAGACTTTTTAGTATATTCCTCACAAAATTATTTTCAAAAATTCATTCTCTTGAGCAATAGAAAGCAAATGATGTAACCCCCTATTGTGACAAATGTTCAGAGAATTCAATTAACTCCAGCAACATTTACAGATTTTAACATTAAGATGACTGTAGCATTTGCTTAGAAGTTACATTGCAGTTGCTGTTCCAATTGAATAGTTTATTAGGGCACTGGGAAGTACAAATAGAACAGGCTGAACTTTTGAAACTTGGAAGCAAACAGATGCAACAAGGCCTGGATTTTGATCAAGTTCTTGGCTTACAAACTGGGTAACAGAGCCACCCTGTGTGTGCTCCTGTCTATGAGCTTTAGTAGGACTCCCTTTGTTTCAGTCCATGACATCTGTGTGTACTTCAGCAGTTCTGAGCAACTTCAGCTCCAATTAAAGTCAGTGAAACTGTTAGAGAATGGGCAAACTATGGTTTGACTACTAAAGTGCAGAATTAGGCTACGATACCACTACAGGTCCCCAGAGAGATTCCACCAAAAAATCCCAACAACCCCAAACTCTCTTTGTGAGGATATAGAGCCCCTCAGCCAACTCTGGGAGAGTCAGAACTTACTGTAAGAATATAGAGTGGCTCAGAACAGAGGTTCAAATAGCCCAGTGTCCCTCCTCCAGCAGTGCAGAACTATGAAGATGGTAGGAGGAGGTAAGCATGCAGTGAGGCTGCCCTGTTGTACTTCCCAAACCACCAACAATTTACAGCTCAGAAGTCACCTGAGCTGGAGTTGTTTAATTGGTGTGAGTGGTTGTTTTAGTCTAGACAGCTGATGAATGTGTCCTGGAATATATCCCAAGCTTTTGTCTTCATACTACTAGGTTGGAAACCCAGCCAGGCTGGGCTAGGGCTTTCCCCTGATCTTTGAACCTGGGTTTTCTTTCTACTGATTCCAAGCTGATGGAGCTGCAGGAGGTGCTGCTGTAAACTGAAGTCTCACTTCATCTGGAAATCAGATGTGGCTGCATTCTGCACATCAGTCTGCTGGTTCACACGTAGCCAGGAGAGTCTCCTGACAGCTCCTGAGGGCTGTCAATGCAGCAGAACACTCACCTGCTCTCTAAATTGAGGTTCAAGTGCAGAGCAGGATTTTGGCAGAGCAATTTAAGTTTGTCCTGCCAGTTCTGGTCACTACTTATTTTTCTTCTACTAGAATAAATCCTCTGCTTCTTTCTCCATTTCTCATGGAAAAGAGAGAGCGAGTTGAACAGGATAAATAAATAGATTCTGCATTTTTGCTTCCATCAGAACAAGGAAGAAACAAATCCTTTAAGCGGGCACTAAAAAGGGTTATTTTAATTCTCAGATTAGAAGAAGACTTCTCCAATTTTTGATAGGATAAACCTTGCTGCCTTTGCTTGCCATCTTTACAGAAGAAAGATCATTTTGAGATCCCAAAATCAGGGCAGTATTAGATAAGATGATACAGTATACTGTATTTATTGCTTCTCCAATGTACAAATCACTGCAAGTGATTCTAGATCCAAAGAAAAATGACTTGGCTTAAATCCCTGAATGAAATGCAGCAGGAGGCAGAAACCAGTTCTAAACTGACACAACAGAAAGAGTTTTACAGATACCCCTTTAATACTTGTAGCTATGGAAGTAACATGAGTAACAGAAGCACTCATGGGACAGTGTTCTATGTACCTTCGACTCTGCTCAGCTTAGGCCTTCTTTACTTTTATCTTCCCTTTCATCTCCTTAGCTTTTCCACCTAAAAAATACCCAAAAATAACCATAGTCAAATTTTTGCTTAAGAGTAATACATTATTTCTGAAATATTACAGAAAAAAGGAGACAGAAAAAGCTTTTTTTCCTCCAGATTTCAGTAAGACTTTGTGCCAGGCATCATGGATACTGCTCACAAAAGCCTAATAAATTGCATATATTCTGGAACCTACTTGTGTATATATATACACTAGCTTTAAATACTATCTTTGATATTGCTGTGTCTATTAAAACCAAGTAAATATAGTGTATAAAGAAAAAATAAAAGCTCATAACTGAAAATAAACATAGCATATAACCCTTATGTAAAGGAACAATACTCTTTAAAATATTAAATCAGTTCTTATGTTCTGCCTTGTAAAATTTGTGACACATTTAAATCTACAGTAAATAGTCTACAGTTTGTGAGAAGACAATGTATATACTGCATCACTGCAAAACAGACTACAAAGAGCAAGGAACCTTATTTCAAACATATTAGTAGGCCAAACAGTATGAAACAAGGTGCTGGTGGGAAAGCTTTGGGGAAAGAGATTATATTTATTTGCCTTTTTGTACCAGTGGGCTGCATACTGCAGCTGCAGTGAAGTCAACATTCCAGTTGAGCAGCATTCCTCTATATATTTTCAAAGTCTCTGTGGAGACCGAAGTAGAAGTCACTTATTTGTGGTTGAGAAAATAGCATGGGCTTCTGCATTAAATTTTAAATGAATTCTGCCCACAGAATAAGATGCTTAAATCAAATGATGAGATGTTACTCATCTGAGCAAGCCATTAGGAGTATAAAATGTGATTCAGCATGCTGTGAACTCTAAACTCTTGTACTCAGCAAAGACATCAGGCCTGTTCTCAAAAATAAATTATGATGTCCTAAGTTTTATGATAAAAGAATACTAAGATTGCAGTGAATTGTTGACCCTGCAAAATTCACTCCAGCAGTTTTCTAGTTGCTAGATTGATTTTCAGATGACCAGCCCTCAGTCTATGTGCAGCTGGAAAACAGCTCATGTAACTCTCCTCTATAGTATAAAGGCTAGGCAAATGTTTTTATTCTTTCAGACTAGATTTGTAGCATATTAAAGTTACAGGTTTTGTTAGAAGATGCTTTCCCTCTTGTATTTGTATTGCTGTTAATACTTTCATTTCTCAACACTGAAAGATCCCACCTGGGACCAGGGCGTGTGGGAGGATTTCTCTTCCCTCTGTAAAGGGAATACAAATACCCACATTTCTAAGTGGCAAAGCCCCTCAGCACGCTCAGAAATGTACTTTTTGAAGAAATGTTGAGCCTTAAAATATCAGTTCACATCTCTTGCAATTCCCAGGTAATGTCATTATGTCGAACTTTCCTGCAAAACTGTAAACTGAATTTACTCTTTTCTGAGACCATATCAAAATCTAAGTTATATTACTGTTACAAAGCAATACAGATTTATAGTGCCCTTAAAATGTGTTTCTCTGTAGACCTTTTGACAGGATTTGGTCAGTGAGTCACTTGAATTGCTTAACTGAATCCCATCACTGTCTGTTCAGCAGCAAACTGAAGTTCACACAGAAGGCTTAATCTTCTACTTAATTATAGTTCATTACTGCATTTGTTATCTATAAAAAAATAAAATGAAGGATTTCTTTGCTGCCAACAAGCAGAAAAAGAATAATCCACCATCAGGCTAATTTCTTAGTTTTGTTGATTATGTTGTCAGTAGTTGACACAGTGACCTGATATGACAAGAAATACAAAATTAAGCTACCAGCCCATTTCTGAAGTGGGAAAAGGAAACAAAATGTCATTTGTTCACTTCTCAAATGGCTTCCTTATGTTCTGCAGAATCCCAACCAATTGCAGCTGTTGGCAGAAGCTGAAGCTGCTTTCACTGCTGCCAGTCACACTCCCAGACACCCTTAAGGAAACCCACAAGCCACACAACTTCATCACTGGGGTTCTTTAAAGTTAGTTCAGCTTCTGGAAAACTTACAATAGAAAAATATTTTCCTCTTTTAGTATGCTCCTGCCTCTACCCTGGTCCTTTGCTCGTATTTACTTTAAATCTCCAGTACCTTCTCCTTGGCTAGAAACCATACACATTTAAACTGTAATGACCAAAAAACCCAGATGTAATTTATTGGACAAGCTTGGGCAAAGGAAAAAAACATAGAAAAAAAATTTTAAAATAGGGAGCAAGCTGGGATGTCCTGGAAAACACAGTAAAGACTGGGCATATCTGAGGTTTCCCCCTACATTCCTGCTGGGACAGTCTGAATACTCCAGAGGCCACTTTATGGGCTAAACATTGTGGCTGGTCAGGAAATCTGTGTGTAGCTGGGACATTACAGCCAAGATAGTTTGTGTGGCCAGAGGATGATGCTAGAGAAGATTTTCAGCTGATGGAGCAGCACAAGGTAACAGCTGTGGCCTTCTGCCCAGTTCTGTTGATTTCTGGAGTTCATAATCATCTCAGATGACAGCAAGCACTCTATTTAATGTTAGAGGATGACACACCAGTCTAATTTAAGCTTTTTAAAATATGGAGAACATCCCAATAAAACTGTATGTAATTACAGAAAATAACTATGCTTTGTTCCAAATTGGACAGAGACATGTTAATTGGATAGAACATGTTAAAGCAAACAAAATTCTTCTATTAAGGAAGTAATTTACAAACTTCTATTTTAAGCATTTTTTAAATCAAAAATCATTAATGCTGATGATGTATCAAGCAGTTTATAAACACAGGTTATATCATAGTTGTGGTTGAACTGCAGCTTGTTGAACTAAAATATTTACACTGATCTTCCAAAACAATTTGAGTGGGCACTCAATCTTTATCAGAGGGATCAATTAAACCTAACCCCTTCTACACTGCCCTCATGAACCACATTCTGTATATACTGGAATAATCTGTCACACACAGAAAAAAACCATCATCCTGGCATGTCAAGAACATGCAGAAACCTTTATGTTATTGTATTCTGAATGCTGGTACCAGACTGTAATTTCACACATCTTTATTTCAATTTATGTGGGGGTTTTTTTGAAACACAATGATTCTTTGATCTCTGCCAAATTACATGAAGAGAATATCCACACCACATTTCTAAAAGAAGCCTGGAGATGTATTCCCCTTTAACACCTGTTAGTGCATCTTTTCCATCTACTGTAGAACTTTGTGAGGTTTAGCTAACTGAGCTAGCTAAAAGACATGCTTTTTCTAGTGGAGACAAGCCTGTGGCACATTTCCCCTCGAGAAAGTCAGAACAAAGAATTAGTAAGATATTCCTTGTGTGCTGAAGTTAAGCAAATTCACCTTCTGGCAAACCCAGGTAAAGGGAAAGCTCTTCTGTTGAGAATTTCTCATTGAGAATGTTCTGCCCTTCCGCAGTTAAGCCAAGAATGTTTTTGCACATGTTCAGATCCTGTGGAATAATACAGTCAAAGCAGTGATCCAAGAGAATAAAGCTCCAGTCCCACTACAGCTTTAAATGGTAGTACCAGTAATGTTCTGGCACCATCTGATGTTTTTTGTTTTGCTTGCCTGGGTATAATCTCCAGGCAGCCACACTTTGTTTAGTCAGTGAAACCGAAGAAGAAAACAAGACTACTAAGGTCATAAGCAGCTTGGAAAAGAATGTTATCAAAACTAACAAGCTGGGCTTCAAGACTGAATTGTGCATTAGCGAGATTAAACTGGCAACTCCATGCACAAGGTGACTCCAAGGGATATTACAGTCAAGGCTACAAATTCTGCTTGGTAACAAACTAGCAAGCAACGTGACAAATTAGCAATATGGAAGTATTTCTTATTTTCTAAAGTCAAACACAGAAGCTCTGCTGATTCTGATTCTTTTTCATAAAAAGGGTAACTAAGATGATTTTTCTATTAAGATTAGCTTAGTAGAAAGCTGCAATACTTTGAGACACTAGACCCATCTCAGCCCTACTACAGAAATGTTAAATTAAATATTAATTATATTAAATTAAACATTACATTAATATCATAAAAATATGGTTTCATATTTGGCTAAGAAAATGAAAGGTTATTCCACGAATAGTGTAAAAATCGCATGGCAAATACAAACCTCATGGTAAAAGCACTGTTCCTGCTGCTAACTTGTTAAACCCTCAGAAAGAACAGAGGGATCTTTGAAGTTTTTATGTTTTTATGTACAACTGAAGCTACGTACTTAAGCCATAGATTAGTGCCAAAGAACATGCCTTGAACTGAACAACACATTTACAATCGTCCATTGCTCCTGGGGAATTCGCTTCACATTCTTGGATCAGTCCACAGGAAAGCCGTGTTCCATTTAAACAAGCCTGACAAGGTTATCTCCAGTCATGTTTTCCGTGTTTTTCACTCACTCTGATCATGCAGCTCCTTCAGGAGAACACCGGGGCCCTCGGACTCCACTGAGAAGCCCACCAGGCACTTGGGACAGGTGAAATAAAAACAAGCAAAATAAAAAACAGGCAACGGGACAAGCACAAGAGCGACGGAAATGAACAGGTAGGACAGCGCCAGGCTTTGGTGGAGGGGGCAGAGCCTCGCCCTCCCGCCCTCACACCACCCAAGCACCGGGTGGCACGGCACCCTCACCCCTCCCCTGAGCACTGAGGGGAAAGCCCCCAACACTTCGGGGACCGGATCCCTCAGCCAACACCCACAAACCCACCCTCCCGGTTCCTCCCGGTTCCTCCCGGTTCCTCCCGGTCTCTCCGGGTTCCATCTCTCCCCTCACCACACCTCACCCCCCCC
>JAAWXA010000008.1:24256383-24430343 GCA_038090715.1 Florisuga fusca
GGGGTCGTTGGGCGGGAGGGGACGTTCCCCCTCACCCCCTGTTCCCTGGCGCTGGTACCGGTGGGTTCTGGCAACCCGGAGGTGGCTCCCGCCGTCCCCACGAGGCGTCACAACCACCCCCCGGGGCCTCACACCCGCCCCCCCCCCCGGGGCCTCACACCCGCCCCCCCGGTCTGTGGTGATTCCTCTCTCCCGCTCGCCCGGGCTGGTCCGGAGCGTTTCTCCGTGATGGGCTCTGGCTCCCGGGTCCTGCCGCTTCGACGTCCCCGTCTCCATTCAGCGGGAACTTGCTCTCCTTATCCATGGCTTGGCGGCTCAGCCCGGGCCGGTGTCGCTCTGCCCGGGCCGCTCTCCCGGGAGATGTGTGCGGGGAGCAGCGATGGGCTCCGGCCCCCCCACCCCCCACCGGGGGCCACGGCCCGTTAGCGGTTCGGTTCCTGAGTTGCGATGGATTTTCCTGTTTCCGTTCAGGACTTCCTACTTGGAAGCACGAACTTTTAAAGCAGGGTGTATTAAGAAACAGTGCTGTTTTCCTTGGCTTTGTTTTGTTTTGTTTTTGCGTAACCACGGGCAGATCCTGACTCGCTTGTTCAACTTCTTACATAAAAATGTGAACTAAGTTAAAAATAAATAAACAGCCGAAATTAATTTTTTTCGAGGATATCCCCTTACATGAGAAGGCTAACTGGCTGAACCCCATGGACACTTAGCATGGAGCCATTACTATCGGTGTGTCAGTCTGGGTAAAACACAAATTTAACCTGTAGTAAAGTGTAATAGATTCACAGCAAATAACAAGCTGGAGTATCATGCTGTCTGTGAAGGTATATTCATACAGAAGCATTACACATAAATCCTTTTTTCACCCCTAAATCTGGCTTTCCAGCCCTACTAGGGGAGAGCTGCTCTCGACAGACCCAGGATTTTATAAGGCTCTCAACACAAAACAGTTACAGATTCTCAATTTTGGTTCACCAAGGCTCAAAACCCCCCACTGGGGATATGGATGGGGAAATAAAAGTGATTTTATAGTTGCTTTTTTATGGATGGTAAATGTCAAGTGTTTGACAGAGATGAATTAGTGTGTGTAGTCTAAAGGTCCAAGGTGCAAAGTGATTTAGTGCTCAGCTACAGAAATAGAAACCTTTGCTGATGACTAGTGTGTATAATAATAATTCTGGTTATTGCACTGACTTTCATTCTGTGGTCTTCAACTGTTTAATAAAAATCAGTTCTTACATTTCATTATTTCCTATGATTAGGTATCTCTACATATGCATTACACTTTTAGTTTGTATAATTAGTTGTGTTCTCTGTTATTATAGAATCATGGAGTGGTTTGTGTTCAAAGGGACCTTAAAGGTCACCTGCTTCCAACCCCCCTGTCATGGGTAAGGACACCTAATAGACCAGGTTGCTCCAAGCCCCAGCCAACCTGGCTTGGAATACCTCTAGGGATGGACCAGCAATAGCTTCTCTGAGCAAGTTCTTCCAGTTTCTCACCACCCTCTCACTGAATAATTTCTTCCTAATGTCTAATCTACCCTTTTCCAATTTAAAGCCATTACACCTTGTTCTGTCACTCCATGCCCTTGTAAAAAGTCTGTCCCCAGCTTGCCTCTAACCCCTTCAGGTATTGGAAGGTATTCTAAAGTCTCTTCAGAGCCTTCTGCAGGCTGAACAACCCCATCTCTAGCTTATAGATAATTCATATCTGATAACTTACCTAAGTAACTATTAATAGCTGAAACAAATGATCCTCTGATCACACTTGGATTAGATTTTTTTTGTTGCATTCAGATACCAATTAGTATTATAATGACTTCTAGTTCACAAATTTAAAAATCCTGTTTTTAATTACCTGTCCTAAAATAAATTCAGGTTGGGTTCAGGAAAGCAAATCATGGATTCATAGAATCTTTTTGGTTGGAAAAGGCCTTTAAGATCATCAAGTCCAACTGCTAACCCAGCACCACCAAGTCCACCTCTCAGCCACATCCCTCAGCATCACCTCTGTGTGTCCTTTTCTTTGTGAGAAACTCTCACAGTTAACTTTTACATTAAAAAGCTTTGCTTATCCCTGTGCTGTCTTTTCTGCAGAAATGTCTGTAAAGCACTGGTTATGCCATTCTCTAGACATCTGGATTCATTCTTGTATTAGGAGTTTGTGTGCCAAAAGAACCAGTCCCTCAGTACACCCACTTCATGCGTGCTGGTCTGGTTGCCCATGGGGCTGCAGGGCAGGGTTTGAAACATAATTCAGACCAATTCCCAGCTGACCACATGCCTCACAAGCACTAATATCAGCACTGAGAAGGTAGGGGGACACTGGTCATTTCAGCTCTACCTTTAATTTTAGAGGAGTAACTCCTGCATAGAGGGCTATGGTACATAAGCAACGTTAACTTAGAAAATCAGCAGGTTTGGGGGCTTTATTTATGTGGGGAAGTGGCCTGTTGTGATGCTGCATATGCAGATTGGTATTTTGAATTAAAGGCTTATCTACCTGATCAGGTACATAGGGTCGTGTACTCCCTCCCCCCTGAGCCAATTTCAGTCTGCAGCAATATAGTTGCCTGGCTCTGCTCCTAGAAGGGCAACTGAATGAATTTTGAGCCTGAAACTGGCCCATCCCTCTACGTGTAATGCACGGGTGGGGCAGGCCAAGTTGTTCCAAGGTGGCTGTATAGACATGCCATCTGGAAACAAGTTTTGCTGATAGCACATATTGCAGGTAACTGATAAGCTTTTACCTGCTCATCACCTCTCAGAGACTCCCTAGCCTGTTTCAATACAGAAAATTGTGCTTTTGGGAAAGACTTTATCCAGTAGATCCAACAGCCAGTTGATCTTTGGCAGAGGAGCTGTAGAAAACTAGGGGGTAAGAACTCCTGATGCAGCTATCTTTCCACCAGAGCTAGATCCAGAAACATGCCCTTCTTCATAGGTGTGTCCTTGCACTGTTGTCTTTGGCAGCAACTTAAAACAGACTGCAGAAGAGTAGCATTAATGGGGAATAACACATGCAATGGTACTGCACATGTGAAAAGGAAAAAAACCCACCTTATTTAGTGTGCTTTGTCATTTGGTAAAACAGGTAGATAGTAACCTAAATATGTTTCAGATACATGCATCAGAAGCAAATGAATTCAATTAAATTTACATTTCTGACATTTTTGGAACATTCAAGGACCAAGGCGAGATTTTGCATCATCTGAGTCAGGAAAAGAAATGAGAATTTAATGTTCACAATTCTGTTTTGTGAGATGCTTCCTCTACTTCCTATTGCAGTGAACACTTGCAGCACTACTTGCAAGTGTGAATTCAGATGTTTCTACATGCATTTTCAAGTTCCTTTACAAAGGTTTTTTACATTTGCTTTTTTTCATGCTTCTTCTGTAGTTTGTTGGGTTTTTCCCTTTCAGAATAGGAAAGCATATCCTCAGATTTGCTTGTGATGACATTTATTTATGAATTATATATGTCAGAGAGTTTGATCTGGACTTGTCATCAAGATGCTGTCTTTACATAGTTTTGCTTGAATAAGTGATCAATATCAGTAAATGGTTAATTTTATTCCTTTTCTGGAAGGATTTTTTATTTATAAAAATAAATGGCTGTGTGTAATTTTTGATGAGTCTGACCAATGGCTTGACAAATTACTTGCTTTTTTTCTCCTCAATATCCACTAGTATTTTCACTTGAAGGTGTTGTAGCTTGTTCTACTGAAGCACTGGGGTTTTTTTCAGTGGATGGTTGGCTGCACTGACAATATTTAACAGGAAAGTCTTGAAGTGGCTCATTTCTGCCTTCTGCTGGCACAGGAGCTGTAAAGTTGTTCCATGAGTTGACTTCCTACTGAAAAATAACTTTCTGATGATTAATTCTTTACTTTAATTTGTTCTGTCATTTGCATTTTGTATGTGTTTTGTATAGCATGAAAACAAAGAAGTGGCTGGGGAGGAAGAGAGAGTTGAATGCAATTTGGTTTTTGTTGGTGTCTTCTGGCAGAAGCACTGTTTTAAATACACATCCACTGTAGCCTTGATTATGATTGTGAATCCTGTAGAAATGATCCAGAGAACCCCTTGAGGTTGAAAATCTGATTTAACTTCTTGTTTTAAGTGTACTCTTCAAAGAAATATTTTAATTGTATAATAAATTGAAAGCAGAACTACCATAGCTGGTGCAAACAATGCTAACACCAGAGCCTGTAGATAGGAAGGTCAGTTCCTTAAAGTATTTTAAAACTTTGTGGATATCTGACAGATGGTGGTTTTGAAAGGAGAACTGTTCAAAACGTTACAGATTTAAACAGCTCCCTTGTGTAGTGAGTGAGGGTTACAGGAAAAAAAATTCATGCATGACAACTCTAGAGTGTGTTATTCTTAAAACAAAACTGGGTAGCCTCCCATCATCTTAAGAGTTCTTGCACCAATAAATGCCAAAAAAAAAAAGATTTAAATGCTTAGATAATCAGTTGTTTTGTTAACTCATTCCATGAAACTACTTTTCAAAACTGTTTAAAGCTGGTTGGATGCTTTTAGGAGCGTATGGCTGAACACAGTCATAGTTGGAGGAAGTAGTTGTGGTGGTGTAAAAAATATTTTTGCCCTCATGCTTTTTAAAGATTGCAGCTAGCTAGTAATTTGACTTGTGGTTGTACTGTATTGAAGAGCTGCTTATGGATTGCGTTGTATTGAGGAGGGGGACTCTAATTTTGCAGCAGTTTCATGAACCTTTGGTGGTTAACTTGGATTCCAGCTATGCCTCTGAAGCTGGAGGGATGGCTCAGTGCCCCTGTGGTAGAGACTTTGAGTTGAATACATTTTCCTGCTTTTTTCCAAATAAGGTTTTTTTGATCAACAGCTGTATGCCAGAATTCCAAGAAAACAGGAAAAAAACCCATCTGCTTTTGCCCAGACATTCCCTTTGAGGTCTCTGCTTTCCTCTCTCAGGTGACAGGATGATTTTCTCTTTTTCCTGTAACAAGTTCATCTGTCACATGCATTGCAAACAGCTCAGTGAGTTTAATAAAATCAGACAAAACTGGAAGCAAATGGTAGGTATACCAAGAGAAAGAGCTGTGAATTTACAGACATGAGGCAGAAAATATTGACTATTACACAACCACTGCGTTGAATTTCGTTTGTAGTTTTAACTTTGTTTCACAGGTTTTGATGCACTGAATAAATTGTTATAGGATTATAATTTAAGTAGTAGACTCCTCTTCAGCATTTAGGCAATGGTTCTGGTTTTAGTTATCCCAATACTTTTTTAGCAGCTGGGTTTTATATCAAAATCTTGAACTTCCCATGCAACAGTGAAAACTCCAATTCAGTTAGTAATAATTCTAAAGCTGAAGGAGGGCTTGGGTGCCTTTAGTGTTAGGGTTTTAATTTTGTATTGTGGTTTAAATAGACCCAGACATTATTTTCATTTCTGTAAGAATCTGTATGTTGCCTGAAATGCCTTCTCTTAGATCTGTTCTGTATTGGAACAACTTCACTGTGTGACCATAAAAAAGAAACCAGTAAGGGCCTTTTTTTTCTTCTTTTTTAAGATACTTACAGTTGCCCTGTATAGCTTTGTTCATTTTAACAAAATTTTGTTTCAGGTTGAGCTGAAATTTGTCTCGTGTTGCTCTCTGCTTGTAACCTATTGAAGTCCATTATCATCAGAATCAGTACACTCTGTACTGAAACTTTATTGAAAATGCAATTTTGTCTACTTATAAGTGCTGAAAAAAAGATAGCTGCACATTAAAACCTTAAATATAAAAAGAAAGTAAAATGAGGCTTTTTTTAATTAGCCATTCAGTGATGTCTCTCTGCTGTATGAGATTTTTGTCCAGTGATATGGAACCCAAAAACAGGTATGAAAGGCTTTATTTGTCCAACAATACTTGAGCAAGTGTAGGACATAGTGAATACCCATGCCTAATTTCAACCAAAGGGTAAAACATAATGCTCCAAGGGGTACCCAAAGCTGTCTGAATTGTATTTTTCACAAAATCTTAACTTTTGGAGGGTGTGGGAGTGGCAGATGGAAGTTGTCAGTGGTTTCAAAACACCCCCCTGCAGCAGTCAGTGATGGTGCTGTGTTCCAGGGAGAGATGACAGCACTGTGTGATGTTAGCACCATGCTTCAGTGCACAGGGAGTGGGGATACTGGACTGATGGGTGCTTTCTTCCACTTAGCTAGGATGGATTAGATTTACCATGTCATTATAAGTGGTATTCACCAATTAAAGCTCTGTCTGAAGCTGGTGAAATTGTAAGTATGTAGGACCATGCTCTGAACCTGTGATTTGTCTTGAGAATCTTTTTGCAGACTGAGAACATAGTAATGTTTTAAGTTAATTTCCATTCCATTAGCATGTGGTGTACAAGGAAGAGGAAAGGCTTTTACAATATCTTTTGCTGCTGAGTTGATAGCCAATCTGCACAATGGCAATCAGGGTTGTTGGGATTCTGCCTTCCCTTGCACTAGGACCAGCTCTCATCTTCCTGCACTTAGCTGGCTGAGGGATTTAAACCAAACCAAACGTCTTTTCTGCTACCTTTGCTTGTAATCTGGTTTGTTTCCCTGTCTGTGCTAGGGCTGCTTTGCCTGGAGTTCGTTACCCGGACACTCAGTCCTGCTAAATTTCTTTCAGTTGCTGCAGTTACATCCTCTATCCAGGTATTTTCTTTCCAGCCGAGTATACCAATATTTCTTCTTGAAACCACCAGAGGGAGTAATAAGCTCTCAGTAGCGTCCTCCCATTTTAGCAGAACGCTCAAGGCAGTGAATATAAAAAATAGAAGTGTACCCTCGTGAGGTGTGTCCCAGGTATATGCAGTTTCTGATAGGAAATTACTGGAATAACTTTGTTTCTAGATACTCTCCTGGTTTAGACCTCTTCAAAACAAAACAACAAAACTCAAACAAAAAACACAACTGAGAAAAAAAGCTTCCCTATGTAGAAATTTTCATTCAGGAAATCCACCAAGAAATTATGTATCTCCAGATTATGTTATGGATGCACTGATGGTCTTCTGCTTTATTTTGACCAGATAACTGCACTGTTGTGAAAACCAGTGGGTATGATTCTATGATTAATACTGATGGCTTCTAGCATTCAGAAAACAATTCTGACAAATGAGGCTGAACTGAGGGAGAGATGAGCAAAAACTTTATTTGAAACTTAAAAAATTATCTTTATTGATTAGGAGTTCCTGTGACTGCTTTGTGTTTTTCTTGTAGCTATATCTCAAATATGTAGCAGATGAATAATAGTTTGTTGCTATTAAGACTGATACTTCTCATTTCTGTATTTTTTTCCACTGATACCAACAGGATTTCATTTTCTAATGGCCTCAGTGAAACTTGGGGGGGATCATAATCACATCAGGATGTTGTCTAGAGAGAGTTGTTAAGATGCTGATGGAAAGAAGTGGATTTTTCAGAAGATGGCAGCAAGAGAAGCTGTTCACAGGACACCAGTTATAACTGCATTTTCATGTCCTGAAATAATGTAGTTTGAATATTTAGGTGGTAAGAGAGCAGGGGTTATATTAGACCAGATACCTTTGTAGGTAAGGCTACAATGGCATGTAGGTTGGCATTTGAAAAACAGAAAGGGTGTGTGTGTGTAGGTAAAAACAGAAGATGTTTTGCATCTATTAGAAAACTGAGTATTTATAATGACAAATTTTTATTTCTGTGGGGTTTCTTTGTTGTTGTTTTGTTGGTTTTTGTGGGGTTTTTTATATCTGTGTGTCTGTGTGTGTGTGCTCCTTGGGCTTGCCACTATTGCCCAAGAAAACTTAGGACATTGGCAGAAAGATACTGATAAATCTACCTGTCAGATTTCAGGGTTCAGGGTTCTGTCTAAACAGGAAATTTCAATGTGTATGAAAAGGGATATGAATCTGAGCAGCTTTCTGACAGAGATAAAATTTAATTTGTACAGTTCTGCCTGCACAGCTGGATTTTATTATGTGAACACTTCTCTGAGACTAGGAGAGAAAGGAGGAAGATGTAAATCAGTATACTGCCAGTTTTTAATATTTCCTAATTCCTTGATTCTTCACTTCTTTTCTCTTTCTGTAAAGGTGTGGCCTGCAGCTTCTAAGTATTTCTTCCTAAGTATTTCTAAGTATCTACAAAATTTCTTGAAGTAGGATATTGTATTAATTTTTGAAGAATTACTTTGTCACACCGTGGTGGTGTACTCTCTTTTGTGTGAGAACCTATTTTGTAACAGAAGTTGCATCTTGTTTAATCAGTCAATAAAAGATACTCAAATGCTATAGTCTTTTATCAGTTGCTTTGAATAGCTAACTGCCTCCTTGCAGTTCTTACAGTGTTTGTTAATGCAGTCATCTGTTTGTTTTCTGTTTCAGTCAAAAGACAAAATGATGAGAGGGTCACGCCGAGGGTGTGTTAGACTCAGGGTAAGTGTTGTTTTGTTCAGTACTTAATGACTTCCTGTGCATGTGGCCTCATGGAGAGAACTGCAAGGAGACTTTTGAGGTTTGGGCTCCATTCCTGACTCAGCAAAGTACTGAAATAGTTGAAAGTATTTAAAGAAGGAAAACACAGAGGTCAAATAACATGCTGGGCTAATTACATTCTGTAATTTTATGTATCAAATAAACATACATTTTATACATTTATAGATAAGAAACATATGACTGTAAGATGGGTTAGTTGTAGCACACTTTCAAAAAAGTTGCTGTTTGCAGTTCTCATTTCTTTGTGTGTAGAGAAGTAGATATATCTGCATATATGTTCAGTACTTACAGAAGTTAGTGCAAAACTCTTTCCTTCTGCCCTGATTTGCTTTTATTCTCTTACTGTGTCCTCCATTCTGGGAATTTGGACACTCTTTAGGCCTGCTACTTGACCATGCATGAGCTAAGTAAAACAAAGGGGGACTGGAAAGGGAAGGAAGAGCACAGCGGGCAAAGTTTTTGAAATATCAGCTGAGGGGGGATACAGATTGGGGGAACAGAAGTAAGAAGATGCAGAGTGAGAAAACTCACGTGTTGAGGCATTCCAGCTTGAGACATTTAACCTTGATTGCTGCTCTTGTAGCTTTAAATGGCAGTACTGGAGGGAGGTGGGAATGCTGCAGTGTCTTTGCACATGCCCAGTTTCTACCTTGTGCTCATGTATTTGCCAAGAGTATTTCTTGCACAAGCCCTTTTTACTATATTTTTCCACATTCCTCATAGAATCTCTGGTTCCAATATGCAGTAGTCCTTTGAAAGCTGATGTAAATAGGGAGAAGGAGTCAGGATAATAGGCATGAATTGGGAGCATTTTGTGCCTTGAAGTAAGAGAAGGATTAGGGAACTTAATCTCTGGTCTGACACCCCACATGGTGAGTGTTGCAGCAGAGCTCTGCTTTTCCAGGTTTTTTCTTCCTTCTGTTGTTACTCCTAATATTTCTGTGGGCCTAATAATAGGGTATCTATAGGCTTTTAAGACTCATACAGAGAATTCATTTGGATTCCAGATGACTTTTTTTTTTTTTTTTTTTTTTCACTTTTTGTATTGTATTTTTTTTAATGTATTGCTTTCTTAATTTAGAATTTCTTTAAGGGGAATGTAAACTCAAACCACTGTCTAGAACAAAACAATCCCAAAGATTCAGGAGGATGTGTTTTGCATTGCCCAGAAAAGTTTAGTCTGAAAAAACATTCCTGCTTTAATAGTATTATAAGCCTGTCAATGTGGAGGTTGGCCTCAGTTTAGGATATATTAAATGTGAACAATCTGTTCAGTGTTGCATTATCCACCTTTATATGTATTTGACATAAAACAATCCCTTTCTCTTCCCCCATCTTGTACTCTCTCACCTCATATTGCTTTTTGGAGTTTTCTGAAGATTTGCTGACTCCCCCATCCTTTCTCTGAATACACGTGGGTTTATATTTTTTGTGAGGAAGGAAAGAACCTTTCTTTTTTCTGCTTTTGTAAAGCATCTCTTCTGGCAGATGACACTGATACTGATAGCAGAACAGATGGGCTTCTGCACTCTGAAATTCTACCAAGGATGTTTTCTGTTTAGAGTAATTGTTGATTTGTAACTGTAGGTGTGAACACAAACATGTAATTTAAGCAATTTGGCTGGAATCCTTCCTTTTTTCTTGAATGGATTTTTAAAAGCTTGTTTCTCACCTTTTTGCTCTTAGTACACATTTTTCATAGGCCTAAAGTTTCATTTTCAGCTTTTTCTGTAGACTGCCATAGTGTATGTGGGAAGGTGTGTTCCTGGAGTAATCCATCATCTGTACTGTGATTAAGTCCTGCTTAAGTTCTCTGGAATTTATGGTTAAACTTTCACACTCCAGTTTTCATTTTACTCATTCATGTTTATTGTCTGCATGACAACAGAGGCATCTTCAATGTTTTATATTCAGACCCTTTGCCTCAGCAACTGGAACATGCACTTTATGCAGCTTTGTGCTCTTACTCCTCCCCAGTTTCCTCCCACCATTGAAAATGGACCAGGCTTTAGCTGTCCTAGTCTGACCTTTTTAGCCTTACATTAATTTTACCTCTATTCTCTGGGGAGAATGTCTTTACCATGCTCTTGGTGTCTGACTTACAGGTTTTTGATAGAGTTGGTGAGGAAAATGATACTGTACAGCTTGCAGCCATCTTCTGGTTTATTGTGCATTGGAAAACACATGCCTGAAGTGCCAAACATTTTTTATCTACTGGTACATTTAAAAAAAAAAAAATCATTCTGGCAAAAGGAGTCTGGCCCATCATCTCATGTCACTGGCACACTGCCTGATTACCAGGTAGTCTCCAAATATAATGGCTTAGTCATCTGGTTGTTGTTAGGTCCTGGTACTAGTGGTATACAGAATTATACTAGCTTGGTATACTTTTTAGGTGCCTCTTTTAAAAGTGATCGCAGAGCTGTCCTTGAAAAGCCTATATGGAAGTTGGGGTTTTTTGTTGCTGCTTTTTACATTTTTGGCAGGAGAAGGAATAAAAATGTTTTGGAGCTATCCTTTCCTGCTGTATACCCCTGAGTTACATATGGTTGTTGCTATTCTTAAACAGGACCCGTGCCTTCCACTCTGTCATGTGGTGCTTGTGGTAATCCCAGCCACACATGAGCTGGTGCCGTGGGCCAGAAACCTCATCTAAGGGCTATGAAGAATGTGTGTGAATAAGATTAATTCAGATCCCTCTGCCCCAAAGTCTGCACCAAAACAATTCTTATGTTTTGGCCAGCCTGATATACCTACTGACCTGATACACCACACCTGAGCCCCTGCTCTGCAGTGGCTGCATGGTACCTGGCTGACTGAAAAGAAGCTCTTGCTGGAATGGACTCAAGTGCTGGTACTACTCTTACTTGCTGTTTACTCTTGACAGTAAGAATTTACCCTATAAATACGTGTGCCTTCCAGTCATGTCAGTCTTTGTGTAAGAGGGAAGGATAAAACAGATCCTGGTGCTATGTCTCCCAGAGAAGGAGATTTTTGAACTAGATATTGTAATTTGTTGGGTTTGGCAGAGACCTGGAATGGTTCTTTTTTCACTGTCATTGTCTTCTGGATGAAATTATTATTTATTAAGTGTTTGGAGGGGCAGGAATGAAGATGTGGATAGATTTCTAACCAGCTAAGCATAAATGGCCTTTAACTCTATAATTTATTTGCATTTCCTTCTAATAATTAATGAGGAATGAGAAGGCAAATCTAGCTGCTTTTGATACACGCTGATGATTTACTGTTAATATTTACTTAAGGACTGAAAATTAGATCCTGCAGTGTACCAGTGACACAACATGATGGGCCAAATTAATCTTGCTAGAAAGTTTTGGGTTTTTTTCCTATAGACTGGTAGACAGAATCAGGTCAAGAATTTATTTTTGTAGCGTGTCTATGATTTAGCATTTTTATATATGGAAAGTACTTATAAAATCCTGCTCCCCACTCTTCTTTAAAATACCAGTGGGAATGTAGTAGAAAACTCTTGGCTGTAATGATGATGTAGCATAAAGTCACTTCCATTGCAAAAATAAAAGATTTGTATTACCTAGAAAATGACAGTTTTACAAATAATTACTGGTTGGTGTTTTTTCTGCAACTAAACATTTATTATTTTAAATAACTGGCTTGCATCCCTAAGCAGGGAATCTCTGCTCTTTACTGTATTCAGTTTGCTTTTAATTTGTCAATGCTTTTTAAATTCCAGTGGTGTAGTGATAGAGTGCACACTGCTGATGTCACTGCTTGCCTTCTCAGGATTTTGTTCTTTGTTTCACAGGGAGCTGTGATTGGTATAGACGATGAGGACGACAGCACCTTCACAATAACTGTTGATCAGAAAACCTTCCATTTTCAGGGTGAGCTGAAAGAAGAGATTGTTTTTTCTTATAATAGATTCCCCTTGTATTTGATGGATGATTTTAAATGTTTGGCAACAGAACAGCGTGAATGAGCACACTGAGAACATTCTGGATCCAGGGGTGCTGCAGGTTAGGCAGGGATTTACATCTGCAGTGGATACATATGTGCTAGAAAGAGACTGTAGCTCTGGCAGGATTTGGAGATTAAAAATGTAAAGAATAAATCACTCAAGGGGAGAAAGCAGTGGGCTTCTGATTATGGGTTTTGCTCACAAAAGGCTTCAGATCTTCATTATCAAGATACAGTTATGCATTTCTGTATGAAGAGAATCAAGACTGATCTGCAGGTTGCAGTCTGTATCTAAATATAATTTAATGCTCAATTATGAAGAGACTAGAGGCAACATTTGGCTTAAAGGTGGAGCTTTGCTTCAAGATTTACCAGCTTGCATTCATTTCATCTACATTTCTGTGTCTTGTCTGCCAGTCACCATTTCTCTGCTATTATCCTTTTGTACAAATTTACTAACACCAATGCCATCTGCCACTGCTATGTTTCGTCATTGCATGCTCTGGTTCACCGGTAGAAAGGGTAAGGTACTATATAATTGTTATGTACTCCTTTAAATTATTTTGTCTGCAGCAGCAGGATGAAATGCTGTCATAATATTGACTGGAGAACTTGGTCTTTTCTGAATGTTGAAATCCTAGGGAAGTGTGATAAAAATATTTTTCAGCTAACATTTATTAGTCCTTTTGCTTTTCCTCTAAAAATGTAGTGACTAAATATAATTGCTTTGCATAGAGCTGGAAACTAAATATCCAAGAGGCATATTTGCATGTAGGCAGTTATATTGATATAAACTGGAATAATCCTGTAACCTATATTGTATTGTATGTGCTTTTAAATTGATGATTTGGCAATGGGAGTTAATCATTAACACTGCTGTGTTTGTGAGGGTATTTCTAAAGCTAAATATTAATTGTACACCAAATTGTCACTGGTACCTGTTTTTTCTTCATAAATGCTGCTGCTGTACTCTGGCTTTTCACTGCATTAAGCTTCATAAAGATACCTTCATAATGCTGAGCTCAAAGTAGTACTTAAATTTAAGGTTCCTGGGCTAACTGATAAAATGCAAGCTAATTGCTAATGCAGAAATGGAGTGCTGTACTGTGACAGTTTCAGTACTGTGAAGCTAAGTACTGCTGCATGTTTGAGAACTTGATACAGGTAAATCTAAAAATCTCTCATTTTTTGTTACTAAGATGTACCTCTTTCAATATGTCCTGTTTGCACTTATTTCTTATATGTTATACTCTCTTTTTGGTAGTCAGAGGTCTTAAAAAAAGACTGATAGTCATTGATACAAGTAATGTTCTGCTCTAAGTAATATGGATAGGTTTTGAACACCAATTTTGTCAGATAATATCTCATGCTTTATCTCTGTGCATTTCGTATCAGGATTTCTGTGTGCTTTTCCAGTGTAGAGCTAAGGTCATGAGAGGGTAATAATGTAAATAATACAATATGTATTCTGAAACTGCATAGGATATGTAGAACAGATTCTGGGAATAATCCAAGAATATACACAGTATTCCTAACAATTTCCTTCTAAGCCTTTTTTTATACATGATCCAGATAGAGCTTTTGTTTTTCTATATAGTAGTAGCTATAAACACATTCACCTTTTATAAAGAAAGACTTATATATAAGAGAAGACTGCTGCAGAAATGGCAACTTTTAAAGATACAATCTCCTTCATTCCTCTTACTGCCTGCTTCACTCTCAAAGATAGCCAGGAATCCAAACAACCTGGAGCCCAGTTGGGACAGTAACATAACTTGAAAAACACCCAGATTACAAATGTCTGCTGATCTGTGTTCAAGCAGTGGAAAAGTTTCTCTTTCAGGCTCCAAAAGAAAAATGTTTTCTTGTACTAAGTCTAAGTACTGATTGAGAAAAACTTGAATCTTCTTGGGCCTCACTAAAATTTTGCTGAGAGGCAATGATGGAATTTGAAATAGGGTAAAGAAGGAAAAACTTCATTCTGGATTCATTAATGATTACTTCATGTCAGTTGCTCAAAACTGCACATCTGTCCAAGACTTCAGAGATGTAAGTAATGAGATGAAGGGCAAATAAGTAATTTAAAGTTGTCTGGTCAACTTTTTACAGTGATAATGTTTTCATATGGCTGTGTATGTGTGTTGCTGGATTTCTGAAGTGCTGAACCTTCAGCATCTTTCACTAAGGTTTTCTGTCACTTGATATTGGGAAATTTTGAGTCTTTCAAGTGTGTAGTTCTTATTTTGTTGCTCTCTATGAAAATCTCCTCCTATTCTGTGTGTGAGTGTGCTTCCTAGTGGCCATCTCTGTATTGAACACTGGTAAAAGTTAAAAAGTTTTTTTACAAAGAAAATGTAGGCTTTGAACAATGACTGTGCAGATATCAAATGGTATCCATGTACTTCATGCCTGGGTATAAAGGCAGGAAGTGAATTGAATAAATATAGGCAATAAAACTAACAGCATGTTTTTGTTTTATTATTAGCTCTGCCAGAATGCCCAACAGATTTTTTTCCATTTATTGCTATGTATGTATGTGCATGTTCACACTAGAGGGGGAAGGGAAGTGTAGAACGTCCATAGAAATTTAAAATTATATTTTAAAATAATGTATTTCATCTTTCAGTTGGTCCTTGTTTGCTTGAAACTGTATATCCAGTTCCATAGCTTGTTTCTAAGGCTTTCAAATTAGGGAAATCTCCAAGCCACTCCCTCATAGATTTGTTCACATCAGATGCAAAAATCCATTCAAAGTGCTGCAAGGCACTTGGGATAATTCTCCTAGTCTGATGTACCTTCCTCTCAGGAAGCTCTTTCTTATTGATATACTATTTCTTGCTGAAAGACATGTCCCTGTTCTCAATGTTCCATAACCTTCAAGCACTGTGGGTTTGGGGTTTTGTTATTGTTGGGTTTTTTCAGTTTGTTTGTTTTCTTTTTGTCTTTTATTTCCCTCTCTTTTTTTTTTCTTTTTCTCTTAACATCTTCATATCATCACATAGATATAAGCTCTTTCATCTGAAAGGTCAGTTCTTCTACCCTTCATATCACTTTGCTGCTTTTTCTGCTCACTAGGATGCTTGTGGCTTAAATTCAAAAGTGGGAACATGATGTGCAAGATAGTCTCTCAAGGGCATTGCTGCCTTCTTGGTATTTGAATTACTGTCTAACCTGAAGCAATAATGGATTTTATTTGGGCTGAAATACTTCACTAAACACACACTGTATGCAGAAAAAAAGAATTCACATTTCTTGATTCCTACCTGAAAACCCAGCACTTACTCTTACAGCCTGCAGCACAGTTCCTTGGAAGGCAAATCAATCCTGTCTACACTGTTTGGTGTAAGAAAGGACTGAAAGATTGGAAGCAGCCCAGTGCATTGATCTGAGATGATTCTGCTGTAGCTTTTGTCTTCCATTTCCTATTCCTGCCACAAAAGTATCTGAGAAATGAAGCATGAATGTTGCTGTGCAACTTACTCTCCTGTTACATGGAAGCTGTCAGCTTGTAAAGGTAAATTTCTCCTTCTTCCCCATCCTGCCCCAGTTGCTAGCTTGATTTGTGACTGCCTACCATCTCAGCTGAGAAAAGAGGGAGATTTCCACAGCAAGAAGTTGCCTTCATCTTAAAAAGGCAGGAAATGTTTGTTGATGTGGGACACAGCTTTTGCTGAGAATATAATGGGGACCAGAAGCCTTAGTTGCTGACCAGTAGCAGAATCTGAGATTTGAAGTACTTGTATCAAGTATCAAAATAAAGGATAATGGCCTTAGACTTGCATTTCACCACTACCTGGGGAAATAGTCAATATTTATGGTCTGCTATGAAACCTTAGCATTGTCCACTAAATAAATGACAGGAAAGCGATTGCCCTTGTGGTATAAAAGAGGCACTTTAGTCTATCAGATTACCCAATCTATGTAATGATTTATAAATTGTATCCCTTTTCCCCAAAAGTTTTGAGAGCTTTTTTTATGGAAAAAGGCTTAGAAAGAGATTTTGGAGTGAAATCTCTTGTCTGTGCTGGTTTCCTCGGTGATGTTTGTAGCTGCTATGACTGCATCATTTGCTAAGATTTTCCAGGGCCTTTGAGGGCTCTGGTAGTGCTGAATTTCTCTGGTAGTGAGGAATTTTTTATTGTAGAGGTGGATGTGCAGCTCTGTCAAGAGTAAAGCTTCCAGCCTTGTGTCTTCATACCCTTGCATCAGAGCTGAGCCACCTGTCCTTCCTTTAACTGGCCAGATATGGGCTGCACAAAGTTCTGGGCAGCATCTCATGCTCTTTTGATGGGCAAAACTGAAAAAATTCCTCTGTGAACCAGAACTAGGTTTAGTTTTTGCAGTATGGTTCTTCTGTCTTCCTTTTTCCCCCCATACTAATATTTTGAGTAGTCGAAACTTGTGACCACTGAATGCTGACACCAGAGCAGAGGGACTGGAGTGTGTGTGATTGTACTTTTGCTGTTTCATGCAGTTCTTCCTTGCACCTGCAGCATTCTCTATTATAATTGTCTATTTTCTAATCATACCGTGATTATGCCATTTTTTAATTGTGCTGTCTCCACTCAATTTTTTATGGTCATATGTAAACACCTCTTTTTTTTTCCATTTCTTGGGTTTGAAGCAGCAAGTATCAAAATACATGCTAAACTAGAGGGTAGCAAGGAAAATCATACATTGAAACAGCATCTCTGTGGTATGTCCAGTTATTTTATTTTTTCCTTCCTCTGGAAGAAATAGTATATGTGTTGCTTGTTACTATTGGCATCAATAGGAATCTGTGATCTCAGCTGTATGTACATAGCAACCATTTTGGAAGGGAAGAAAAAGTCAGAAAAGGTCTCACTATAAGGAGGGAAGGGATACTGAGAAGTTCAATGCTTTTCCTTCTGTTTTAACAAGAAATTACAAGTATCAAAAAATTTGATTTTGATCTCTTGAGAACTATATGGATTAAGGAATTCTTATTTTATTTTTTTTTAGTTCAAGACAAAAGAATGGTTTCTACCTTAAAATAGTAGTTTCTGGCCTAGATAGTGTGATCTGAAAGAGGTTTTTAAATGGAAAGACACCTTGAAAGCCATTTCTACAGAATACACTAAATGAAGAATGATGTAGCATTATTAATATTTAAATATTGACACTTTCTAGTGAAAATCCAGATGCTTGCCGGTTGTCCCACATTCAGAAATATTTAGTTGCAAAATTATATGTTGAGAATGAATTCCAATTAGCAACCAATAGCATCTGGATCATGTATTTCCTTTCTAACAGAAGTTTCCACAAAACTGAAGATATGTTTATGGAGCCTTTGTAAAGTTTGCTAAAAAGCTTTTGGCTTTAGGTAGCAGTTTCTAGGCAATTTCTAGAGATCACAGATTAATTTAACAAATATATTGTACACAGGAGACCATTTCCTGGTTTTATTTTGGACAAGATCAGACTTTTTCTCTTGTGACTATGCTGGAGTCTTCAGTAGACAGAGAGAGCAGACTGGTCAAACACCTGCAGAGAAAAATGAGGGTTGATTTATATGTGTGGGTGGAGAATGGTATCAGGAAGATTAGTAGAAGGGAGAATAATGATTGTGTCAACTTCAAAATTATGAGACAGAAGAAATAAGGTACTGAGACTTCCTTCAACCTCCTGACAGATGTGGGAGCTGCCTGTGGCACAAAAGTATTTGTGAGCAATGAAACTGTAGCAATTTTTTAAGCTTGTATGAAACCCTGCTTCATCTTGCATGTTTTTCCATGGTTTGAAAGGCCTTCAGTGACTTTAAAAAGATTATTTCTTTAGCCAGGGAACAGCCCACTGATATGTGACTTTTCCACCTCATTGGGCACTGCTGATAAAATCTCCACTGAGATTGGTGGCAAAAATGCTATTGATCTCATTTCACCCTCCTCTGGTTATTTGTGGGCAAAGGTACTACAGCAGTCCTGTACTTGGCTGAGAAAATATAGGAATTTTCTATGAAAAAAACCAGTGGAAATTTTGTCAGGATGAAGACTGCATAATTAACTCTATTGATTCTGTGAGTGTAACAGACTGCTTTTACTGAGTTCTGCCTCTAAGTAGGTCACAGTGAATGCAAATAAAATATGCATTTCACTTTGTGCCCGAATGGGGTATTTATAAGTAATCTAGTAATTTTTCAACTAATTCTTGAGGAGTTTCTTTCATTTTAATACCCATGTAGGTGCACACAGAAAAAAAAATAAATGTGCCACTATGCTAATTCTGAGGTGATACGTTTTGGATATTCTGTCTTCCAAGTACTGTTGTGCATGACCTAGAAATGCCAGTGGTAAGTGCTGAGGAGAGTTAAACTTGCTTATATCTAATCTTTAGATGCTATCAAGCTTAAGCTAGAAAAAGTAATCTGTTTTATGCTGTACTTCAACATTTGGTATACATTATATAAACACATATAATCTCTTCACAACAAAGTAAATATTATAGAAGCTCTAAATTACAAAAATTTTTTTTTTATTCATAGAGGCTCAGAGTATTTAATGTAGTTGCATTTCATTTGCTTCCCTACCCTCATCGACTACAACTATTTATAATTCCTGCTATATCTGACTATTTGGCAGTTTGGGAAATTCAGAGGTAAGGGACTGTCTTAGAAGTTGTAAAACATGTTTTTTGTGAATTACCAAAACTCCTCAGTAGAATCAGTATTACTTGTCTTTAGTGCTTTTTTCATTCTGTAATTCTCACCTTGGTAAAGTAATTTCCTTTCTTTCTTTGTACCTCCACTAGGTAAGAGTTCAGAATTTTTTTAAGTAAAAAAATGAATGTTAAAATATCACGAATAAGCACAACCAGACAGATTGCAAAAATGTCATTATCAGTATTATTATCACAGTAAATCTCAGTGTAATGGAATTACATACTTTTCAAGTGGGCTTCTCTTAACTAGTAATAACAAGGACTGTGGTTGTGTTAAGTACCCCCTGATTCTCTCAGATATGCCTGAGATGTCACAATAAATTATACAGGAGGCTTTCAAAGTATGCACTATAGACACAAAAGATTGAAAGGTTGAATATAAGAGAACAAACTGTAACCTAGCTCAGAAATACTAGTTCTACTAGAAAAATATAACAGTAGCCTGACTGACATAATTCTGGTAAAGTTGCAGTGTTTAAGCCATGGTGATTCCAGCCTCTTGCATACAGTGGTGAATGTATAGCTCTGTGTGGATTCAGCTGGTTCCACGGGCAAATGTTCACTGGTAAATTGCAGTAAAAAACTGAATTAATGATTCTGGCACTTTATAAAATAGAGGAAAGCACCAAGACTCTTACAGTTCTCTCACTGCAGACAGTATTCATATTTTTGTGGCTAGTTAATGCCCTACTACAATTTGAATGTCAGCTGACCAAGTGACTATTGCATTAACCCATCAGACTAAGAACCACAGTGAATATTCATGTAGTGTAGTGGGCTCTTCTATTTGGTTTCTTTTTCTAATTAGTATAAAAACACTTGAATCACTTATAAGTGATAACAGCCTTTACATTTTTTTTAAGCACCAGATATTTCTCATGTAGATGTCCCAGTGTTAGAGTCAGCCTAGGAAAATATAACTTCTTTCTCTCTCTTACCCCCAATCCTTCTTCTCTTTCTAGCAAGTTTTGTGTCAGGGTGAAGCAGGTATCATTCCTCCATTTTTGTATAAGCACAGATACTGGTGAAATTCCTTGGATAATAATTGCCTTATCCCAAATACGTTGGTGGAATGAGATTCTAGAGTAGTTTTCCCATAGGAGTTTGGGGAGGTGGGGGTGGAATTAACTTTAAAATGAAGCCTGAGTGATTTCAGAGTACTTGAGGCAGCAAAACAGGACTAATGAGCAGGGCATTCTTGTCCTCTATCTGCTGAAGAAAGCATTTGCTAATGCAGAGTGGGTATTATGTAGTGTGCATCACAAACTTTTTAGCTGAATATATAGCACGAGGTTTTTCTTTGGCCAAAGTTGCTCTCTTTAAATGAAAAAGGGCTCAGATACCTGGCTTTCCCTACAGATGGATAGATAATGATCTCTGACTATTGTGTGTAGATTTTTCCCATAAATTGTTTCTGAGTGTGTTGGCTAATCTCTATTTTGAATGTTCCCATTGATTTTTTTTCATCAGTGATCTCTTGGCAGCTGTTCAGTTCCAAATTGCTTTTACCATTAGAGAGCTTTTACTTGCACCTAATCTCACAGCAGCCATTTTGATTTGATTTAATACAAATTTTCTTGCAGCTTGCTTTACTAAAAACTGCATCCTACTGTCTTCTCCATGGTTTTCTTATCTGGAGGAGAGCCAGGAGGACCTGCTGTCCGTGATAAATGATCTGAAAGTTAAACCTCTGTCCTGAACAGAGTGCTGGAGAGGTTACAGTGCTTTGTGTTTCTGTGCAATAAACAGTCTTCTCATGGCAGTGTTCCTGGATTTATCATGGCTGAGACTTTGTTTCAGTAGCTCAGTTGTTGAGATTGATGTGTTACTCCTAAGGACTGATCATGCTATGCCATGGATTTGCAATGTCCAGGTATGAGAGAAAAATACAAGGGGTTTTTGGTTTTTTTTGTTTTTTTTTTTTCCTTCTGGTGAACCCTGGAGCTATTGTGGGAATAGAAGCATCAAAAGTTTAGTTTATTTATGAGCATGGGAAAGTCTCTTCTGTTTTTGAACTGTAGTGATTGGTTGGTTTCTAGGTCTTCCCTGCTGCTGTTGAGCAGCCTCTGTTCTGTTGGGGCTTCATAAAGAAGTCTTAATGTGATAGCCTTTGGTAATGGGCTACTGGATATACTGTGTATATATATATATACTGTATATTATTATATACTGTATATAATCTCAATATGTAATATTGAGATTAGTGTTCAACTAATACAGTGACCTCTTTTTGCTGGCAATGTGGAAGGTCATGGGAAGCCCCTGGCAAAATAAGGATTAATTTGCTGGTCTGCAGCTTAATTGGCTTTTTAGTTAAATTTTTTCTTAGTTAAAAAAATTGTAAGCAAAAAAGACAGGATTTTTGCATCCCATGAATTACCTTGCAGCTCCTCAGGGACTTGCACCCTAGATCCCTAATGAAGTGTTCTTTGGGACTGGGAGATGATTGATTAAAAAAAAACAACACAGACAGACACCAAACCCAAGAAACCCTACAGACATTGAAAGATGTTAACCACTGACTCTGAACACATCTGAAATACTGATAGAATAACGACAGGGGTAGCTTTGTGTTGAGTGGTGACTGGTGTGAGGAAGCATAAACTTGATTAATGTGTCTGTCAGGACTAGGCAGAAGGGTGTGTTCTTGATAGGCAGAACCAAAAAGCTAATAAGCATTAAAATTACTGCCAGAGGAAAAGACACCTGATCCTGATAGAGTAATTCTAATTGAAATTAGTGAAGTGTAAGCTATGCTGTGGAAAAATAACAGGGTGTGTGTGTGTGCATGCATAATGTGAAAAGAAAAATTATAAGTGGCACACTGCAAGAGATATGTTTATTAATGCAGTCATCTGGGCACGGTTTATAGGGTTTCCCCCCCTTCATCCTGTCCAGTTTCACTGCATTACAAACTTATCCTCAGCATCTACTTCAGCTTTTCAATGAAAATGTAGAAAACCAGCAGAAAGAACCTCTGTAAGTGAGAAGCTGTTTCTAATGAGTTTTTGAGAGTATTTACAGATGGCAAAACCCACCTTTTCTGCTGCAGTTCCTGCAGGAAAATGAATTTACCTCCTGTTCCAAGTAGCATTTAATTACTTTAACTTAGTCCTACAGGTTCTTTGTGCATGTGAGAACACTTGGGGTTGTCACTTTCCCTTTTGTGTAGTCCTTAACTGTATCATGACCAGAATACCTGTGGCAACTGATCACACTTTACTGTTTTAAAAGAACAATGAATGAGGATTGATTTAAAAAAAAAAACAAGCTAGATTTCAAACTTGGCTTTTTACTTTTACCTTACATGTAATGGAAGTTTTGCCCCACTACTTTGCGAGTTAGACTTGGAACGAGTTTCTGTATTAACAAGACATTCTTCTGTGTTTCTCACAAAAACATACATTTTCAATTCTTTCCGGATGGTTTTGTTAATTTGATGTAATTAGTGTATATATACCGAAATAAACAATGCAATATATTTATCTTGATATTGATAGGGTTTCATCTGGGGAGTACAGAAAAATCTACACCTTCCTCCTCCTAAAGGCAGAGGGGCTTAGGACAGACATTCTTTGAATTTCTGATTCTCCTTCCCTCAGCCCTTCCTCTGGCCAATGAAACACTCTTTAGAGGAACAGATGTGTGAAAAAGTAATAAATAATTTCCTAAACGAGGGTTTATTTAACATATTTGGAAGACCTGGGGTGGTTTTGAGTATGGATGGGTTTGAGCTGCAAAATTCCAACAATAAAAGCAATGGAAACGTAAGGGTGAGAAAGGGAACATTGAAAACAAAGCATTTGGGGCCTGGAGAGTACATTTCAGTATAAAACCTTACAGATACTTCCTCTGAACTGCATAACAAATAAGTCAGATAGGAATCTTTTGTTCTCTGTTTCGTAATAGCTGCTAGATTGCTTCAGCTTTCCTTGCTTTTAGCTGGCTTCCTGTTTCTTTTAAATACCTTCCACTTGAATGAGGAACTAAAAACAATTGTCAGTAACTGTTCTAGATATGTATATGGGCCAGTTTGTTTAGTCTATTAAATGCCTGTGGATTTTTCTCTTCTTTCTTCACCTGGTGTCCTCTGGCTCTGCTCCTGTGGCTTTTAAACATTCTTACAGCACAAGGAACTTTTTTATACCAGGAAAACCAAGGTGCAGTATCTGTACCAGGAGGAGGGGGAAAGAAAAGCAATATGGGGTAAAAAGAGAAAGTTGAAGGAAGGTTGGTTGATCTGTTCTGCACCCTCTTTCTCCAGCCCCTCTTCTATATCCCCCCACATCACTTAATTTCACCATCTGCAAGCATAATGATCTCTTTTGTCATTAGTTTCTTAATTAAAACTATAGGGTGTTCTGTTGCAGAGGTATGAAAAAATATTGTGTGTGGTTAACATGTGATTCCAGTTCTCTTCAGTTTTAGAGTAGGATTGTCTTGGGATAAAAAATGTTTATTGTGTATTCTTTGTTATTCTTGCTGGGGACCTGTTGAGTTGGTGCTCAGCCTGTCTTATGAATTCATACCTGAAAGGCTAACTTATTCAAAGTTACTATGGCCCCCTGAAGTCGAATTAGTGAATAATTTCCTGCAGGTTGAAAAGCTTCTTGTAACTAAGAAAATTTTAAAATTAATTCATTAAGTGAGGAACATGTATGCAAATGTTCTTCTCACATATGCCCTCAGAAACAGAAAAGGGACAGATAAGCACAAATAGCATAATGCAGAAATTTCTTCTATTTATTATATATTTTTTTTTAATTTGACATATATGGTACAGTCATTAGTAGAACCGAATTTTTACCAAATCATAAAGGCTTTTTGGATGCATGATTATTTAAAACATCTCTCCAGTACCTTAGAGTAGATTAACACAATAAAGTTACAGAGCTGTAGCCTCAGAAAAATAAACGGGATATTAAGAAAACTGTGGAATTTTATGTCCTTGGTGACTTAACAAAGAGTATGGTTTAGTTTCTGTGTTCAGGGAGGGCATCAGATCTCTTTGTTTATGGCTTTTAGTATGCTGCATATAATTTAAGAGTATCTTCTGGATCCCTTTTCAGCTCGAGATGCTGATGAGAGAGAGAAGTGGATTCATGCTTTAGAGGACACCATTCTCCGCCATACACTGCAGCTTCAGGCAAGTTTCACTTTCACTTTTAACTTGTTGGGGGTTTTTTTTTTAAGGCAATGAACCAAACAAATGCAGTGTAACATCTGGTTGTTCTGTATTACATCTGGTTGTTCTGTAGCCTGTATGATCAGATATAGTATGATCAGTGTAGGCACCTGGGAGTAGATTTGAGTCTTTGTGTTACTATTTTCTTGTCTTACCACCATGAAATGTCAATCTAAGACTTTTCTCTGCTAACTTACATTTTTAATTGCTGGTTCCAGACTCACTGTTGTACATTCAGTCGTTTGTTTGTTTGTTTTAAGCTGGGAGTTAGTCCTTTTTGGGGGAAGCCTGTGGAGTGCTTATACACCACCTAATTTTAAAATCAAAATGAGACAGCAGCACTGAACTTCTTTCTGGGTGACAAAATAGCTTATGTTTGAATCCACTCTGTAAGCTGTGTATCAGTAGTTTTCTTATTCTAAAAAACAGATGGTTCATCTGAGGATGATTCTTAGCACATGTTTTAGACTTGGACATGTCTGTAGGATTTTATAAACCTTTATTTTTGCCTTTGAAAGAAACCTAAACTCTACATGGAAGGGATTTTCTCCTACTTGGTTTGTTCCACAAAGGTGTCTCATGACAGTTTAGGAATCTTAAAACAATTATTCATTATTTGTCTTGAATAAAAGTTTTGTATGTTTCTGGAGGACAGCAGGAAAATTAGGTCTCTTAATGATTGACGTTGTATGAGGATACATTAAGATCCCTAATATCACAGGAGGAAAAGCTTATGAAATCTGATTTAGATTACATTTTCCCAATCTGAAGAGTCTGAATTTATCCATCCAACTCTAGGCACGTGTGCTAACTTAGTCAATTTACCTTCCTTTCCATCTAACAGTGGTTTTCAAGCTTTTTTTTTCCCTATTGAAATTCACTACAATTTTTCTAGTGGATAGCAAATCCCTGAATGAAAAGTTTGACAATCATCTTTGTATCCCTAGTAATATGTCATGCATATTTTAGAAGTAATCTCTTCATTAGGCCTCAGTAGCTGACCACAGACTGGAGAACTCTGCAGTGGGTATGAGCAGACAGATCATCTAGAGAACACATGGACCTAGAAGGTCCAAACTATCTGCTAAGGGATGCCCCTCTCCTCATCCTCACCTTGGAGAGAGTGAATAGGTGAACATGAGAGCTTCTGTTCAGGGTCTGAAGTGAAGCAAAAGGAATCTGTGCAGTTTTCTACATCCATAAGACCTCTTATGGCTTGGAGGTGCAGACTACAGAATTGAAACAACAGGAGATAAGATCAAAATGTACACTTCCACCCTCTCTAGAAATTCTGATTGTATTTTTATTGGCAGACAGATTTTGTGATTGCAGCTATATAACAGAACTGTTTCCCATTACATAAAATCCCAGCACTTTTTTCAAGTAAGGCATATTTCGATTAAAAATGCCTAAATTAGTATTTATCTAGTAAGGTTTGAGGGAATAATTAAAATCCTGGGATTACAAAGAAGTACATCCTTCTCTCTTTAAAATATGTTCACCACTGAGTGTCATACCTCGTGGGCCACAGCTGTTCATTTTCAAAAACTTTTTTCCATGTGCCAGTCACGGAACCTTTTTTGTTTCCGGGGCTCTTAATTTTTAGACGGTCTGGAGCACTCTTCACTCACACAGACCCCAGCTCAGGAACTCTCAGGGCCCTTCACTGAGCTGAGCTGCTGTGGGAAGGGAACAGGACTCACACCTCTTTACACAATACTTCCCTTTTATGAGTCGGCAGAGCGCTCTCAGCCGCTGTCCCCCTGCAGGGTGGGTGTGCAGGTAGAAGGAAGGGGCTGAAGGCAGGGAAGGAGGGAGGGAAGCCCTGCAGGACCGAACCCCGGAGCAGCAACCCCCTCAGTTTGAACACCCGGGTCCAGCTGGGCTGAGCCCGCTCTCCCCTCAGCCGCTGACTGAAACCAGCGGTGCCTTTGACGGGCAGACCCCGATCCCGCCTTCCCACTGCTCCGAGCCGCCCTGACGGCTGCCCGGGAGGCCTCCCCGCCCCTCACCGCGGCTTTTCTCTCAGTGAGGGGACATGGGGCGCTGAGCCTCCCGTCCGCCCGCCCTCCTCTCCTCACGGCGGGGCCGCGGTTCCCGCTGCCCGCCATTCTCCGGAGCCTGCCCGCCAATCCCCGGCCGCCTTACTCATGGGCGGCGGGGCTGTGGCCGCAGCGGGCGGGCTGTCCTGCCCTGTCCTGCTCTGCCCTGCTCGGTCCTGCCCTGCCCGGCTCTGTCCTGCCCGCCCCGACTCCCCCCACCGGAGGCGGTACCGCCGGAACCCGGCGGGCGGCCTGCCAGCCCCTCCGCTCCGCACGCCGGGTTTCGCCGCACCTCCCGGAGGAATGGCCGGTGTGAGTACGGGGAAGGGAAGGAGGAGGAGGGGAGGGCAGGTGTCAGGGCCGCTGCGGGACCATCTGTGGGGCGGAATCCCCGGACCCGCCGCGGCCTCTCCCTGACTGGGAGCCGAGCGCTGGCTCTGCCCGCCGCGGCCCAGCGGCTCTGGCAGCTGCCCTGACCCCCAGGGGCAGCCCCGGGAACGGGGAGGTGGGCAGCCTCCCCCGGGGCTCCGCAGGGAAGGTGAGCAGCGGGTTCCTGCCAGGGAAAGAGGGGGAGAGACTTTCGGAGTCCCCGGGAGTGGCTCCGGTTCCACACCGGAGTGCCGCCGAGCTTCTGTGCGCCCTGCCCGCCTAAGGGGATGCTTTCATCCGGCTACAAGAGCCCGTTGTATACAAACACAGCCTTGGTTTCGGCTAACATTTAAAATGAAACGCCTCTTCGTGCACTTGATGTTCTTTTGCTTTCCTTTTCATTCGGACAATAAAGTCAAATGAGTTCTTTGGGAGGATTATTGGCTCAGCGGTATGGCTGGGGGGTTGAGTGCTGTAGCAGATTATTTTCTGTAAGGGTATTTTCTTAGGGTCTTAGTTTCTGTCACAAGCAGAAACATGTTTTTTATCAGTAGTGTGAAAGCTTCACGCATCTGTTGTGGTCCAAAATGATACATCTTCTCTGAGTCCTTTTTTCAGGTTTTCTTTCAGTCTGCCTCGTCTGGTACTGGAGTGTTCAAGTTTGGAAAGTCAGACTTTGATGTTTTCTTCATCACATCAAACACACCTCTGTTAGACATGAGAAAGTGTACTGAAACCCATGTAGTTCTTGTGTTGTGGGAACCAAATCAGAAAGGATAAGGAATCAATGCAAGGTGGAGAGGTTGAAGTGGTGCTTGGGTGTTCTCTAGTCTGATTAGTTTTGCTAATTTTACTTTGGCCTAAATGCCCTGCTCTGTTGTCCTGCAGTCTCTATAATGGAACAGCTTTTAAAAAACATTTAAAAATGAACATGCTTGCCCCTCCCCCAACAAACCTAAACTTGCAAGAAAAAGCTACAGTCAAGGGACTGAGAACTGAGTCATAAATAAATATGTAGAATGAGTAAAGGGATCCTTGCTGTTCAGAGGGGTGACAATTAGTAATGTGTCCAAATGGAACAAGAATAGGGAGGAAACGTTTCAGATATGCTTGTAATCTATTTTCTCTGAATTTTGAAGGCAGTCTGTTCTGCTTGCTGTGTTTTTGTGTTTTCTTGTATTAAATGCCTCCAATTTCCTTTGTTTATTTAAAAGTCCTTGAACACTAGATGGTGCGACTCACTGGAGAGACAAAGGAACTGAAATTACTGTCAGTACAAAGGTTGGCCATTTCTTACCTCTGTGAAAGTGAAAGGAATTTAAAAAAAAAATTGTAGCTTGATGCCTCTCTAATTTAAACAAGATGTTTTCTTTTTAAGTAGGAAATAGTAGGGTAAGAAAACTACGTTCTAAGAAGTGGATCTGGGATGGTTGCTGTAGAGAGTGATGCAATGGCTTAAATATTAAGAGTTACCCCATAGCTTCACCAGTCCTGAGCTGGTGCTGCTGCTGGAAGTCCTGTCTCACTTGTAGCAAAAAGGAGGAGGCAGTGAGGCAAGAATAGCTGAATTTGGAACTGGATTCAGAACTGGCCCAAATTAAAACTACTCTTGTTGCTGCCCTCCCTTTCCTGGTTTAGTTTTAACCCAGATTAGTTTCAGTGTCGAATTCATTATCTGGCAAGGGAAACATTTATGCTGACTCAAAAGAAAGGGCAGAGTAAGGGTCAGAATAAATAACAAGGTAACTGATTTGTTTCTTTCTCACTTACACTGCCTAAGAGTGTTTGTGAGGCTGTGTTGGTAGTAGCAGTTCACTTAGTATTAGGTTAACCAGGTTTTTTTATGACTTTTCTAAAGCAGGAAACAAGCATAAAGGAAGAACAAAACCTTCTTGTATGTTTCTCTTCAGTATATTATTGTTACTCACTGACTTTCCAAGGGTGCTGCTAGTGTAAGTCAAGAATGCTTGCATAAAAATAAGACCAGTTTCTTTTTAGATTAAGAAAACATCCAGTATAGATGTGTTTCAAGACTTGGTGTAAGGGCATAGAGTTAACAGGCATGCTGCCATTTTTCAAATTTTGCTACCAAGTAACTTGGATAGTGAACACATCAGCTCCTGTGCTTTATCTACATCCATAATAAATTGTGTAGGTAAATGACTGTGCCCTATAGAACCCTGGGCTTTTGATACATCTTCAAGGGGCCATCTGAGAAGTTGTAGGAGTGGGGGAAAGAATGATGGAAAGAATGCAATGTTTGCCTTTTTCTCTTCTCTCTACAGTTGTTACCAATTGGGATTTCTTTGTAGGGAAGAACCAGGCACCAAATATATTGTTCTGGGAGGTGATGGGCAGACTAGGAATTATATAAATTACAGGCTTCTTGCAGCTATCTCATCTGGTAATATAACTTGATTCCTTAAAACCTATGGCAACACAGAGTGGTGTTTATTTGAGGGAAATAAAACTATACTTACCAATAGATACAGTCATGCAGTGGAAAAAACAGGTTACTTTGGATTTGGATTGTTACTTTTGACTGGTACTGACAGTAAGAATCAGCACGTTTCTGAAGATCTAAAATACTCTGGGTTCCTGTTCTTTTTTATAATTTAAAGATGTTTGTTTTAGAATCACAGCATAACTGCAGATGGAGAAAACCTCTGGAAGTCACCTGGTCCAAGCCCCTTCTCACTGTGAGGCCAAATTCTGTGTTAGATCAGGTTGTCACAGGTCAAACCCAGATGAGTCTTGAACTCTGCCCTCCAAGGGTAGAAGTTCAATGATATCTGCAGGCAACCTGTTTTGTCAGGTTATAAATAGGTGAGCAGCATATAGGCCAAGTTTCTCATAAAAATCTGATTGGTAGTTCAGATGTGCAGTTTCCTAATTTACATACTTAACAAGCTGTTAGATGCCATTCTGTTGACTCTGTTCAGCTATTTTTTTGAAGCCTGATTTCCTGTAAGGGAGGAAAGAAGGAGAAAGAAAGGGTCCCCTGTTTTCCTCTACTGTGTCTTTTTGGGTGACCAGATAGTAAAGAAAGAAGGATCTGCACTTTGGATATCTGCTCTTTATAAGTGAGTGCTGGGTTTGAAATATTGATTGATTTTTGTTTGCCACTTATACAGTGTTGTTGTTAGTTGTTTGGTTTGGGTTTTTTTGTTTGTTTGTTCTTTCTACTACTTTGTGGTTTGTTCTACTACTAATCTTGATATTTTTAACCTTCCAATTCTCTTTTGTTTTTCAATTGTAAAACTGTGTGAGAAGTTATAGTTATTAACCTAATCTCATGTAACACTGACTAGTAAATTTGCTCAGTAGGTTGTCAAGTTTCACCTGGATTGGCTTTATATAAACCAAGAGCAAACTAGTGAAGTACTACAGGTTTAACTACCTGTGGGTCTGTTAAAAATTATTTTCATGTTTCCTCTCTGTGCTATGTCAACTTCACACTGTACTTGGTTTTATGGCTTCCTCTTTATGTTGATTGAAGTTTTAACTTTCACATGGAACTTTTTTTAGGTCACAATTTTCACTCTGTGTTTGATATGGATGTCTCCTCTGTTGTAATGTTAAATGTTTTAATCAGCTTTTCCTTTCGTGCTAAGAGGCTGGAATTCAAGGATGGCATTTTATGTTCAGGACACCACTGAAAATACCAGATTGTTACAGAGCAGTACTGCTAGCTAGTAGACTGATGACTGAAATAAAAAGCAGCAGTTTGATGCAGTGTACAGATACCTTGGACCACCAACTACATTTCTGTTTATAGTATCTTCAGAAGAAATTTTCTGTTGAGTTGATGCAGTTTTGGTGTATGAAACCTGACTTCCAGCATGCCAGGCCATGTGCTGAAATGATGGTGTTGCCTGCTGGCTGCACAGACAATGTGGTTTTCAGCAAGGAAGTAAAATACTGATTTCATATAGTTTCAGTGTGATTTAAGCTTGACTAGTTTGAGGGAGTGTCAAAAGTTTCTTGGTTGAGAGGGCTCTCTTGTCTGCCTTTTGATTTCTTTTTGATAACTTGTTACATTGTTTTTTAGATTTCTTGGCATAGACAAAACGGTTGCTTTCTTTTCTTCTTTCTTCCTCCTTGTTTCAAACCACTATTTCCACATTTGTACAATGCAAACTGTGTAACATTGGGTGAAGTGTCTTTTTTGTGTGTGCTGGTTTGCAAAGTAAGCTGTATGAATAGTTTTACTCATACAGGACTGATCATCAAGATGATCAAGATCTGAGTTTTATCCTGTAACACAGTTAATGATTTGGCAAATGCATTAACAACATTATTTTCCACAGTCAGCTGATGTCTGTATGTTTTAGGGTGGGCATGATACTGTGCACAGTGCTTGACATTCCTCTATAGAACCCAAGTGTTCACCTCTCTAAAGAGCCTCCAACAATGCTCTTAATATGGTGGCCTATTATCATGAGAATCAAAGTCAACTGTCTGTATTGTCAGAGGAATGTCAAAGCAAATGTTGAGCTAAGATGGAGACTTCCAAATATGGATTGCCTGTCTTCCCCCTCTTGAAATGGTTTTTTCCCCTCTGCCTGACCTTTACATGTTCAGACTCATGAGATTCTCAGCAGCTGAAAGAGCACAGCTGATGGTTTTGTAGGAGTTTAAGGTGAAGATGTCATATCTTAGATTGTGAAGGTGGGTGAAAGTATTTAGGCTGGTAGGAAAGTCTTGTCACTGCTGTGATGTTCTCAGGATGATGTTTGTTATAACTTATGTTTTGCTTCTTTATCCTTCATGGTTTTTTTCCTCCTATATACTTGGACTTGGTACAATTTTTTTAATCTGGGTATGCTTCACTATTTGTTTTGCAGTTCCATTTGCATTAAGGGTATTATATAAATAGACCTTCAATATGTTTACATAGCATATGGGCATGAAGTCAGAAGTAATAAATTTCAAGAATCCTCCCTTTTCTTTCTTGTAATTAAAGAGGTGGTAACCCAGGGGGAGTTTGTTCAGGTCTTTAAATACATGGTTTATCCCCTTGAAGGAAGAAGCAAAAGTGTGTTTTGAGTTATTTATTGAAGAAAACAGATCTGTGAGTAAGAAAATATGGAAGTAATCATTCTCATGGCACTGTTTGCATATGTGTAACAAAATATAAGAAATAAATGTAGTGACAAGGATGCAAATCATTATAGCTGTCAAGGCCTAACAGGAATATTTTTTTTTTTTAATTTTTCAGATCAAAGTGGGTCCATATTTAAGATAACATTTAGCTTTTGTTAGTTCAGTTCTCAGCTAAGAAGCTGTGAGTTGATGCAGCCATCCAGTTGGACATGGGTTTGTCTTCCTGCATGAGGAAATCTAAGAATATGGAATCACAAGGCAGTCTACAGAAAAGCTTGAATTCTCCTTTGTATTTTCCAAAGAAACTTTAATTAGTGTAACTTAAGGTGATTTGTTCAATCATAAGTAATAAAATGCTCTGATGTGTGAGGATTATACTGCCACTGGAACTGTGGAGCAATTTAGAGTCTCTGATTTAGCTGCAAAGAGAGGGCAGTTGTGTTCAGGTGTGTGCCTGTTTGCACCTGGAGGGATCAGAGGCAAAGCAACATTTTATCAGTCAGTGGCAGGACAAGCCACCTTTTTGTTCTCTCTTTATGCTCCTCCAAACCTCTAATTATTAATCTCTGATTATTTATTTATTTGTTTCTGCCTAGGGTGTGGATTCAGGATTTGTTCCCAGTGTTCATGATTTTGACAAGAAACTTACTGAGGCTGATGCTTACTTGCAGATCTTGATAGACCAATTGAAGGTATGGTAACTAACTGGTATATTTAATGCAGTGGGAGTCTGCTTCTCAATGGGGATTTCAGGAGGTTTGTGCTTGGAATGTGTTCTGGTCACTGTGGGATGCAGAGAGAACTCATCTTTCTCAGCTGACTGTGAACTGGAGAAAGCATTCCTTTTGTACGTGTGAAATCTGCCTAGATAGGATTTTATTTTCTCTTTCTCTCTAGTTTAAGATGTTACATAAGTTCTAAGAGCTTCCAAAGCAGAGAGTTACATATTAATGAGTATAAAAATTTAACATAAACTGAAAATAAGCTGAAAATGGCTTTCTCTCAGAATGGATCTTGGGATTGTTAAAATAGACTTAGAAAACTGGAATACCTAACATCTTATAGAGTGGTCTGCAATGACTGAAACATTCCTTTGTATGTACAGTTTCCTGGAAATGGCAGAGATGACTTTAATTTTAAAAAAATGAAATCATCATAATGTTCCTAGCATTTTAGAATTTATATTGAGAAGATTTTCTCAAGTGATATGTAACTACAGTTGCAGATAGTTTCAGAATTTGCTCCAGTAGGGATAGCTGATCTGTTCTTTGTCCTTGAGTGAAAACATTCTGGAGAAATTTTGTACAAATACTATTGTTTTACACTTTGTCTTTTAAGAGTAGGTGGGAAGGTGAGGAATGATGAGGTCGTATCTCTCAGTACTCACCTTGTTGAGAAGAACAGGTTATGCTGCTGGGTAGGGCACTTTTTCCCATGACTCAGCAGGTTGAAATTGCTGCTCAGATTGCTTCAGTTCTGCTGGTTTGGATTTTTCCCCCCCCTGTTATATTGGGCAAGTACTGCATGTGAGACATTCAGCAAAAAACGAGTTGCAGGGGAGGGCAGAGGAGGGGAAGAGCATACCAGCAAAAATTGAATTATGCAAAAGAGATGCAAACAAATTTAAAAGTTAAAGTGCAGAGGCTTGATCCAGAAATTACCTTTGTCTCCTGCTCAGGAGCCATTTGAGCATGCTTCACTAAAGGTATTTAAGTCTTTACACCTTCTAATTGTTATTTCAGGCCAGCTGGGGGGAGGGAGTGCAGGAATTAATTAATAATGGAAGAAGAGTGGATTGGAGGATGGACAGAGTCCAAGACAACAGTCTTTTTTTAGAAACAGAAATCAGCCCTCAAGGGAAAATGTAGGTTTTGGGCAGGCAATTGAGTGAAGAACTGTAGTTCACCTACTAAAAATTACAGTCTCTGAAAAGAGCAGGGGTGGATGTGATGAATTTGGAGCATTTCCTCAATCTTTTTTCTTCCTTAAACAACTTGTACTTAACAATCATTTGTATGTTCACTCCTAGAGGCAACTTTTAGCTGTTTCAGCCCAGTTGTTAAATACACTGCCTTTCCAGTAAGAACTAGTTTTACACATATTCCACATTTAAGAAAAAAATATAAGTTAATACTGGTAAATCACTACATGTCTTTGCTAAATAAGTGCTTACAGATCTTAAATGATTTGAATAATGTATCTGAGTAACAAGGTACCTGGAAGTGTTGGTGAGGGATTCATCTTGTTTTGGTTAGCACTCTATATGCCCCAGAGGTATTGCTGAAATAAAAGAAAGGCAGTTGGAGGTGTTCTGAGGAGTGATTATTATATCACTCAACCTCACCTTTTTTGTTCAAACCATGGTACAGTAATGCCAGGCTGAGCTGTGGAGCTTGCCAGGATCTGAGATTTGATCTCTTGCAGTGTGGGCTAGTGGTGGGAAATTAGTTGCAGATCTGTTACATCACAAATTCTGTGAAGAAATATTATGCAAAAGCTGCTTTGGTTCATAATGCTGAGATCATATAACTTATGCACTTCGTAAATGCTTTTCGGATTTGAAATGATGGTTCTGGCTGATAATTGTATGAAAAAATAACACTTCTCAGCATTTTTACAACTATCTCTTTCTTTTAGCTCTTTGATGAAAAACTACAGAACTGCAAAGATGATGAACAGAGAAAAGCAAGTATATTTTGTCTTACATATTTCTTGTTTTGCTTAATTAAATGGTGGCCTTGTGGGTCACTTTGCTATAGCCTGTAGAAATTCAAAGTGCAGTTCAAATTCAAGCTGTCAATGTAACTTAAAGTAATTTGAATAACTGATACATTATATATATATATTGTAAATAGGTTGCAAACAATATTTTGTCTGGGTGTCATAACATTAAGAAAGGTTTCAGTCTGTAATGTTATTTCTCTGTTATCCAGTCATCAAAAGCACCTTTAACTTCTATTTGCTGGGTTTTGATCTTTAACAAGGATGATCATTTAGCATTTGTAGGACAAACAAAGCTATTTGGATGGAAAAAAAACCCCAAGCAACTACAAAAAATCCCCTAAGAATTCAGTGTTTCCCATAATCAGTCTGCATCCTGTGTTGTTCTGGGTCTAGCATGCCAGACACTGTAAGTCTGCAAATACCATGGTGTGGGTTGGCATTAAGTAGCATGCTGCTTTTGTGCATTAATTTGTGTGGTGTGGAAGAGGGATTTAACATTTCCTTATGAAGGATTTATTACTGAGGCATTGCTTTAGTGTTTTCAGCAAATGCTGTCATTTCAGTACCTTAAAGTAGTGGCACTTCATCCTAAAATCTTCCACCCACCCATTTCACTTAGGAAAAACAAGCTGTTCCTCTCTTGGTGTTTGGTTTCAGTTTTGAAAAGGAGTTTGATCCTTTCTGTGATTAGTTTACTTCTTTGCAATGACTGTGATTTTTCATGTCTTACCCAACTCTGATGCCTTAATGTGGCATTTTAGGGACTTCACCAGTGATGGTCTTTCAGGAGTTTTTCTGCATGTACAGCCTTTTAAAACAATTTTGAAGTACAAGCATTCTCTGTGTTAAAAGTGTCTAATCTGTAGATGACTGACCAGACGAGTAAGATCTAAAGAATTTGTGTTTGTTGCATCTTACTGAGAAGAGTTCTCCTTCAATTTTGACCTCCTTCCAGATGCTACTCTGCAGATCAGGCAGTACTTTTTTTTTTCCCTGTGACAGTGCTTCTAATCCCTGGAGATTTACCACGTGTCATGCCCATTTCTTTCTCTCTGCAAGGTATCTATGGAACAGACAGATTGGCTTTATAGAGAAAGCAGGAGGCTTGTTTAGTAGAGGTCAGCTTCCTCTGGTTTTAAATCTTGATGAGTGTTGCTATTACTATTGATTCCATTTATTAAAAATGAAAAAGACTTGGCAAAACACTTTTTAAACCACATCTCTTCCTGCACTAAGGCAGATCAGAGGTTTTTTGAGATGGTATTTAGCAGTTTTCCTATTTGTTCATGGAAATGTGGTTCAAACTGTGAACTGAGTGCAACCTCTTGAATGTTTCCATCCAACCCACAGCTTTTTCCCTCTGAAGAAACAAGATTTGGTTATTTGAGTGTTGTGAACTTCCTAGATAGCTGAATGCTGTTTTCTGCAGTGGTTTATAACTAGGCATTTAAAACCTGAGCTGTTATTTTTGCAAGTGTTTGGAGCATTGACTGACCTGGTTTTTAGGGCTGATGCTCTGTAGAAGGGTCTTTGCAGGGACTGAGTCTCTCTGACTTGCCTGCATTGTTCTCAGAATTTTGCATACATATGGAGATGACAATCTTCCAGTTCATATGCTGTATTCTTGCCAAGTGGCACTGCAGCAAAAAAGACTAGATTAATGCATACTGTTACTCCTTAAATTAGCCAGTTCACAAAGGATTCATTTCCATAGGGGAAAGAATTATGGTTGTATAATTTGTGGATAAGCCTTAGAAATTTAATATCCTGAGGTTTTTCCCATCTCAGGTCTCCTGTGTGATATTGGCCAAATTGCCCCTTACTCTGTACCTGTGTGTAAGAACAACAATGCCTTAGTCTATTGTGTGGAAAAATCATAGTTTGACAGGGGGAGAAAGTGTAACTGAATTACATTATATGGCCTGACATGACTGCCAGATTTTCAGCCAAGATGGTACCAGTGAGGGGAATGGGATAGAAGTTATTTGGTGTGTAAATGCTTTATAACTTCTTGGGGAGAAAATAGGTAAAGAATAATCAAAGCTGCAGATGGCTGCCTAGAGTTGCCTGTAAAGCTTTGAGACAGAGTGGTTTATTTCAGCTGCATAATCTTTCATCTGACAAGATCTATGCTTTTGGGTACTTTGCCTATTCTATTTTGGTGTTTAAAGACTAAAACTTCTTTGCTGTCATTATTTAAAGTGCTTTTTTCACTATGCTGTGATTAAGTTTGGACTGGAAGCATAGTAGAGGCAGGGAAAACAAACAAAAGGATTTTTTAGCTGTTGGCATATTTCTCTGCTAGCAGCACAAGAAGAAATTCTTTAGCATCCTTATGAGTAGTACATAGAACAGAGGATAACTGAAAAAAAAAAAAATTCCTCAGGTATTGACTGTGAAGCCAGCACTGTGTTGTTATTATTTTTTTTTAATCCACGTGCTGAGGCTCTTTATTCCTGTAGGTTTATAGATGAGTGTTGCTCTCTTACAGTGTAGAATTTGGTCTGCAATGCTCTGTGTGGAAAAAAGTTCCTTTACACACTTTGATTATTCAAGAATCAGAAAGGCTGTGACTCAAGTCACATGGGCTATTCATATTAATCAAAACAAAGAGATCCTGTAATTGAATTAGTAGAGTTTCAGTGCTGAGTCCAAGCTAATAATTTTGCCTTCTGCAGACAGACCCAAGGACAACAACAGGATGCATGTGCTTCTTAGATAGGTCACAGTTGTGTGGAAAATGGCATGCAGATGCCTTTTGCATGGCTGAAGTGCAGTTCCACATAGGAAACCTTTGTGAGGCAATGTTTCTAGATAACATTAAGTAGGCAGGTTTCCAGGTGCACTTTTACTAGAAGCTTAGGAAGAGCAACAACATGTGTGCACTCTTATTTTCCAGAATTTTTTAAATTATGTGTTTATTATTCCTGAATGATGGTAATTACAAGTAATGCAGATCACTGAAATGTGCCACCATTCAGGACACTATATATGGACACAGACTGAACTTAAAAGTGAACCTTCATACTACATTTAATTTTTGGGGGTGTTATACAAAACAGAATTGTAGACTTTGATGGGTAAATAAGTATCTCACTGCTTAGAAATCCCTAAACCTGTCATCTTTAACCTTTAGTTACCTGTTTGGCTTCTGTGTTGTCAGTTACAAAATGAAAATTGTGTCTATATGCAGAAATGCTCTTGAAAATGTTGGTTGCTTTTTTGTTCCCCTTCCATCATTTAAGATCTAAAAATTGTGTTTGTACAGTACCTAGATCAAATTAGATGCTGAAAATTCTGTCTTTAACCACACTGTGTTGATCTTTATTTTACAGAAAGTTGAAAGTCTCAAAGAAACAACCAGTGTAAGTTTCTTTAATGTTTATATCTATTACATATAGATTCTGAGATTCAGCTTATTTCCTTGAGAAAATTTTCAAAGCTTTTAACGGGCGGGTGGGATGGCAGAGGCAGCCTGGGTCTGGTGCTGTATTCAGACTTTTGTCAGCACCTTAGAATCATAAAATCATACAATAGTTGAGGTTGGAAGGGACCTCTGACCTCCATGTCACTGTGACAACCTGTGTTGTATGTGGCTGTTGGAAACTTCAGTTTTCTATTTTGCTGTGCTTTGGTCTCTGGATAAAATAGGGGGAAGGTGAAGAAGGGGTTCTACAGCAGTAATATTTCTGTAATGTATTTGTGTGTAACTAATAATACCTGTAAATAAAAATATTACAGGATAGTAACACAAGCTTGGTTTTCTTTTTTTTTTCTTTTCCTAGAGCATGGTAGAATCAATAAAACACTGCATTGTGTTGCTACAGATTGCTAAAGTAAGTACACTGTAAAATATTTTGAATTTTCATCTGTCTGAAAACAATTGAAATCTACAAGTGCCTTCTGTATCATGTGAATATATGAATATATATGTGAATTCAAAAACTGGTATAAGTTTATTTATGCTAGTATTTCATAAACTTAATTAAAATACTGAGTTCAATAGCAAATAGTCCTGTTAATGCCTCTGGTAACAATCCTTTTAACAGTTGTGTTCATGAGAAAGCTTTTCTTTTGGGGTAAAACCTTCTTTCACAGAGTTTGCCATTAGAATAGATAAGAGCTTCAGCAAACATAAGGGTGACAGAATAGAAATCTAACAAAACTCTTCTTTTTGTTTCCTTTAAGAACATGACTAAGATGTTAATCTAAACTGGTCTGGCAAGATTTTTAATAGGTCTGGAGTGGGTGAACCTCTTTAAGTACAAATTGCATTAATTGAGAATGCCCTGTAGGTAATGCATTTATGCCTTTCATTTAAATGTTACTTTTTAAAATCTAGTGAGATTTGGGCTATTTTTTATCAAGTTCTACTTTTACAGGCCTCCATGTACCATATTTATGATCTGTTAATTATGATTTATAATCCTGATTTATATCTTGTGACCAAAGTGAAGTGTTTTGCAAAGCAACTAATTTATGGTATTTTCAGAATTTAAGTCTGAATTTAGTCAGAACACATTCTGATTTATCCAGAAATAGACACAGGCTCTTCTTCAGTTATTTTTTTCTGTAGTCTAGATCAGCTTTTTTCCCAGGTTCAGTGAAAATACTAAGATTTGTCTTCATTCTGCATGCCAGATAAACATTTTGTACAGATGCACTGTACAAAATTTTGAGGCCAGTGAAAATCAAAATAATTAGAACCTTGCAGGATCAGATTTCATTCACTAAAAGAATCACTTTATATTTTGTGACATTCAAATTTCATACCAGTAGCTTAAAAATTCTGAAGCAAAGGTGTGTAATGTCACAGGTTTGTGCAAAGCCATAAATACTTTACAAGTAATAATAAGCTGCAAGAGTCTTTATTTAACACTGTGATATTATTTGAGTCTCTCACTGTAGTGATAGCAAGAAAAGCCTTGTCAATCTTTAATAATTTGCTGTTATTATTTGGTATATTTAGAATTGCCCTAGTACAGTGAAACCAGCAGGCTGTATGTCAATCTTTGGGGACCTGGCAGTCACTTACAGGCAGATCAGTTGGCAGTACACTGGATTTCTTACACAGCTGTGTGTGACTTGCTGCTGTTGGAGAAACTGTGTACACCAAGACTTGCTCATTTTTGGTTAATCACTATATAGATATATTTAATAGGTGTCATTTTCAGAGATTTAATTCCTAGGAAATTTTGTTCCTTTTTAAAAAAGCTCTGCTATGCAATTAGCAAATCTGAAAGAGCAGAATTAAAATCTGCTTTTCACATACTGGATGAAAGCTGGTGGTTGAGTTAGCTTGCTTGTTTCTATTGAATGTCAAATTCCTTTTCTGCTGTGGATGAATTTAGTGGGGGAGAGAAAAGTATGATGGCTTATCTTGTGCTGATGCTCAGAGTGTTTTGAAGTTGTTTAGAATGGACAACACTCATCTTGTAGTGGCTGTTGCAGTAATTTTTTGATCAGGTTCAGTGCCTCCCTGCTTCAAATACCATATAAGCATACAGAGAGGTTGAATTTGGGTCTCCCAAAGATGCCAAGACTTGCTTTCTGTTACACTAAATCAGACCTTGAAGTCCTCCTTTTGGTACCAGTAGATATTAACCAGTGCAAGTAGATGGGTTTATCCATGGGGGAGTGTGTGTGTGTGGGGTGGATTTGCAATTACATCATATTAACACTCCCCCTGCCCCCATTTTTACTCTGCAGTGCCTTTCCCAATAGGAGATAGACTTCACAATTACCTTCTGGTTGCTTGCATAGCTTGAAAATTATTATCACTTCTCTGTATACCAGAACTCTGTTTCAAACACAGCCATCTATTACTAGGATGATTTTGGTACACTGAGGCAAACCTGGTTTTTTGTTGTGGTGGTTTTGGGTTTGTTGTTTTTTTTAAAATTATGTGTTGAGCTGGTTTTAGGTTCTTAAAACAACCTGCCTTGGGACATGGACAGTTAAATTTTCATTAAAGTTACTGGTTAAGCACATGTGTAATCATGTTACTTGTACCCAAAGCATTTTCAAAATACTGAAGGTAAATGGGGATATGTGATAATGCATACAACACTTACCAAAATCCAATCAAAATAAACTAAGTGGGATGTAAGGAACATTTGGCTTGTGTGTGTGGCAGTTGAAGATGTCCAGTTGTGCTGATGTGTGTTGGAGAATACATGGAATGGTGCATCAGTCAGTAAACTGCAATCTTAAGAGATCCATTTTTATGTGTTTTATGAAGTGGCTTTGAACACTTAGATGTTAAATTTTGAATCTTTGCATCCCTTTTTTTCACTCCATCACTTCTGGTCAGTCTTTCTTGTCTGGTTTTGTGGCCCTCCTTACCTCACCAGTGTGCCACATTGCTGATTGTGCAACATGGAGATAAGATAAGAAGCTTCAGGACAGGTGCTGCAACATCTTTGTGTTTTGTTTCTTAGGTCTTAGAGATGATACCATAACATGGAAATTTTGTGTGTTGAAAACAAATAATGCCTTTGGAGTCCAGTGTTATTCTTTATCCTTTGTGAGTTCACAACCCAATGGAACTCATTGCCCTTAGTGGAATTTTTGTCCTCTTGTTCCTCTTGTGCCTTTTAACTGTACCAACTGTAATTCTGGGGAAATACTCCACTGACAAGTCTTAAGATTTACACTGAACAAAGTTATGGATTGATAATGCTGTTAATATGAATTTGGCAGCAGAAGTTGAGAGATTTGGCTTAGTGTTCAGCAAAATGGATACTGTTGCTGGCACAGTGTTAAAAGAATGCTAACTGTAGAATGGTGTTAACTTGTGTGTTGCTAGAGTAATTTCCTCTGATGACAGTTTTATTCCAAGCATTTCATGCTCTTTCACATATGCTTTTAGGCAAAGGCCCCAAATTCTACATTGTAAATAATCTAAAAGCTTTTTAAAGTCTCACAGGGGAAAAAAAAAGCAAAAGTTAAAAAAAAAATTAACTTGTGAAGGCACTTCCTGGCTTTCACAAGGGAAAAGTACTTTTGGCAGTTCTTTAGAAACTGAGAATTTCATGTCTTTTGGTTTTCAGGGACTCACTGGTGTTGCAGGCAGCATTTTGGGGGCTCTTAACCATGATTGTGTTCTGCAGTGCAGGAAGGTTATTTTTAAATTGTTTGAACTTGTGTGGACAGATCCTTCAAAAACTCTCATCTTCAGAGGTGCAGTGATTGTGTATAGAGTTGTTTCATCTGAGTTTAGTTACTGTAGCACATGATGAGGAACTTTTGGTGACTGAAAATGTAAACATTCCTGAGAGAAACTTGCTGTTCTCGCTTAACACAGAACTGATAAGTCATACGAGATCGTTTTGTTGATATTTTTAACATTTTTTCCTTAAGGACCAAAATAATGAGGAGAAGCACGCAGATGGACTTATAGTAAGTTTAAATCTAATCTTTATCTCCCTTTATTTCTGCAGAACGCGTGAACAGGGACCTGAATTTCCACTCATTTTGCAACATACTTCTTCCTTTCTCTAATTTACTGCTTCAAGTGTCTTGTTAAAATGACTATTGAGTCATTAGCTGCTGAGGTTGGCTCACATCCTTGCTTTGAGAAAACTGAGTGGTCAGCTTTGTACTGAGTGTCTTCCATGGCAGTTTTATGACTCAACATATAGATAAAAATCTGCCATGTGAACAGATGAAAGGGAAACTAACTGGGGCAGAAATAGTTTGTGTTCCATCTGAAGCATCTTTACGTGTGAAATAGATCAGCTATCTGTGTGCTTCAAATAATTTTGTCTTTTCTACAGTGCTGCTCATTTGATGCAAAGTTGTATAATGCCTGTTTGAGCAATGTTTCTTCCTTAACATAACTTCTGCATTTTTAATGTAACTTCTGTCATCTTTGGTTTCGGTCACACATGACTTCTCTTTCTTCATTCTCTGTTTGTCACTTGAGTATATTTCAGGTACTTTTAATAGGAAATTGGTTTCAGTAATGCACACCTCTAAAAATCAGTTTGTTTTCCTTACAGCTGACAATAATTGCCAAGCTTTGGTTGACTTTCCATTACATACAGCTTTAACAGAGGGATTTTTCTGGTATGAACTTGGGAGTAAAGACACACATGCAGATTTTGGTTCCATCTTGTTGAAAATAAAAGATGACCCTGTGGAGAGGGTAATTCAGGTCTTAGTGTAATGGCACAGATTCAGTTCCTTGCCCTGGAAAAAAAAAGGTTATACAGCTAGGCACTATGTCAGGCAGAAGGGGGTATGCAAATCAGATCTGCAGCTCAGGAATGTCACATGAATACAGCAATTTACTGTAGTCTGAATTAGTTTGGCCACTCTTTGAATTACCTCTGGGCTGGCTTTTACTGGGGAGAAAAAAGGAAGTATTTCTGTAAGAATATTTTAACTGATGGATCAGTGCTTATGAAATGTTGGTGCTCCTGAGTTCAGTGTTAGCTTGGGCTAAAGGTCAGGATTTCACTTTAAAGTTAGGCAGGAGTATGATCAGTGTTTGATACCATGGGATGACTCTCTCATTTCTGCATGGTTGTTTTGAAGCTGTTTCTATACTCAGGGTAGGAAGCTTTCAAATCTGCCTTCATCAGTTTCCAAACCATGGAGGTGTACCCCAGAATGTTTAACAAGAAACTGCAGTTCCTGTTGCAGTGTGGAGAATTGTTTAAGGACAAGGTTTCAGTCCTGCATACAAAGTCAAAGTTACTTAGTTTTATTTTTCATTTATCAGTGTAGTGTATCATATATTATTAGTTTCCCTAAAAACTAGGGGAGGCAGTAACATCCTGTGTGTCATAGGACCCCCTTGTCTTTTAAATTTCTTAATTCTGCAAATGAGATCATGATTTTAAACTGAAATATGTGAGACAGGGACCTGCCTGTGTTGCATGCATAATTGCACAAGAAGCTCAAGTGATGTGAAAGGCACACTGATTTTATGCTTGAATACAGTGGAGTAATGGTATATGTGCTGGATTATTTATTTGTACAGTAGTTAGTAACAGCAACAAAAATGCAGGAAGCAATTTTTTTGCCTTTTTAAAAAAAAAAAATAACCAATAATTCTGTTTTCAATTAAATAAACCCTGTGCTATAAAAAAAAAATCATCTTCATTGCTTCACTGATTTTAAATGTAGGGTGAAGTTCAGAATAAGAGTTTACCAGGAAAGGAAGCAAGTAAGAAGTATTCCTTTTGTAGGAAAATGGAAGAAACTTAAAATGACTCAGTTTCCCTCAGTCTGCATGCAAATAGAAATTAATAGACGAAAGGGAAGGAAGGAAAGATTTTCTTCTTTTTCTAATATCTGAAACATTGATCTAAAAAGAGGATAGGAATAACCATACTGACTAAATTTAAAGCTCATCTCTATTTTTTTAAAAAAACAGGACTTTTTTTTAATGTAGAATTTGTTATTGTGTAACCTTCCTGTGTTTGATGTTCTTCAACCTAAGAGCAGCAGCAACATTTCCTAGCAAACCGAGGCAAAGATTTTGCAGTTCTGACACTGATTGATGGTTTTAAATTACAAGATGTTAAGAAAAGGGTTTCAGGTGCCTTTTTTCCAAAAAAAAGTTGTTTCTAACAACCCAGGGGAACACAGAAGTACCACTTGTTGTACTTAATTTATACATAACAAACAATGCTTAGATTATAACAGAATTACAGGCTGATGAAGCAAGGCCAAATCATGCTAGCCTGGATTAAGTGACATTGCAGTTTAGATTTCCCAGAGGCTTGTTGTATAAAAGCCAAGACCATACACTGAAATCAGTGACTTTTGTGTCAGGTTGAAGAGATGCTTCATCTCCACAGTGCTCACATTGATATGTAGATTGAAATGTCCTCTACTGGAGGCAGATGGAAAACTGGCAGCTTGCATTGCTAAGAGTTTGAGCAACAAATCCACTTCCTGGCTGTAAGGGTGCTGATGATTCTTCTTCTAATTTATGGGTTGATTTACTATGGTCTGGACAAATTAAATCTTGAAAATAAAAAAAGGATCAAAAAATACAGCTTTCCTATCCTAATCTTTGTCAGATGATTTGCATTGTAACTTTCCACTCTTTGCATGCAGTATTTATGAAACAATGTTGAAATAAGAATTATTTATAGGACAATTCAAATCAGTAGCAAATTCAGTTTAGTGTAAAATCTGTGTGGAGAATTGGAGTCTTGCCACTTTGAAAGTATTTCTCATGTCCTCAACTGTCAATTTGTGTTTTACTTTCTCTCTCAGGAGTTTGCTGTCTTGCACTTGGGGCACTTCTTGTGCTCTCAATGTTCTTTCTATCTGTGCTTTATTTATTATTACTTTTAATGAAGAAAAAAAATAAATGTGCTTTTCTTTGTGTTGTCTCAGAGCACTATAAACCCCGTTGATGCAGTTTATCAGCCTGGTGCTTTGGAGCAGTCAGTGATCAGCACAATGCCTTCCCAAGCAGTTATACCTCCAGGTATGGTGCACAGAAAGAAGTTCAGGAGAAATAATGATGAGCAGAGCAGGGTGCAGCTGCAGTGGGGGTGGAGAGGTCTGTGTAATGGTGGATACTGTTTCACATACACATCAGAGCTGCACCACAGTGGTGCAAAGGAAGGGGAGGGGGTGGGAGGCACAGAGCTTTCTCAGACATCAGGTGAATCTGCCTCTAGTTCTGTGGATAAGTTGATACGTTTTACTCAGGTTACTAGCTTACATTTCTAATTATTTTCTTACAACAAATGAAACTGTGGTTCTCAGAAAAGACAAATGCTAAATAACTGCCATTATTAAAAATGCCATTTTTTTTCTTAATAACAAAAAAGAATTATCAATGACAGAAATGTCTTTTTCTGTCTGAATTACTTCAGTAGAAAAGGATTTCATTTTTGTAGGTGAGGTGAAATAATGTATAATCTCCTTCACAACAAAAGTAGAATTCATTTTTAAATGTGACATCTGGGTTTAACGTATCAAAATATTTCCTAGAACCTGCTCAGTTGTGCAAGTCAGAGCAGAGACCCTCATCTTTGCCAGTGGGACCTGTAGTAGCATCTCTTGGAAATCAGACTCCAACACCAAATAGCACAGGTACAGTTCTGTGTAAATTTCTTAATGAAGCACAAGGAACAAAACACCAATATATACTGTTTGTAGCCTGTCTTGGGTTAGTGCTAATTACCTAATGTAATTAGCTATTAAGGTAACCTTGTATTGGCCTACATCTTTCTTTTAATCAGCATTTAATCAATAATTTCTAATTTTGTAAGAAACCTTTTGAGTTTGTGTTGGTCTTCATAGATTTGAGCAATCTGAGGCAGAAGTGGTGGATTTTAAACTCGTTTGTTTTTATTAAATCTCTAACTTTTAATACTCCATAGGAAGTGGGCAGTCAGCACCTAGCAGCAGTCTCACCTCTCCAAGCCATGTCAACCTCTCTCCAAACACAGTCCCAGATTTTTCTTACTCAAGCAGTGAGGATGAGTTCTATGATGCTGATGAATTCTACCAGAGCAGTTCTTCCCCAAAGCGGTGTATGGAGTAAGTAACTGGAAATAAGCACTCTGTGCTGAATAGTTTTTATCTAGAAGGGCATGGCTTGTTGCTTGTGAAAGTGAAGCTAAATAAGCTGTGTTGGCTTTAAAAAAAAAAAAAAAAAAAAACGGTGAGGGAGACAAAAAAAGCACTCCATGTAACAGAATATTATCCTTTACCCCAGCACTGTGTCTGTGAGGGCACTTTCCTCCTCTGCTCCTTCCCATTCCATCAGGTGTATATGTTGACAAAACTCTTAAAATGAATCAAGCTTGGGAAGCTACCAGCTCAGATGAAATCTCTGACACCATGGTCTATTTCATATGCATGTGTTGCAGCATTTGGTAACTAGACAATTCCCTCTCACATTTAGTGGAAAATAAAAAATTTCAAAGTTGGCTGCTTTTCACCAAAATCTCTATTTACTCATTTTTTTTCTGAATCAGAAAATTAATTTTGAGGTGTGCTACACACCAATTCAAAGCAGAATTAGTCAGCTTTCCCCTTCATTCAGCTCCATTTTAAGTTTTCTGTGAATTAGCATGCAGGACATATATTAGTATCTATCAGTGAACTCCTCAGGGAACTGATGTGTGTGTGTGCCAGATGATACTCATTTGCCCTGAATTAGTTCACTGTGAGGTGTGAGAATGTTGCTCTTCAGTTCTTCAGGGTCTGCTGCAGTCCTGACACGGAGCAGCACAGGGAGCAGCCTGAAACGCCCAGATACCACTGAGTCCCTCAATTCTTCCCTGTCTAATGGGACAAATGATGCTGGTAAGTGGCCTCAGAACATCCCCTGAGGAGCTCTGAATTGTTAACCTGAGTAAACTGTCAGTATATGTATGATCATGCAGGGGGGGTTGGATCTTGATCATCTTTTAAGGTGCCTTCCAACCCTAACCAGTCTGGTTTGATCAGGTTTATCTTTTGTTTAACTAATGGAAGGTTGTAGGATAAAAAAAAACCTTAGTTGTTATAAATAAGAGCTTTTTGACAGCTAATGTGTATGATAATTAAATGCAGTCTGTCTTTGAAGGTTTAGAGGATAACAATTTGGTCTTTCTAGATCTGTTTGATCCTCCTGATGATCGAGAGGATGATGGGGAAGGAGAGTCAGTGGAAGAACACAAGAGTGTTATTATGCATCTATTGTCACAAGTTAGGTTAGGAATGGATCTAACAAAGGTAAAGTTGCTGACTGTTTTTAGGGAAGGGAGGGGGGAGTAAAACCTAAATTCTGCATAAATCAGTGTTAAAGTAATAATTTAACTGCATGTTTGTACTAAGAGCTTGTTAAGCTATAACCTCTCTAGCATGCTATTTTTTTAATTGGAGTTGTTACTTGGTGGGGAAAAATAAATGCAGAATAAATATGTACAACTGCTAAAATCTCTTTGGGAAAACAGTTTCCTATGGAAAGGAGCTGTTTGTTCTCTTTGAACTTGATCCTTGGAGTGCCTGTAAAGCTGGCATAAGAGGAATGCTGTAGTAATGTTTTTCCATGCAGTAGTAATGGTTTTCCTGCCCTTCAGCTTTCTCTACAAGATCACAGTGATACTCAGTAAGAGGTGAATAAAAGGGGAAATTAAGCATATATATTAAGCATAACAATTTGCTGAATTGGGATCTTGTGGAACAACTTATAAAATGCTGTGTGTAGGCCTGGCAAGTACAGAGTTGAATTTTTCCTGAATGTGATTCATGTTGGAGTCTGTCTTAAGGCTGGATGACCAGGGTTCTGAAAGCATTGATCTTTCTGAACAGCATGGTTAAATTTAAATGAGTAATTCCAGACTGAAAAAGGAGAGATTAATTCTTTCATAATTTCCTTAAGTAAATGACTTTAACTGTCTGGTCTGGACCTCAGGATAGATAAGCTTAAAACTTTTCTGGGGAAGTGGTCTGCAGCTCACAAGTAAACTGTGGAAGGTTTCTGGCAGTTCTGAATAGGGAATTGATCTAAAATATGTTTTGGGAACTCCTGGGATATTTGAAATTTCCTGACCTTAAGTTAAGCTGCCAGTAAGCATCATGAGTGTGCATCTTGCCTGCATCAGCAGCAGCAACCAGCACTGCTTTCAGCAGGGGTCTGTGCCAGCAGAGAGCAGATCCACCAGCATGGCACCTGCAGCTGCTGCTGGGAAAGGAAAGGAGGGGGGCAGAGATAAACCTTCATCTTCATGTAGAGGCACATGAGAGGATGCAGCTACATGGAATGAGATTTTTTACTATAAAGGAAAATTGATGTTGCTGTAGTTAGGAACAGCTTCTGGTGAGCTCAGCTGTGTAGCTGTAAATACTCTTAAGTGGAACTAGGATATAGATAAGACAAGAGCCAGTTAAATCTTAAATCTCAGGTTTTTTAGGTGATGCTAACTGGCTTACAAATACCAGAAATCATTGATAAGTTTGGAAACAGTTGGTTTACAGACACAGGAAGTCGTGTGTGCTTTGTGTGCTATTTACACAGATATTTACAGTTAGTATGTAGAATGCTTTTGCATATGTTAAAGTACCTTAATCTGTAGGAGTTGTTTTTCTTCACCCAGGTGGTTCTTCCAACTTTCATTCTGGAAAGAAGATCACTCTTGGAAATGTATGCTGACTTTTTTGCACATCCGGACTTATTTGTCAGGTATTTGATATCAGGATATTTGATATTTGATATCAGGATATTTGATATCAGGAATTTGAGACTGCTTATTCTGACAGAATAAATTGGTAGTTTATGAAGGATTTTGCTTGGATTTTGATCTAGACTTGTAAAAATAATCCAAGTAGTCAACCTTCTACTTGTGAAACAAGGAAACATTCAAAAAGCTTTCCTACTTTTGAGGTACCTGCTTGTTCTAATTTTGTCTCTCCTTTTCTCTCTCTTGGCCCATGCAGCATTGCTGACCAGAAGGATCCAAAGGAACGAATGGTTCAAGTGGTGAAGTGGTACCTTTCAGCTTTCCATGCAGGAAGAAAGGGTTCAGTTGCTAAAAAGCCTTACAATCCAATCCTGGGAGAGATCTTCCGGTGTCACTGGGTGTTGCCAGGCACTGAAGGTGAAGATGATATGGTTAGTTCCTTGTGGTATGTTTTTTGGTGCTTGGAATGCATGTGAGTAATTCCCAAAAGCTTTATTAATCCCCTGACTGAAAGGGCTTGTGCTGTGCTTAAGTGGCAAGGTAGACAAACTATGACAACTTCTTAACAGATCCCTCCTTCCCCTTTTTCTTTGGACAGAGATTTAAAATATCTTGCATAACAAAACTGGAGCTTTTTTTTTTAAGAACTCTCTGACATGTTGAAAATGTTCTTTCTTCTCCTGAACTGTTTCATAGCACTGAGACTTCCAAAGTTCTGATTTTTTTTTTAAGGTACCATTTCCTTAAAACCCTGTATTTTTAACAGTGAGGTTTCTTTTCCTCACTTACAACCTAGAAGGCAGTGCAGTTTCTCAAATATATCAAATCTTTGCAAATTTGGATTCTGAGCTTGGATAATGTTTCACTTGTCTGTCTTTGCCTTCCTTTTGTACTTCATTGGAGTATGTCTGGTGAAGGACACAGTGACAGTAGTGACACTCTTGTGATCTGAAATCATCTGCCAGTTTTTCTCTCACTTGCCCAAGTTTCAGTGAGGCTCAAGGATTAATCAGACTTAAGCACATGAACCAACTCAGTGTCCCCCTGAGTCTAGAGAAAAGCTCCAGCACTTGCTGTGCAACCTGGTGTGGTTGTTTTGTTTTTTGTTTTTTGGTTTTTTTTTTAAAAAGCAAAAATTAAAACTGTTTTAGGCATTAAGAAATTAAGTGGATTTAAATACTACTCTGTAATTGGGTTTATCCATGAGCTCTCAGTTTAACTGTAGTAATTGAGGGCATCTCTCCAAATACATTTGTGCCTTAATAAGTGAAAGTGAAAGCTGCAAGTTCTTTAGAAATCATCATTCCAGGAGTAAGGAGCTATTCCTCATCAAACGATCTGGCCAGGCTGTCAAATATGTTAAAATCACTGCAATGCATTTTTAGAAGCCTTTAAACATGGAAACAACTTCTCTTGGAAGCATCCAGTGATTTCCAAACACTGTCAGTGAGGAAAATCCTCTCTCTTTTGTCTTGCAGGAGCCAGTTTCAGAAGGACCAGTACCTTGGGTCAGCAAAAACAATGTAACATTTGTGGCAGAGCAAGTCTCCCATCATCCTCCAAGTAAGTTGACAGTAACTTTGCCAGCAGGGGTGGCAGCTGGGTAGGAGTGACAGTGAAATCAGCTCTGGGTTTAAATCTGGGATTGATGTTTTCTCTCCATAATTGAAGGCTGGAGGTTTTCTCCATAAACTGTTTTTGTGAGAAACAAATAGCAAGCTCTGTTGCCACACAGGCCCTTTGAGATATTTCCTAATGAATGGATTTGGAAACAATGGTATAAATGTCTTTTGACACCTTCTTCTTCAGTTTCAGCATTTTATGCAGAATGTTTCAACAAGAGGATACAGTTCAATGCTCACATATGGACCAAGTCAAAATTCTTAGGGATGTCTATTGGGGTCCATAACATAGGGCAAGGTATGTGTTGTGTAGACTTAACAGTAGATCATATTACAGAAATCATCATAGTAAACACAAGGAATGTTTGATTTTATGTAATTTGATTGTATATATCTAGAAATCAGTGATTCCTTCTGCATGCTTTCTCTCCTGAAATCATTTAGGGACTGTTTTTCCACATAAATATAACTCCCTGCATTCTCTAGAAGCTAAACATTTCTCAGCAACAAAAGAATGCTCTTCACCTTTCTTTTTTATGGTATCTGGTTTTGGTGAATTATTTCAGGTCATTGTAAGAAGTTTTGTAGAGGTTTTGCTGGATGTTCTTTAAATGTTTTTATTTTTCTTTGACAGGGTGTGTCACATGCCTGGATTATGATGAACACTATATCTTGACCTTTCCTAATGGTTATGGAAGGCAAGTAAATGTTCTGCTTGGCATTTTTCTTTGTGATGCCTTGTAATATCTCATGCTTTTAATATTTATCAGTTAAAAGGTTATAAATGTGTACATATATTCGGAATTGCAGGTCTATTCTCACTGTGCCATGGATAGAACTTGGTGGAGAATGCAGTATTAATTGCTCCAAGACAGGTTACAATGCTTCCATCATCTTCCACACAAAACCATTTTATGGAGGAAAGAAGCACAGAGTTACAGCTGAGATCTTGTAAGCTGGTTTCTTCAGTTCCTCTCACTTTTTCTCTACTTAAATGCTGACCTTGTTTCTGAATAGTCATGAGTGTAAAAGCTTGGAACAGCTACAGCTGATAACTGAGCTCATGATTGCCTGTCCCAGGATGCCCTCTTACAGCCATGATTTGTGAGAAGGAACCAGCATAGCTTGTCCTGCACTAAACCATTCTCAGGAGTTGGCCAAAAGGAATTTAAATTTTCACTCTTGAATTATCTCTTCATGATTTCTCCTAAAAATACAGGAGAAAACCTTGTGATATGGCTGTTCAGAGCATGCCATTAAAGCTCTGCTGCACATTTTTTACATATTTATACCAGTGGTTTGGTGGATTTTGGTTAGACCCTGTGCATGTGCCCAGAGTTGAGAATTCAGTGCAGATTCTCATCTCTTTTGGAGACCTGTTGTAGTGTCAGGAAGTGATGCTGACAACATGAGGTTCCATAACTTGGTTGTAAATCCCTTCTTGACACACACTGACAGATGTAATTTGTGAATTTGTCTTTCTCAGTAGTCTGGGGAAGAAGCTTTGAGCTTGTTAAACCTTTTTTTAGGCTTAAACTCACTCTAAATCTGAAAGCCTGTAATTATTTTCCTAAACTCTAAATGCAGGTGCAGCCCCAAGGCAAGACCTGTCTTCCTCTAGGACAGCAATTCCTTGGAAGCTTTATCCCATTGAACAAATACATGCAAAACTTCTCACTGGTAACAGAACTTTATTGGTGATTGGCTGATACAAAATGGACTGTACTGCAATTAGAATAAAGTTGTGATCCTTTAGGGTCTTCCAGTTACTGTGAAACAGCTGAGAAATGACTGTTTCTTTCTTATTTAGTTCTCCTAATGACAAGAAACCCTTCTGCTCAATTGAAGGAGAATGGAACGGTGTCATGTATGCAAAATACACAACAGGGGTAAAGCAGATTTTCTTTTTTCCCATCAGAAATGGAATATTGTGCTTAAAAACTTTTCCTTTTATGGCTGGTTTTGGGTTTTGTTTGGGGTTTTTTTTTCTTTTTTACACAAACTTTAATACTTGTAAGCTTCAATGAAGCTGCCCAAAAGATCACAAGAACACAGGATTCAGTATAAAAGTCCTGAATTTAATTTTTAGATTTATTCTTAAGGTAACCTGATTTCTGTAGCTAGAACAGAATCTTAAGAGTGATGTTTTTTTCATGTATTTCCTGACAACCAGCATATTGGAGTATGAAGGTATATTCACTGTAAGTCTCTTAAGATAAAAACTGATTTTTAAAATCTCACTCCCTAGGAGAATGCTGTTTTTATAGATACCAAGCAAATGCCTATAATTAAGAAGAAGGTAAGGAAATTGGAGGACCAAGAAGACTTCGAGTCTCGCTGGTAAGAACTTGAGTTTAATGGGCAAATTAAGCCTTTTTTTGTTTATTTGTTTGTTTCTTAGACCCCTGTTTGCAGTACACAGTCTGACTAATGATATATTTAATCTGTCACTGCATGGACGAGCTCCATTGGCCTTTGCTGCAGGTTGGGATCTTAAGGGGGGAGAGGAGACCTGTAGTTTGGTCACATCCTCATGAAAATTAAATGTTCCAGGGAGGTACAGGGAGCTTCACTACATCCTCCTCCCTCCCAGCAACAGGCAGGGCAGTTGTGGTTTAATATATTGGGGTTTTCTGCCCTTTTGGTAAGTGAGACCCACGTTAATTCAAACAAATATTGATGACTAATAGCCAGTAACACATTTTGACAACCTTGTAGCACTCTGCTTCTATAAAACAACCTCCAAATTGCTCTTTTAAGCTTATGGAAAGATGTAACCTACAACTTGAAAATCAGAGACATCGACGCAGCCACAGCCGCAAAGCACACGCTTGAAGAGAGACAAAGAGCTGAAGCCAGAGCCAGAAAGGAGAAGGAGACCTCGTGGGAAACAAGGGTGAGCTTTATTGGAACAGTTCAATACCCTCTAATCTGCAGCATTTATTCCTTTCCAACTGAGTCAGAAAAAGCTTACACTGGGTTACTTCCTCTGCTCTAGTTATTCCATGAGGATGGAGAATGCTGGGTTTATGATGAGCCTCTGCTGAAGCGACTCGCTGCCACTAAACATTGAGGGGTTTAAAACCAGAAACATTCAAGCCTTGGCTCAGCAAAGTTTACATCTGATCCCAGGATAGCCACCAGTGATCACGTATGTACCATTTGGAGAGCCTGACCCTCCCAACTACAGTGGTTCCTATCTCAGGGATACTGGACTGAATGATGCAGAGAAACAATTAAATGAAAGCAGAAATGAAAGTTGTGGCTGTGCAGTGACTTATACTGCACTGCAGGGGCAGCCTCCTGCAGCCCTGGCACTGATGCTTCTAAAGCACGGGGAGCCTGGGCCCTGAAGCAGATACCTTTGTATAACCACTGTGAAGGCCATGGCATTGGAGTCAGTTGAATAATATTCCTGGGTCCTACCTATTTAGAGAGAAAGACAAAACAAAAACCCAAGAAACAAAATGCAAGACATCATCTAAATCTAGTAATGTTTGCAATGTGTAAATATGATTCCTTTGATGGGACAGTTTGTTAGAAAATGCTACGTAAATGTTACCTTCCACCTGTATGATAATCAAATCTTTTGGCATTTCAGTGTCTTGCCCAAAATAACTTTGTTATTTTGAGCTTAAAATGTAACCATAGAAAATTCTACTCAGTGCATCTTAAAGCTTCATAAAATAGATTTTTCAAACTTCTCTTATGGACTTTTTATTTATTTCATAATAAACCTTTGCAGCAAGACTGCTTTTTCAGATGAGTGATGAACAGTTGTTTTATGTGAAATGCATTGGTATTATTTTTTTTTTTTTTCTCCACTGGAATCCTTACAGCTAAACCTACTTCCTAAAGTAGTTAAAGAACTAGCCAGAGGAGCAGGGTTTGCAGCACCCACAGCAGCATTCTTCTGGACTCTGCATCCAGGTTTGCATCTCTACTAGTGTGCCAGTACTTTAGGAAGCTTTGCATTCCTTGTTGTTTAAGTTAAATAATGGTCAACTAGGTAGATGTAGCAATCAGTCTGTTTTTCTTTCCACAGTTAAATCTAGCTTTTATTTCACCTCAAGTCTTGCTGAGTTGCACAAACAGAAAAAAAAACTTAAAGAAACAGGTGTGAGCTTGAAGCCTTAGGCTTGTGCTTTCTTTTTTTTTTATTTTTTTCCCCCCTCCTCCTACTCACACTATAACTTTGCCAGGACACCTGCAGAACACTTCCTTGGAAAAGCTGTAACTCTAGTAAACAAGTGGCACAGGAGGAAGGATGCACAAGACAGTCTGAACAAAGAGGCAGGACAGCTGGAGAAGAGAGACCGTGGCATCGTCCTGAGAGCTGAGGAACTCTCCTTTGAGTCCAGCAAGAAGTCAGGGCTGTGCCTGTGCTTAATGAATCCAGGAGATTAATGAGAAAAGTTGTTGGGAGTTTGAGGAAAGCTTCCTCAGTATCTGAATGGCCATTTCTTCATCACAGCTAACACTACAGGCCTGGCTGTAATGCCTATGTTGCAGGACACACCTGTACTACTCATCACTGCAGGGCAAGATGTCAATTTTATTTTAATATTTTATGGTAAGGGAGAACATTGAGAGTTGATGTGTAAGCTTTGATGTCCTTGATGGAAGTAACACCAGTCATAAAAGAAGATGGGGGCAAGAAAGTCAGATGAGGTATTTCACCAGATGAAGAATTCTGTGCTTCTGAGGCAGCTGTAACCTCTGAGTCCCCTTCATGTTTTCCATATCCAACCACCTGGGAAAGAAAGTTAGCAAACAAGAAACTTGGCTCAAATAACCATAACAATTAGGAATGTAGAATATATTAACAGTAACGTGGATTGAAAGTTATACAGAGTTCTGCTACACCCAGAGTGGGCTCCTGAAGGTTATCAGTTCAGCATTTCAAATGCTGGCAGCCTGGGGCTGACAAACACTCACGTGTACACTGAGCACTTTCTTTGTGTTGCTTCTGTGAGCTTGGAACCAGGTGACCAGGTCTGACTTGGTAACTGACTTCAGTGCTTCAATCTGAAACCACAGGAACCAGGATGAAGCAGCACAGTGATGATTCATGTCTCTTGAAACATGAGAAGACTTTTTTTTTTTTTCTACAGATTAACTCCCTTAAGATAAAACAACCTTTTAAAAATAGCACCTTGGTTTGGGACCAGGGTGTCAGGAGCAGCATAAATCCCCTTATTTACACTCTGCATTTACAGCTGCTGCAAAAGCAGTGTCTGAGCATTCCCCTGGCATTGCTGAGAAATGAGGAACCACAAACCTCCCGGGCCAGCCTGTCAAACAGATACTGCTGTGTCACAACTTCATTCCAGTTCCTGTCTACTTCTTCTCCAAGATGGGAGTCTTCACATTCTTTAAGTTTTATCAAAGCTGTAACCTACATTTGGAAAAGACAAAATTATTTTAACAGAGTAAGGGTTTAAAACTACCTTAATTTACTGTTCATATGGACTGAAGGTGAATGAAAACCCAAATTACATGGACAAAGCAGTTAATTGCATTCAGAATTAACTGTAAAGGGCCAGAGAGCAAATGTTTAAAGAATGCAGAAGGGAGTAAGGCAGGATTAAAAATTGAGTCCTTTGACTTTTATGTCATAGATGTAACCAAATCCTCCAGTTTGGTTTCCATTTATCAGTTCAAGGAAAAGCTTTTTCAAGATCAAGTTATACCTGGGTGCTAAAAGCATCTTCAGTTAAATGCCTTATTTTATCTTCAAAGCAAGAAAGAAACTCCTCTATTTTCATGTCAACCAGTTCAGAACTAAAAGAGAGAAAAAAATGACATCAGTCAGGAAAGACAACAGTGAGGGGTAAAGCAGCAAGACAGCCCCAAGTGCTGAGGGAATGTTTGGGCCATCTGTGAACACCATCTTTTCTGTCTTCCCTAAGTACCAGTAAGTAAAACCAGGGCTCTGGTTTTTTAGCTGCATGAATCAGTGCTGTTCAAACACAGAGCCCTGAGATAACCAAGCAGCCAGAGGAGTCACTGCAGTGATGCTCTCAGGACCCACACTGGCAAACCCCAGAGCAGCACCTGGTGCCAGAGCTTGTGGTACCAGGAACCCCAACTGCAGCCTGGAGCCCTGCACAGGAACAGTCATGTTCCACTGCACTGAGACAAAAAGAAAGAGAAATAACAGGAGGTGGTGGATTGGGAGGTTTCTGAAACATTAAAACCCTCACAGAGCTCTCAGTGATGGATGAGTCAGACCTGCACAGATGACAGAGAGCTCAGGAATGAATGGGTCACTCACGCCTGAAAATTAGAGGCAGCAGCACTCTGTGCTAATCAAAGCAGTATTATTTTTTGTAATTTGCATATTTTTAAATACCCTTTTGACTTTGGCAGGTGAAATACCTGTGGTTAGCCCCAGCTTTGAACAAAACCATAATGGTGTTCTATCTGCAGAAACCAAACTGGAACAGCAGCCACACAGGATTTACTTGGCAACAGATTTAGCTCTCTTGGCAGAAGATGGTGAAAAGGGCAGTGGGATATTTCAGTTAGTCTGTGGATTACTGATCCCAAGTCAAGACTGCTGCAGTTTTAAGAAGCTTAAGGCTATTGCTTTATTTAGTTGTTTTGCAGTCACTGTGTCACAGCTGTCAGCAGCATCACAAGCTGAGGCCATGACTCCTCCTGCCATTCCCCTGGGGCTCTTACCTAACTCCTCTGAGAATTAAAAAAACCAAGTCACCCTCCATGGCCTGGAACAGGTGTGAACTCTGCCAGCTTAGAAGAAGCACAGAAAAGCTCAAGAAAAAGCAAATGAGTCAGCTGTGACCTGACCTAACAGAACAAGTGAAACTCTCCCAGTAATAATTATTCAGCTGGATGTTGTGTGAATACAGTGGGATACCTCCCTGCATCCCATCAGGCTCAGATGTTCAGTGCCTGAATACACACAGGCTCCAAGGGCCACCTTGTTCAGCTTCACTTTTCTAAACCCAGTTGCCATAACTTTCCCCTTGCTGACACACTTCTTGTTCAGGTGACAGCAGCAACAACCACCAGTTACTGAGCCACAAGACAGGAAGGGGACAGACAGCTGATTCCTCAAGTCCCCAGCAAGACAGAGTCCTGCAGCAGAGCTGGTCTGGTCTGGCCTGACCCCACTGCCTGAGCCTCTGCTGGGAGGAGGAGGTGACACGGGGCCCTGTGGTCACTGGGCCTGGCAGTGGTGACCAGCACTGCCCACGCAGCACACACTTACTTGTATTTAGTTGCCTGGGTTGCTACTGTGACTGAGAAGCCAAGAATTCCAGAAGTGTTCCTGCAGGTAGGGTACACGTGGTAGCTTCATAAAAACAAGAGGGGAGAGAGAAACAATAAAGTCATTCCACAAGCACAATTAAATTTTTGTTTATGGGACAAGCTACAAGTTTAAAAGCGTGCTGATAATTTAGAAAGAAAAATCTCAGATACGAATTCTCAACAGACTCTGCATTTCCTGCAGCACTCCAGAGTTTTCTCATTTTCAGGAAATCCTTTTACATTTGGTAGAGTGTCTGTGTCTGTGTTCCTGCAAACTAAATCATGGTGGTGACAAAGCTGTAGCTGTGACAAGCTTGCTGCAGTTTCCTGAGGCAGAAGGGTGCTGCTGCTGCTGCTACACACCACAGAGCTGCTCTGATCACAGCCCTGGGGCCCGTGGGGCTGACTTAGGAAGCAGAACAACTTGAGACACTGCATAATTCTGAGTTAATACACTGGGAATAGATGGAATTCCCACAGGACTCAAAAAGCAACTTGGCCACAGGTTGCCCATGGCTGCCCTCGTGCTGTTTCCATTACAATAATTGAGGAATTAGCCACTGTGCTGGAAGGGTTTCCAGAGTTAAAATACTAGGGGGCAGCAAAAGCCTGTGGGTAGAAGCTACAGCCAACTCACCCAAGGGTCTGCTTGGTTCTCAGGAAGTCAAAACAAGGCTCTTCCATGTGCATCTGGAAAGGAGCACAAATGTGTTGTTACAGCAGAAGTGATGCTCTCTGTACAGAAAGTGACCACAACATCTGTGAAGAGCTGAGGTGCTGCCTTTCCACCACCCCCACTGGGTTAAGAGAGGTCTCAGTCTGCCATACTGTCCATCCCTGCAGCAGTTTGGGGATCCTGTCCCAAACACTTGGACCTTTGATCAGCAACAAATCCATGCTCTCCCTCATTGTCCCTTGTAGCCCCACGGCCTTATCTTGGGTCACAGCATTTTCAGGGAACACTTTGGGATGAGTTGGGAGGCAGTGACTTACCACAAGCAGCTCCATCACCGTGTATTCCCGTAGGTTCCTGGCACCTGACTAGAAAGAAAACAAAGAATTTAGGGTGATTTTGTGGAGTTGGATGCTGTAGTTCAGACCAAGGTGACAGCTGCAGCACACTCCTCAGCCCGGGCTGCAGCACTGAAGTAGAATGCACAGCAGGGACAGCTGGAAAGTGCTTGTTTCCTGGGGGGGCCTCAGCCCAGGACCCTGAGGGCACCAGAAGATCACCAAGGCACAAGCCCAGCACAAGCCCAGGGCAGGAGCTCAAGGTGCCTGTTTCAGGAACACCACACGGGCTGCCAGAGCTCACCTGGGTTTGGCCTCTTGGGCCCAGGGCATGGGGCACACACGACTTTTTGGCAGGTTCTCTCTGCCATCCCTGTCCAGAGGCTGCTCCAAGGCTGAGACACAAGCACACTATAACATCAGCAAGTACCAGAGGGAACAGAGCCATACAGCCAAGCTAACACCTCACCTGGTAATACACTGTCACTTCAGAGTTGGCATCACCTTTGTTGAGAGTTTTCACCTTACAGAGCAGATGTGTGTTTGGCAAATCCACCACCCGGAACTGAACGGGGCAGGGATGGACCAGAGGAGCAAACTGGAGCTTTCTGGAGGGAGAAGAGACAGCAAAGCATCAAACACCCACTCACAGCTAAAACCAACCCAGCACCCAGGGATTTACACACTCAGTCTGACATTATTTTCCCCAAACCTCAACCTCCTGCCTGAACTGCTGTGATGAGTGACCGCCTCCCACGGGCACTGGAGGAGAGAGGGGAATTCCTGCATCGCTCCCACCCAGACCCCTTCCCCCTGAAAAGAATCTTAACCTCATTCTGGTTTCCCTATGATGAATGCTGCAAAAGGCAAGAGATACTCACTGAACAACATAATTCAGAAAATCCTTTGCTTCCTAGAAGAGAAAGTGTAAACATTAAGTTTTTATTTAAAAGAGAATTATTACCCCAACACCGCAGGGCATCGCTTGGGAAAGTGACCCCCAGAGCAAGGAGCACCCCAGCTTTGCTGTGCCACCTACATCCCTGCCCCCTCGCCTTACTCCAAGTCCCTCCAACACCTCTGCACCACTCTGCAAAGCTAAAAGCATCTCCAGGCAGTTTCTTGCACTGTAACTTCTCCGGAAGGAGAAGCCAGAGAAACAGTGTCAGTCATCACACAGGCAAAGGGTGGACACTGGAGGAGGGAAGGGCTCTCTCTGGTGTGTGAAGTTGGAGCTCTGGGAAGGAGGCTCTTGGGCTTAAATGGAAGAAATGGGAGGATGGAAGAGGAAGAGCAAACCAAGTGTAGGAGTTAGTGCTGCCTGTGCCATGCTGTGGAAGCAGCTTAACTCACGCAGGCTGAACTCACCATTCTGAATAAAAATTCTTAGCAAATGACAAATTCTCAGACCTTCTGTGCTAGAGCTCAGGAGGGAACAGCTGACCTGGCAAGAATCTGACCTCCCAAAAGGCACATTTTCTTTAGGAGGTTTTAAACCAGTCTGAGCACAACCATCACCAGCTATGACAAACTTCTTGGCACAAATCACAACTGCAGATATCTCTCCCGTGCCAGAGGCAGGCACACAGTGACACTGGATACATGGAGCTGTGCCCCATGACATCCATTAAATAGCTTCACAGGATGGTGTGTGGCCTGCTCCCAGGGGAAAAGACTTCAATGAATACTGCAGGTGTTTAACAAGACTGGAGGGGACTGGTGAGCTCTGCTCAATCACATTTGCAGGATAAATACACTTTGAGGGAAGCCTCCTCCTGTGGCACCACCACAGCAATTCCTTAGTATCAAATATATCAATGCAGCAAACAACATAAAAGCCAAGGGCAGCAGAGGCAACAGGCTACATGTGTATTTCCAACACATTTTACCCTCTCTGCAGTTTAAATCCCAATTTCTGAAAAAAACCCACAAATTGGCAACTACAGACACCCCAGGGGCTCATCAGGATGTGTGTTCCTGAGTGGTTAGAGGTGACACTGCCAGTGCCAGGGAGCCTCCAGCCTGCCAGCACAGAGGAGGCAGCTGGCAGGGGAGCACTGCAGCAACTGTGTTAAAAAATATCACCTTAAAGCAGGAGTTTCAGTGTGTGCCTGGGGCTGAAGCTGTACTTACTCTGCTCGTGAAGTTCCCTTGTACAAGACCCTCTACAAAGAGCTGTGATTTGAAAGCCTCAACGAAGGAGGAGAGAGACTCAATGGAGAGCCCCTTCATCAGGGTTTGGTATTTATCTGTCATGGACCACCTGCCATGCTCTAAAATCAGGAGACGAACATCCCTGCAATGCAAGAAGGGAAACAAAACCAGGGGCTGTGTAAAGAGCTGTTCAATGGCAGCTGCTCAAAGGGCACCTCAGTGCAAGAGGGGCCATTTCTGACTCAGGACTGTACTGGAGACAGGCAGATGGTCTCCAGGAGCATTGCTGTGGGCTGATCTTGTCCTCCCTCAGCACCTGGCTATGGGTTGCTTCAGCAGAGCAGCTCCCTGGATGTCCAAGGTGACCCTCAGTTTTTGTCTTCCCCAGAACTCACTTGGCCAGTGTCTCAGGCTTGATGAGGATGTTGAAGTATGTTTTCTTCAGCTGCTCTGTTATCATTTCAAAAACTGCTGGAGTAAAGCTGAAGTCAGACAAATAATCAATGATGAGCTGAAACAGAAGCTGTAAAGAAAACAGTTTTAATCATTTTGTATTTTGTTGTTTGGTTTTTTCTTATAAAGAACTGATTAAAACTTAATCTTATATAATAGTTAAAAAAATCATCATTATTTGGTCAACATAACAGACATGCAGGGTTACTAAATCACATTCCTCAGTTGTTAGATGTTCTTCACTAAACATCTCTATACCAAATCACAGTTTTCAAAGGACAATATTTTTAGGAACTGAATGAAAGAAGCACAATATCCTGAACCAAAAGCGAGTTTCCACGTTCTGTTGAAACAAACCTAGCCTGCAATTCCCAACATTTCTGTATCAGATATATCAGTTTTAGCTTTTACAGCTGAGCAGCACCATGGCACTGCAGCAGGACTTACAGGTAGTTTATGATTGAATCCTTTCACTCGAATGATTAAGCCGTGCTCTCCAGCTACCAACTTGTACTCCAGCTGAGCAACGTCTGCTTCATAGGCAGGTTCACCAAGATTGTGGGAAAGGATGTTGACAAATGTATCAAACAAAACTATGCTGGATGGAGAAAAAGGGCAGAGGGTTAAAAAGAAAGAGAAAAAGAGGAAGGAATACAAGAAAAGATAAAATCAAGCCCAGTGAGTTTGATGGCACACACAGGAAGTTCTCCAATCAAAACGTGTCAGTACAATGTGAGTCAAAAAGAAATTTTCAGCAAACTTGGAAATACAGAATATGCAAGTTGCCCTTTGCCCAGAGGGCACATGACACTGCTTAGCAATTATTTTCACATTCAGCTACACTTTGCAACAAATAAACTACAGCTGAGGTAGCTCTGTCACAGCCAGCTGCTGAACCACTCTCACCACACTACAGATAAAACCACAGTGGAAGTGTAAGAACATGAAAAAAGGAAGCCTTATTCTGTTCTGGTTTAAAACTTCTCTCTCTTCACCATTTTTCACAGGGTAGGGAAATTTAGTTATTCTGGAAGATAAGTACAAATAATATAATCCTTACTTCTCAGCAGACTGCTGTATCAATGGAGAGATCAGATGGAAACGAACATAACCTGAAGGGGAGGAGAAACTTCAATCACCAATTGTGTAAAAAGTGGCAGATTTCTAAATTTAAATATATTTCCACTGGATTATTCTTTGCTCACAATCTGAGTCTAGTGAAAATGGTCATTTAGCTATGTCCTCTCTTTTTCACTCCAAAATTTCCCTTGAAAATATGAAATAATAGAAAACACAAAGCTGTGCTTTGCAGAATACTCTCTCTCATGATGTGACCAATGTAAATAAAAAAGAAAACCCCACAGAACATCTGTTTAACAGACACTAAAATCTGACATTCTGCTTGAAAGAAGAGAGATATTTTCCCCATTTGTCTTGGATGCAGGCTGCATTTTTCTCTTTCTGTCGAGCAGATCACAGTCTCCTCTAATTCATGTGTTCCCTCATTTTCAAGCCCCTGTCTCAGTACCATATTCTGTCTGCCAGATTCTGCCCATAGTCAGATATTCACAGGTCAGTGCATTTCAGTGATCCCACTTTTAACCCCAGGCATCAGCAGGGTTCCTGTGCTGCAAGGTATTTTACCTGCTTGTCTTTTACTGTAGCTCAGAAACACATGAAAAGAACCTCAAAGGAAGAGCTGACAGTAAACACTGACTGTAAATGGTGAACACCATCATGTGTTATTTGCCATCAAATAAATTCCAGCTGGTAAGAACAAGGACTTTCTATTCTTCAGAAAGCCCTCAGGCATTTTACCTTTTGGGATTTTGAATTTATCATCCTTCCTGTACCAGAGACAGCCTTGTTGTGTGCTTAGTGTTTTGACTGGATATTCTGTCTCAGGGCAGTCAGCAACTTTCAAAGCAAAGTCAGTGGCTAACATAAACAAAAAACAAAGCAAAACCAGAAGTTAGTGGATTACACAGCCAGACTGTATACCAGAAAGTCTTCAAAATTACAAACAAAATATGTTTTCCCTCCCCAGTTTGCTAAATTCTATGTGATAAGTCCTTCCTGGACACAAATAACACTTATTTTTCAATTTCACAACAGAACAGTGGCTCAGAAGAAGTGCAGTGATGCTGCATTCCATCCAGGATGCAAGTAATATGTTTATTTTTATTTGGTTTTGGCCACAAAGACAAGAATTTAGGTGTTTGCAAAAACAGCAGGACTAAGTAAACAAAACTGCTCTTCTAGGGTGTCCTGAGCTCTGTGTTAACTGTTGCTGAGTGTGTGAGGCCTGCTCTGTTATGGTCACATGATCTGTAAGCTTACACCTTAAAAAACTTATTTCTTATAAAAAAAGCAACATTAAATAAAATTTAGGTGAACAGAAGTCCCAAATTTTTTAATTTTCAAAACCAGATTGATATACAGATGGAAATCAAGACTGCTTCTACATGACAGAAAATTCTCAAAAAATAAACTATCAGAGGAAGACTTCACTCATGCTCAGGTGCCTTACCTATATATTTGTTTTCTTCTGGAAGGTGTAAATCTTCATTTAACTCGAAGTCACTGGCCCATAAATCACTCCAGCACTTGTCAATATCTATTCAAAAACATGAAATGCACTTGGTTACCCATTACTTATCACAATAGGCAATGCTATCCTATTTCCTAGACCTGTCATCTCACCTCTTAGCTATCTCCATGAAGAGCTGCAGGATGATATTTTCTTAAAGTCACCTTGTTCATCATGACTCTTTTTAAACCTCTTGATATGAACTCCCCTGGAGCAGGACTGAGCAGTCCTACTGAAATAAATCAACCCCCCCTGCATTAGTAACCCAGCTTCCAGCACACCCTGCCCTTCATTCTCTGTGTCCTTCTCCCTTGCTCAGGACTTGAAGGGCAGCCAAGCAGAGGGCTCCCTGGGATCCCTGCCCTCTACAACAATTGTTAATTAGGGAGTGGAAACCAACTGATAGCAAACAAAGACCAAGAACTGAGTAGGACAGAGCATTTGACTAATGAAGAGATCAGTTTAACACTGAGGGGTCATTTCCCTGCTTCCCTCTGGTTGCATGTTGTGTTGTCACACCTTTTATCTCTCTACTGCATGAATCAGACATTCTCTGAATTTCTGCCTTTGTTTTACCTTCCACACTGTACTGGGTTCCAAACCACCTCTCTTTCAGATGACAATGGCCCTCGTTGGCAGCAGACAGCAGAACCAGGTTGGCTCTCTGAGGACTGAGCTGGTTAAGGGCATCAGCAATGACCTGCAAGGTCAAGACAATCCTTCAGTTCAAATGGCTCTGCCTGACCCAGCAAAGACTTCTGAGAACAAGGCATAACAAGCTTACAAAAATTATAAATATTCTTTCTGTGTATAGTGTTTCAATTAATACAAAGCTTGTGCCCCTGTGATGCCAAATCATAAATGCCTGTACACACACCTGTCTTATACAGTGTACCCACAGATTCTTTACATCAAAACACATCACCAGGGTTCAAAGAATATTTACCTCAGGCTTGTATTCAAACAAGAGCTGGTCTCCTGTCAGAAAATCCTCCTTTGGAAACAACTGCATGTTTTCACAAAGGCTTTCCACATAGTCAAGTGGGTCTGTCTGCAAGCAAACAAAGCAAGCTGGTTTTCACATAATCAGAAAATTAAAATATCAAATTTCTGTGCTGAGAAGAGCTTGACTGGTCAGGTATGTTGAGCATGAGTCACATGCTGTTCTTGTTATGGCTTTTAGTTTCAGTCATTAAATTAATATATTTCATAACCATAACCATTGCTCAAGACTCCTCTAAGAATCCTGAAACATCAGACACATCATCCATCTCTGTAGAAAAATCCTGAACATGCAATTTAGAGTCCTTAAGCCTACTAGATTTACTGGTTAAGACCCAGCAGAACACACTCCTTGCCTCCAGGGAACCAACCAAGTCCTGGTCGGTCCAATACACTACACAGCCATGCTTCACACATTTTAGTTCTCTGCTGTTCTGGAGAAAGCTTTTGTTAGAAGACAGATTGTTGTAATCTTGGGATAGCTGAACTTGCCTAACAAATTCGTAACGATTGCATTCTACTAAAAAAACAACCAAAAAACCAACACCACATGGCATTTTAAAACTGCACTTACAAACCACTGTAAACTGCTCCTACCAAAGAAGTGCACTGCTCTCATCCATCACCTGGGGTTGCTGGCAGCAGTCCCTGCTGTCTTATCACTCACAAACATAATTTCTGTTATCCAAAGGCCACTCAAGACACTCAATATCCTCCATATGCTATTTGGAAGGCAGAGCTACAGATGCAAGGATTTGCTAAAAATGGCATTTCTAACATCTGATGCTCACAGCAAAATGCTGAGTTTTAAGAGTGTCTGAAAATACTTGGAGAGTCTAGAAAGAAAAAACCCTTCACTTTTGATACTTCTTTTTTTTTTTCCTCCTTCTTCCTGCACCTGTGTACTTTTAAGGAAGCCAACAAACTTCAGTGATGCTTTCAAGCTATAGATGTAGTGCATGGATCTGTTCATGCCAAAAAAGCATGTTACCAAGAGAAAAACAGGACATAGCTAAATGTGGTGAGAGTAAGTCAATGAAGTGAGGCATCTCACATTATCCAAATTGTGTTCCTCTTCTTTTTGTCTAATAAAAACAAGAGAGATGCTAATTGCAAAAATCTTTCAGCAAGCCACACAAAGCCACATTTGTTGTAACTGCAGACGTGGGGCAATTAGCATCTCTAGCAGGTAGAGATTGAAAAAAAAAAAACATTTAGTTCTGTTAAAATTCACAGTATGTCTCAGCCTAGAACACAAATTCTTTCAGCAAAACACAACCCCATTAAGTGCATAAACTATTTCTGATAGAACAGATCTTTGAAAGCAAATGCATTTCCAAATCAAAAAGCAAAGCCTTTTAAGGTTTACCTAGATCAACACAAAACAGTGGATGAATACCTGTTCCTGGTAGCGGAATTCATTGGCTTCAATCTTTTGTATTTCTTCCCATATTCTGTGAAGGAGGGAGAAGGAAATAAAAGTGGATTTCCTCCATCATTCCACAACATTAATTGAGAATCTGAAGAAAAACAAGTACTCTAGGAAAGACACTGAGGTACCAGACACAGAAGCCAGTGTTACAAGCACTTCCCTTCCACCCAAAGGTGCATTTCTCAACTGGCAGAAAATTTTGCTACTTTCTGGAGAAGAAGCTTAACTACAAAGAGTCAAAATGACACCAAATTAACATAAATACTAACACCAGAACACTACAGATTTATCCCAACAAATTTATTTAAATAGACACAAAAATGCACCTAACATCTCTGCTACCTCAGCTCACTAAAATTAGAATTAGATCACAACAAATCAAACTAAAAGCACCAAGAATCAAGCATAAACATTTGCAAATTCATTTTTAAACTTTAAAAACTGGTAAATTTCCCACACAGAAAAGCTTTAGTACCAACTCACTGTTTATGCTCCTGTAACACCACAAAAAGGGCAAACCCCACAAATGGAAGGCTAATGGAGAAATGCAGTCTCACAAATACCTGATGTAGTGGCAAACACTTGCCTTTTATCTGGCCCTCTTTTTTGCAGCATCTTCACATACTGAAATACAACATGGGCCACCTGCAGACAGAAAGAACAGATTCATTTTTCCAGACATTGGGAAAACAGTAAGTAAATGAAGTTGGAGTAAATCATACCTCATAAAAGTGCTTGTAACCTTCATCAGTCAAAGTCACAGAAATGCTGAAGATGGAGTAAGTGGAGTTCTGTTCAAATCCTGTCTCACCATTTCCTCCGTATAATGCAAGAGCCCAAAATCTATGGAAGAGTTAAAGATACATATTAATTACTATTTCAACTTTATTTGAACTTATTTACAGTAAATGTGTCATAGCTTTACTTCAATGCCTGTCAGTGTGCTCACAGTTTACACAAAGCTTTTCCAACAAGCTGTGAACCTCAGGATACAGAATTCAAGAAAAAAAAAAAAAGTGAAAAAGCTAAGTTACATTTAAAGATCAGTCACAGACACTGCTGATCCATGTACCACAGACCAAAACCCTCTTATTTCTTGCTTGAGTCTATCAGAATTTTAAACAATACCACTACAAAATGCAGATGTTGGCTTGCTTTTGTATATATAGGAAAAAGTACAAAATAGAGTTTGCTTTTATTTTAATGATAGCAAAGTCTTTAATAACACTGTTAATAAAATGCATACTTTTTCCTAAGGAAAGAGAGGACACTCCCTTTGCCTTCGTGTCCCACCAACCAGGAGATATAATGAAGAGGCTTCACCCTAAAAGAAAATTTGAAAGATATTAAATGCCAGACATTTCATAATGCCAGACATAAATTTCACAGAGAGAATTCAAATCACTAGACAAATGACTGAAATATACACTGTCTGCTTCTCCATGGCAAGTTTTGCATTTTCAGGCAGCATTAGGATAATAAGTTAAAAACGTGGGAGTTCACAACATAATGACTGAGTCAGTGAGGAACGATGTTAAATCAGCTCCATTTATAAAAGGAATCAGACCTGCATCAACTGAACTCATTTAAAAAACACAAATAAATGAGATTCTTTGGTTTGTTGTGAAGGTCAATAAATTATTCAAAACATAAGCATGGCAGAAGTAAAATGCAGCACCACCATACCTGTAATACTGTTCTTGTGGGGGAAGAGCCCAAGTGATAGTCAGTGAATGAACTTTCCTGATTGGAACAACTGAACACAAATAAATTTATTGAATATAAATATACAGGATTAGACAGAAAGAATTTTACATAATTGAGAACAAAAATGGTTAAAATTTATTCAGAACCACACAGAATTATTCTACCAAGCACCCTGATCACACAGAGGAAATACAGAGCTTGGTATTCAAGACATTTCAGTGAATCTGTTCACTTACCTCTGTAAAGCTTGTGAAACTCTGGTGTGTCAAAAGGCTGAGTCAGATGGCCAAAGCTGGGTTTGGGTAAGCCACTTAAAAGCAAAATTAAAAGTTTGATGTTACTGGCAAGGATTGAGGGCTACACTGAGATAACCACAAGCATCCATAGCTCTGAGATCACAGCCAGAAAATGGCCCTTAACAAAGGGTGCAGCCCAGCACCCAGCCAGCCCCAAGGGGAAGGCAACCTGGTGTGCATCTGCACTCTGCCCAGAAGACCCAGTACTGACCCAAGATTTAGATACCCCATCAACTCCTCCCCCTCCTGCAAAGTCTGTAGCAATAAAAAGCTTGTTTTCCTAACAGGGGAAAGGAAAGCCAAGCACAGTAAACGACTTCCAGTGTTGGCCCTGGATTCACAGAATCCTGCTGGATTGTCTTACTGGGAAGGAGAAACAAGGACAGGGGTTGGGACAGACAAACGTGTCTCTGCATTAGACTTTCACAAGTGCACTTTCATACACCACAGAAATAATTAGTGAGTTACTAAAAACAAAAAAGATTAATTTCTAACCAGTTGCCACCCTATGGATGACTCAGTTTCAGGATATGGTCTTTATTTTGCTGCTCATTATTTTTGACATAAAGCAAAGATAAGAAATGTAATATGATAAACCAGGTTTGAATGATTTATCATAAAACCAAGGTATCAGCACTCATTAAGGCTAAATAAATGTTAAGCATAAACAAAGTCTTCTTGCAACAACTTATGACAGCCTTTCATTCCCAAAGTTGCCCCTTTTTTTTCCTTTAGTGTTTTTCCAAGTGTTAATTTCCTTAGCTTCTCCAATAAGGGATGTTTTTTAAAAAATGGTCATTCTATGAACAGATAATTTTATAATTTCTAAAACCTTTATGCATCAAAAGAATCTTACTTATTTGGGATCTCGGAGAAGATTTCTGTCACCCACTTCTCCAATGTATCCAGTGTTTCTAATAAGGAGAGAAAAAAAGAAATCCAGAAATAATTTCTTCAGTAATTTCCTGAAATATCTAAGACAAATTCTTTATCTTATCTCTTCATGTCAGTTATTTTAAAGGAGCTGCAAGCTGCAGATTTCTACATGATAAACTTCAAAGCTGTCAGTTTGAGTTAATTCTTAGTATTCACTAAACTGTATCTTTGGTCACAGCTCTGGTTTTGTCTATACAGTTTTTGTATAAACTGTATATACTGACAGTTTCTTTTGTTTTAACAGAGACAGAAATACAAAGCAGACCTGGCTTGCTACTCAGTCCCAAAGCTTTTCATCCCAAGCACCAAAAGAAACAATATTACAAACCATCACTACAGAAATTATTATTCAAGAGGCATTCAACTCCCTAAGAATTTCTAAGAAAGAAAAGAAAAGCACAGAAGAAGAAATTAATTACCACTTCTGTTAAACCATCTCCATTTTACAGATGGGCACCACTTTGAGTGTTTAACAAAACCCCCAACCACAAACCTAATTTGAATGAACACAACTATTTATTTTCAGCACAGGTGTCTACTACCTGTCAAACTTCTACAGAATTTCCTTGTTATTCTCAGCAGAAATGACCCATAGGTCTAAAGCTCTTCAGTGAAATGGAACAGTTTCAGTTAAAAGTTTCTCAAGAAGTGGCAAGGTGACAATAACACAGCACAATTGCTCAAGTTTCATTTGGAAACCAGGCTAAAACCTACATATAAACACCTCCTGCAGGACTGGACACTGGAACAGCTTGGCCTACAGCTGAACTTGTGCCAAAGGCACTGCACCAACAGCAGCAGTGAGCCTGGTTTTTAAGGAACAACTGGTGTTACCTTTAGACTGGACAACCAAAGTCATGTAATGAGCAGAGTAATGGCGCTGCCAGAAGTCCCTCAGTCTGGTGTAGGTGTCAATATTGTTCAGTTTGGGCTGATGCTTGAGTGTATCTGCATTACCTGTCAACATGAGAAGGTGGTTAGATACCTAGACACTGGTTAAGCCAGACCAGATATATCAAGAATTTCTTTTCCTCCCTTGGCATTCAGTCTAATCACATTAAGTATTAAAAATCCTTCACAGGAATTTGGACAGTTGGTATATTTCTGGGAGAAGGGAGGATCCTACATTATCAGATCACACACTGCACAGCTCCTTGTGTATTGCCAACTGTTGTCTCCCCAGGAGAACTTGCAGAACAGGAGAAGGAAAAAGAGGGGAAAAGATGATTTTCAGTACATGTCACTACAACCCTTTATAAAATTATTTATATTTCAAAGCTGGCTAACTCTATTACCCATCACACTGCAATTTACATGGTCACCAGTATCACAAGGGTGAGGGAGCTAGGACTCTGCATTGCCCAGGAGAGGAAGGACAAATTTGCCTTCTGCTCCACTCATACATCTGTGAAGAACACACAGCAGTGAATATTTACTTTGAAAAGCCTCCTTAGACACGTATCCAGAAATACTTTACTTTTCCAGGAAATTTTAACAGCAAAAAAAAACAAGCTTAAGCAAGACAGAGATGACTCAGAGAGAATGAAAATTATTCTAAGAAGCAGACAGCTGCTTTTATTCCCATTTTACTGCAAAATGAGTCATTGCTCTAATAGTTCTGAGCCAGGTTAGTGTGTGCTGTGATAAGAAAGCCCACATCAGTGTCTCTTTTTAAGTGGTTGAAAGTTTAAGTTATGTCACCTCTGTAACACAAATTCAGAACTTACCCCAAAAAAATTTCTTCATAGGATGTCCAGGTCTGGCAAGGCTCCCAAACAGCATCTCCTTTCTGTTTGCATCAGAGGGTCTTGCTAGCTGATATTCTATTAATTAAAAGAATTTGCAGTGGCATGCATCAAAACTTGAGGTCATGTTCCCACAAAACAAAATAAAACCCCCAACCAAACTGAAAAGGAGACATACCACACAGGTGCAGCCTGGAATAGTTTGTTGGGGTTTTTTTAATGTATGATGAAGTAGTGAAATAGAGTAAGAAACTGGATTTGCTGGCAGTAATGAATATAAGTCAAGAGAGAAGGAAAACCACAGTTCATTGCTGATTAGAAAGGGATATGTAAGGGAAGAATGTAAAGCCCCAGCTGGCCCTGTCTGAATGCCTTCAATCTGTTCAATTTAATGGGAACATGAGGCTTGCTTCTCCCATATATCACACAGAACAACTTCTAGTCCAATTATGAAACATGAATTTGAGAGCTGAGCAACACGGTTCCCAAAAATGCAGTTTTACAATCATTTTACACCAATGTAAATATGGGATTCTGCCAAACTCAAGAATCCACCTCTTAAACTGTGTTTTCCTCTTCCTGTTTTTGCTGGTAATGACACATGCACAGTAAACCAATTCTTTTGGCAGGTTTGTTCTGCAGTCAGTTCAGTCTGACAGGATTTACTGGGCAGTGCATTACCACATTGTCAGTGCAAGGGGAGGAGGGGGTCTGCATGCTGCAGACAGTGCAAGTGAAGGTGAAAATTGGTTTACCCTGTTGAAGAAAGCACACCTTAACTCAAAAACAGGTCCTTGTTTATACCAACATTCTCTAAACTCAAAGATCAAATTGCCCTTTTTCCTTGCCAGAAGACAGATGAAGATGACTTGAAATAAATATCTGAACCAGTTGGTATATCTGCCAGTAACAGGTTTTTTTCTAAAACACTGAAGTTTTTCTAAAACAGTGAAGATGCCTCAGTCTGAAGGTATTCATTATCAATATCAATTGAACAGTCCACTCACTTGCTATGTCTGTTTCAGTTTCATTCTATGAAGTGAGTTGGTAGTTACTAAGGTGTCAGAATAAAAACATAAGTACAATCACCTCAACTTATTGTATTGACTTCACGTAAGACTGGAAAGAGTACTGGGGCTATACTCGAGCACCTTGATCACAGAAGAACATCCACAGTTCCTGCCAAACCACTTAAAACTACCAATTTCTATTTAAAGGAAGGAGATGGTGAGCTCTCACAGTGATGGCACTACACTCAGTCTTTCTCCTCTAAGAGCCACCAAACCTAAACTGAAGCCACGAAATGTAAACTGAAGAGTTTAATCTCTCTGTTAAGGTGAATTTAACTGAAGTGCTCAGAAGGACAGCCCAAAATGGAAACCAATAAACAACTTCATAAAATAGGGTCTGTTTCTTTAGGAAGATGGGTTGAACACACAGGAAAAGATTCTGTCACTTACCACTGTCTACAGCCTCAACTTCTCGGTCTATTGCATCCCTGATCATTAGTGGGTGAATAAAGAATTGTGCCCACCTACAAAAGAGACAAATTCATATATTTTTCTTTAGTGTCAATTCAGTTAGGACAAAAACACCAATAGTTAAACTCAGCATCTACTATTTTAATTTATAAAGTTGCTTGTCTTACTAGAAATTATACAATTCTTGACTACACTGCCTTAAGGAAAGATAAAAGCCAGCTCTGTGATACCATCAAAAACCAGCAGGTCCTTACTGGTCTAGAGAGTGGAAATGAACTGGCTGGACACAGGAAGACATGACACTGACAGGTGCAGGATTATCTGCCTTTACATACTAGGAATGGTCATACCAGATCAGTGATCCACCTGGTCTTGCTCCTGGCCCTAACTGGGAAAAGTATCAGATGCTTCTGAGGAGAACCTCAGTTGTCCACCAGGAACAATGTGATCATAGGGAAACCTTCTTCCTTACTCCAGGCAACAGATTGTTGAATTATGCTGTGAAACTTAAGTTTTTATATCTGTTATAACTGTATTATCTACTATCAAAGTCAGTGTTGTCACCCACATACATCCCTTCCCCTGTACCCACAGAGAGCTCAGTAATGGACAGCACGTGGGGACCCTGCAGAGGCTGCCAGAGAACCTAATATTTCTGGGTTTATTTGTTGAGTGTTTTTAATGATGCACTGAACTTGTTGAAGCAAAAGGTTGACAGTAATACATTGCTGAGAGAGTTCTATGGCTACAGAACCCATTAAGCTAAAGATCACTGAGTGGTGATGTCTTTCAATTTCTTTTGATCTGTAGGTGCTTGAATGAGCAGAAACCAGCAGGAGCCATCTGCCCTGACTGTATGAGACACTGCTCTACAGGACTCCTAATTTCTGTGTTTCTTCTCCACTAAGTGAGCTGTTGTGACAGATTGCATTATTTTTTTATTCTTTCACACTTCCAAGCATCTAGAAGCTGCACTAATCTGCAAATGAAAGCTGAATTTGACTCAGGGAATTAAAAATTAAATAATACTTGGTAAAACATGCAAACACTTATTCTTGGTGTCATCACAAGAATGTATTTTGATCAAAGTTAAGGTTGCAGTGGAGTCTACTCTCCTCCTGAGGTAGTTTACAGCATCCAGAATACTCAGCTGCCATGCCCCTGTGAGTGAGCAATTTCCTCACTGAAGGAAACCATGCCAACAGGTGGAGCTCTCTTGTCCCAACAAAGCCCACAGCACAAAAAAGCAAATTAAATACTTTCTGACAAAAGATGGGTACTTGAATAATCTGGGATGGATTAAATGTATCCTTCTGAGACACACACTGTGCCCTGCCCTTCCACTCACTTTGACAGATTGGACTTGGAACAAAAATACTCAACCAAAAAATAAAAAAAAAAACCTGACTCTACTGGGACAAGTATTTCAAGGGATGAGTCACTGGGATTCTGGGAGCACCTCCCCTTTGAGCAGCTGTCACACTGTGTAAGACTTCTTCTGTCATCCATGGTACTAGTTTAAGAGGGGTAAAACAATCAAAAAGCTTTTTGCATTATGACTTACACATGGATCCTAAGTAATCACACAGAAGCCACACAAGCTGTACCTCAAAAAACAATAAGACACCCAAAGACAAATTAGATTCTCCTTTTATTCAATACCCTCTGTGGTAGTATGAGTACCTAAGGAAACTTAGCAACACCCTCATAAACCCCAAAATGAAGACCTCAATGGCTACACCCAAGCTCCTGAGGCAGTTCAGAACTCTTGTTAACACCTAATCCCAAGTTATATGAAGTTACCTATCAAGTGCTTCTTTGAAGTACTTCCTCTGCACATCAAACTGGAAGAATGTTCTCTCACAGTCAGTGGAAGCATTGTCACTGCCCCCGTGTTTCTTCAGAAATGCATCAAACCCATTCTCAGCTGGATACTTCAAACTGCCCATAAAAACCACTGCAACAAAAAAGAGCAAAATCAGCAAGATGGCATTAATGTGTTATGCCTAACTGCAGCTACAGCAACCCCTCTTCAGCATAGTATAACCTACAACTGACTCACAGCTCACACATGGAGGTTAAACAGCAACAGGACACGTAACGTGCCCCAAAACTTGTGCAATCTGCCCTAAAAGACTGGAATCTATTCTGCCTTCCAAGGCTTGCTCGGCCCCAAGTGATCAAGAGTAGTATTTTATGATACAACTGGTCAGAAACTTCATGTGGTTTCTGTGCCTGTATTAATAATTCATTTTACTATAGAGATAAATGTCTGTAGTAGCTCCAGCCTGGTTGGTACAGCTATAGGTAAGATGACTTCTCCCACTTTGGATGGATAACAAAGAATGTCAGTATACATTAATGCATGGCCTACCAAAGGGTATGAGGCATCTCCCAGGTTAAAAAAATCCCTTACTAAAGCATTATTTTTATAAATATTACCTATTTATTTAATTAATTTTTAAAAACTCTAAATGGGATAGCTAAAATAGGAAATGTTACTAAAGAACTGCAGAAATTCAGAGCTAGACAACCCTCATGTTGAACTGGAGATGAAAGAGGAGCAGGTACATACTGTGTTCCAGGAAGTGTGCTAACCCAGGCAGATCTTCAGGATCAGAGAAGCTGCCAACAGCAACGCAGAGGGCTGCTGCAGACTAGAGAAAAGACAAAACTCTCACTAAAAGCTGCTTCAGGAAAATGACAGAAGTGTAAAACAAATCATTAAGGACAGGCACAATAAAAGGGTGGTCTAGTCTGGATGCCTGATCACAAGGTTTCAGAGCACAGTGAAGTTCACCATGCATACTTTCAGCCTACCTGCTTTTCTGTACAGCCTCTCTTCCTTGTATCTTCCTTTTCAGCGAGCTCTTCTAATTCACTATCATCAGGATCATTGAAATCATCATTATCTCCATCACTGTCCTCATCCTCATCATCCTCATCACAGTCCTCATCATCAAAACCTTCTCTACCATCTTCAATCTCAGCTCCAGAGTCATCATCTTCATCACTTTCCCCTTCAGATTCATCATCATCATCATCACCGCCTTCGTCCTCCTCCTCCTCAGATAAAGCAGCTGAGGCACCATCCAAGTAATTCAAATCCGAAATCAAAAGTGCACATAAGCCATTTTGTAGTTTGATATACCTGGAAGAATAATTAACTGCAATGAACACACAATTAACTGAATAATTATTTGCAAATCTGTATTTTCAGAATTGCATAAATTGCCCTATTTCCCACAACAGTTCTGTGCTGTTCAAATGGTATTTCCTAAGGAAAATCTAAACAGCAGCTTAGAAGGTGAGCAGTTTTATTGTGGCAAAGGAAAAACCCTCTTTAGCTACTCAACAGTTGGAAGAATAAGAAGAAATTCTAAGTAGTAGGAAAAGACTTTCTTGCCAAAAGGGCAGAGACACCAATTTGGGCTTTTATTTCTCCCTCTGTGAAATATTTAGGCTCCTAGCACTCACTCAGAAAAAAAATCACATACTCAGAACAGGCAAACCCAAACTTCAACAGCCTGTTGTGCTTGTCAGGCTCTTGGGAACACAGATTAGGTGACAGAATTAAGATTTGAGTCTTTGCCTCTAAATAAGCCCAAAAGACTCCATTTGAATTGATTTATGCTTTCTATTAAATGGGGTCCATGGATGTAGCAGGCTTGTTGGAAAGGACAAATCTCTACAGGACTAATAAAATAAGCCACAGTGAGTTGGTTGTGTTGCTATCAAGGAGCAATATACACAGTTATCTCTAAATATGTACTCAGAATTATATATATGTACACAAATCCCACCAGCTCTCTGTCTGGCACCTTTCTACAAATATGAAGGCTGAGGACTGCAAACACCAATACTTAGTGCAACAAAATCTTTTTTTTTTTTCTCAGAATCAGATCAGGGACAGTCACAGCTTGACAAATTATCCAGAGCACACTCTGGAAGCTTGAGCTGAAGGAAGGGAAGAATGCTGGACTCAGAAAATACTTCATCTGCTCTCAGAACTAGGGTGATATAGACAGGTGGTATCTGATCCAGCAAAAAAACCTGCTGTATAAACCAAATCAAGGTCACATCTCACCCTCATAGAAAAATCTGAGTTACACAGCAGGTTTATACCAGATTGGAACTCTGTTATGGGGCCATTGTTTCAACGATAGCAGAAATCTGAAAGCAGATTTTCAGCTGAAACTATGTGGCAAGTATCCAAAAAAAAAAAAAAAAAAGGGAGGCACAATGCATGTTTTCCAACTCCATGGTTCCCAAAGTTTCTCACAAGGAATTTCTCATGATGCATTCGTGGCTACAACCTCAGTGCCTCCCAGCAATAAAAGCAGGTATTCTTATCACCATTAAAATTCAAAATATGAAGCTAGTGGAAGTTTTACTTTTTATTTGAGCTGCAGGCCCCCTGCTATGGCTCTGCCAACCACAGGGCAGCTTGGAAAAAAATTACTCTAAGAACTCTCCCAAGTGAATTTCATGGGGATACACGTGGGAGAAAGGGGATGTTTGTTGTGACAAGAGTTAAGCAGCTCCAATCCAAAGGAAAAACACATGCTGGACTAACATGTCTATAAAGGTTAAAGAGCAAACACTTAATAGTTGTGTTGTTAATGAATGATGACCACTCATCCAACAGGAATTTACAGCACTTACTCTGAGCCAGCATTCTGTAACCATTAGCACACTCATTTTGCTTGCTGCAGGACTGCTGAGCAGTGCAAATTCATTCCAAACAAAAGCACAAGTGCATTTTTATTCTTTTGAACTACAGCACACAGTGTGTAACTTGCAGAGATGCTGTGACTAACTGCAGGAGGTGTACAGCTCGTACTAGATCCGTGCCAGCATCTGGGTACAAAGTTAATCATCCATACAGCTCTGAAAATCTGGAACAGTTACCAGTTTGTGCCACACACATATGTTGCATTAGACATCTGCTTCTGAGTGCACAACAGGCTCCTAAAACCAGAGACACTGTGTATTTCAGCTCTGGAGAGCCCAGAGCACTGTCCCAGGCAGTGACAAATCAATGTTGCTCCACATCTTCCAGCATATCCATCATCTTCCCCTCTGCACACAACTGTCTGCTTCTGGCTCCCATGGCCCAGGCAGAACACTGGCTTCCCAGGGAGCAACAGACAGGCACAGAAAGCAGGAACACAACAGTGCTGTCCTTCCAGAATGATTTGCCACAGTGCTGCTCAGCCAGGGGTATGCAGAGGAGCTCTTGATCCTTTCCACACACCTCGATCAGCCCAATGGAGCAGATGATATTAATTATACATTCCTCCCTTCCAGGCCTGTGGGTGTTACAGGGTAGGACAGAAAGCACTCAGCAGCAAGGCACAACGGAGCTAAGCTGCTGCTGCAGGTTATCAGATTTCACTTCAGGAGAATCTGGAACAGTTCAGCTTATACTGAGCAGAGGCACCAACTGATGTGGGTGTTCTTTACTTTTTCCATGTTTCAGCCCAGTGGAAAAGGACAAGTGTAATCAATACATAAGTATCCATTAGTATGCAAAACCCAGTGCAATAAATGCAGCCATGCAATGCAGAAAGAGAAGCAAGTGCAGGGCAACTGCTTTTTCTGAAGGACTGTACAGGTGTTGATACAAATAAGGCTTGAACATAAAATTTAAATTCTTAGAGATACTGTTAAACATACTGGACAAGTTTAAACAGGGTTGTTCTCACACCAAGTTATTTCTTATATCAATGATAATTGTTTAGCAGTTAAGGAAATATTGAAATACACATCATGGTAAACCCCTAGAAAAACATTTTCATTTCCCAAATTACCCACAACAAGCAATGCAAGCCCATAAAATTCCATATATGGATGAATTTATAACATACTAAAGCTAACTCCCCATTCATAGCTCTAATGAACAAAACCAGCTCTGATTATGACAGTATTTTTTTGTCCCCACAAACACACTTTGAGAATACATTCTGCAATCTCTGTCAGAATTCTTTCAGTTTTATTTTCACTGCAGAAGAGAAAATAAAATACAATCTTTTCCACTGAGTTAAGACAGGCACATGAAGCTCACTAAGACTGATCTGCAGTACACATCAGCACAAAGAAAGTGTGAATGCATCATCAAACCACCTGCCATTACCTTTCCTTAGGGCTGGTATATAGTTAGTGGGCACAGTTATGCTTTTCTTTCTGTCACTCTGAAGTTCTCTTTCCTAGGGGTAATGTTTGTGTCTGCTCCCTGCAAGCCTCACTTCCCACACGTGGAAAGCAGTCTGGAACAGCTGTGATGCTGAGCTCCTGACTGAAAAGATTTGTGAAGTACAGAGAGTAGGATTTATGGAAGATGTTACTATTAGTTTATTTACACTATAAAACACACTCTCCAATTCTCTACACGCAGAGGAGGTTCCTGAGCCTCGAAACAAACAGCCAGTGATGGTTTTCAATTGACTTCCCAAGCTTCCTCACTGTGCTGCTCCAGGTAGTAAAGGCAGAAGCCTCCTAAGCTGCCAGACTCTGTAACAGTAAACTGCAGGAAGAGGAGCCTCCTGCTAAGCAGGATGAGTAAGAATGCCAGCAGGAGAGGCAGGCAGAGATCCAGAGAAAGCAGCAAGGAAGTAGGGCAAAAAGGGAGGGAGCAAGCTTCTCCCTAAGCCAATGGGCACAGCCCTCTTCGTGCAGCCAGCAGCGAACTCCACTGCCAGCCAATGTCACTGCAAATCCAAAAGTCAGCTCCAGGTTTAGGCAGATTCTCCACTGGCTGCACAGATTAGACACCACAAGGAGCAAAGATAAAAGCAAACATTTCCCAAAAGGGATGAATACTCTGCTGCCTAACAGAAAGAATTTTTAAGAGCATCCCTTCAAGAATGCCTTACAGCATCCAAAAGCTCAACCTCCTCTGGCTGTTGTCAGCTGAGTCTCTCTCCCTGCCAGGCTGCAGAGGGCTGGGAGATCTTTCCCTGCACTTTCAGAGGCATTACTCAGAAACACACTAATGAAGACACGGGCAGAACATCACTCATTTCTACCTCGACTCACTGACGTACTTGTGTTAAAACCTGGAAGCTCATCTAAAACAAGAAGAGTAACAGCCTTTTTTAAGATGGTACCTGCTCTGCAATACTTAAACCACATTTCATACTTCAGCTGAAGGCTTTGGGAAGGGATGTGCCTGGACGAGGGCTGTGAGCTAACAACCCAGTGCTGCTGTGCCTCAGAAACACAGCCCCACAGCAGAGCCTTCAACAACTACTCTTTTATTTTATTTTATTATTTTCTTCCTGTGCAATCTCCAAGCCTAACACCGTACACAAACCAGGCAGCACACCCTCACAGCAAACACCCCCGGGAAGGCCCATCTTCCCCCGGGAAGGCCCCTCACCTCAATCTTCCCCCGGGAGGCCCCTCACCGCCCCGCTCACCTCAGGCAACCGAGGCCGCAGCCGCGCCGGGGACACGGGGCAGGCCCGGGCCCCCCTGACTCCCTCAGCCCACCCCAGAGACCTCACCGGAGGCGGCTCGTCCTCCCCCTCCTCCCCTCAAGCCTCCCCAGGCCAACAACCCCCCCGGAGGGACGGGGGGGAGNCCCCCCAACCCCGAACCCCGAACCGCCCCGCACCGCTCCCTGCGAGAGCGGCCGCGACACTGCGCATGCGCCGCAACCGCCGGCAGCTTCCGCCCTACCGGGAAGTGGCGGAAAGGGAAGGGGAAAAATCCGGATCCCGCCAGTCAGGAGCGGCCGCGGTGCCAGGTGGGGAGAGTGGACCAATCGCAGGCCGGAACGTCACGGAGAGGGCGGGCTCTGACTGGGGGGAGGGAATGACGCTAGGTGGGAAAAACCATGGATGGGGGGGATAGAGGGAAAGGCAGGAGGCGCCTGCCAGGAATGGAAGCGAGAGGGCGGAGAACTCTGAGGAGAGAAAGAGATAAAAATAGAGCTGCGTCCCGGGAACTCCTCTCAGGGCCCTCACGGCCCAGCCTGTACCCGGCCTGGCGTGTCGGCTGTCCCCCCGCTCTTGCGTTGGAGTGATCTAACCGCCTGTTGGTGGAGGCCGGCCGGCCCCTCGCATTGCCTAAAACTATTGGTCCAAGTCGCTGTCGCTCACTCCAGGCGGGACCAATCAGCTCCGCGCCAGCGGCACTTCCTCCAACTATTGGTCCCCATCGCTGTCGCTCACTCCAGGTGGGACCAATCAGCTCGCGTCAGCGGCAGGAGGCGGGGTGGGAGGCGCAGCCCCTCAGCCCCGGGGCTGCTCGCCATGGAGGGTCCGGCACGGCCGGGTTGTTCCGGGCCGCGGCTGAGGTCGAGGTCGGGTTGAGCCGAAGGCGCTGAACTCCAGACCCGAGCTTGGCACGGAGAAACGGCGTCGCGGTCGTCGACCTCCCGCAGCGGTCATGGGGAAAGCCAAACGCTCCCCTCAGTCCGGCCGTGGCGGGGAATGTGACTGTTGGGGTTCAGAAAGCCTGACCGCACTGTGATGGTGCAGCGAAACCGGCTGGGGCTGGTATTTTTCAACACTTAAATGAGTTAAGAGTGAAGTTTGCCATTTTATTCACACCAACAGTACCGCTGGTCTTCGAGGAGATCCAATACGGCCTTACTGCTGCTTCTGAAATGTTATTTTTTGTTCCCCATGCAGTAGACTTAACAGCTTGAAAGTTTGTATCCGCGGCTGTTCAACAGGAAAGACTCTGCTTATTCTTGACCTGGCCTCGTCGTTGCAGCTTCAGGATTTTCCAATTTGCAGTTTCCTCTTTTTTCCCCTTTAAAACGCAGTGTTGTAGGCAGTTCACAGGAACTGACAGCAGGAATGCTGCTTTTCCACTTGTCTCGCATCTCTCTGGAGCTGTCATTCCCTAAGGGCACACATCACCTGCATCCTTTTCCTTAGGGCTCTCCAGGTGCTTTTGGGAAGCTTGCTGTTGCATTTACTGCATTCCATCTTCCCACATTTGTTCAGTTTTGTGCTGTGATACCAGTGCTCTTCCTTGTTTTATATATAATGTATTTTATGTTGACTGCAAAAGAGACAATGAAAGCAAAGTTAAGGAATGACAGACTAACACAAATGAGGCACGCTGCCTGAGCACGGGAAAAATCACCTAGACTGGATGTCTACCTGATATTTTTTTTACTGCCCTATTTCTCCACAAGGTGGAAGCCAAGACCCACGTCTGATCTAGAGCCTCCTGCGTGGCTTTTACTGTTCAACTGAGTACCCTCCACTGCACTCCTTTTATCTTGTAATACTGTTTAATTAACACTTCTGTCAGTCAAATGTAAGGCTCTCTACAAGGCCCCATCAAGCATTTTTTGGGTTTGTGTTTGGTGTAAGCAAGTCTGTTTTTTTCCTTAATAAATTACAGCCTCACATTCTGTCCTTACCTCTTCCAAGTTCACACAAGTAACAATTCTTGTTGACTCACTGGAGATGATGAAACCATCTGTGTGCCACTGCAGGCAAAAGGCTTTCTCTGCAGTCATTCACAGCTGGCAGTGCAAATGTAAGAAAGAAATCCATCTCTCCATTAATATATAGTTATGTCAGTTGCCTGTGGTGATTTGATTCCTTGTTGGAAAGAAACTCTGCAGGATTCCTGCACCAAATATTAGGATTCTTCACGTTAAGCAGTACAGGGCAGAGCTGTCTTCTCCAGTTCTTTGGACTGTTGTGCCATGTAGCTGCTTCCTGAAGCTTGTGCTGTAAAAAACCAGTTCTGCCCATCATAGCTTGAAGGGCCTGGAATGTATTTGTATTTGTCTTCTAAAAATAAGAAACACAAAAACCAAAATAACCCAAAAAACCCCACTTGACTTGACTGGAACACAATGAAACATGATTATATATTGGGTAGAGAAGGGGAAGGGCTTTTTTTTTTCCTTGCTGGGAGTAAAATAAAAACTGGAATTGAATTTCTGCTGAACCAATTGTATCATAAAGTTGCTGAGCTGAAAAATCAATATTTGCACTCAGGTATTCCATTATACCTGCACAGCTCAACATGACTGCTCCCTGCTGGGGAAACCTGTATTTATTTTTGCTAATTCCACAAATTGCCCTAAAACCTGCTTCTGCACCATACATTCATTGGCCAAATAATCCTTTCTCTTTCACTCTGAAATCTGCACAGTGACTCCAGACTGAGGGGCTCAAGGACCATCACCCTGTCAAAAAAGATCAATACAGTTTGAGGCATTTTAAAAGCATTTTAAAGTTTCCTTCTTTCTCCATCCACATGACTGCCCAATACACAGGGCATGGAGCACACACAAGCTCTCTGGCCAGGCCACACCATGTGACTAACTTTTATTTTGTATTTTCAGGATACAAACTGTTGTATTTGTGGATACAACAACCACATTTCTAGTGCCACACAAATTGCACTTTTGCTACTGGATCACACACACTCCAAATAGGTCACAGCAGAGATTTCAACACACAAACAAAAGAAGGGATCAAGCCTTTAGCACAAGGGGTTTAAACTACATCAATGTAGTTGTATTTATCTCCAGAATACTGTGCTTTTTTTTTTTTTTTTTTTTCCTTACAACTATTACACTATGAGACACAGCAGAACAAAATTACAAAAGCATTGATTAGTGCCATGATCCAAGACAGTCCAGGGGGCAGAAACCTGACTCCAGTGTCTGACATCAGAAAGTCTCCTCAGCCAGGAGTTCACTGAGGTAACATAAAGCCATAAAACACCTCAGATTTTTCACCTTCAGACAGCAAACTTCTCTCTATCTCCACCTAATTTTGCAGTCAACAAGTGCATGATCATAAACACAGCCACAGGGGGCACCAAATTTCACAGACTGGCCGAAGGAATTGCTCTGTATCTTTCAGAGAAACACAAGCTCTGCATGTGGGGAACACACACACAGAGTTCTGCACACAAATGTGGTTTTGTAATTTTAGAGATGCTGGAAATACAAGAATATTTTACATGTCAGGTATTACAAAATTGTTCCTCCCATCAAAGAATGATGCAACAAGATGCCCACGGAATAACTCCTAACAGGACATCTTTTTGCCATTTTTCATTTTCTGTAATGTTTTACTAATCAATTTTCCTTTTTTAAAATTATGCTTTGTAGTTGAATCTGAACCTAGAAAAAAAAAAAAAACCTATCCCAACACACACTAGCACAAAATTAAAAAAAAATAAATCAACAATACAATGCAGAATGGAAATCCAATTATATTGGCACTAATACTTCCCAACACTCACGTTTTGGCTCCTGATATTTTTCTCTTTCTGAGACAATGCTGTTCAAGACTAACAGGCCAGATCTGGCCTCCAACTAAGCATTCTGCAGCCAACTCCTCCTCCCCATCATCCTGCAACAAACCCATCAAGAAGCTGACCAGAGCAGATCCAAACCTGCAGAGGTAATAAATCTGCAGGGACACAGTGGAAAAGCTGCAGGACAGGGAGTTCTTGAGCTTCTAGAAATGAATTATTAGGGACAGCAACAAGAAGCTGAGCACAACACCACCCCCAGCACCCTGTGAGCCCTTCCTGGTGACAGTGGAGAAGATTGCAGGGAAGGGCAGCCCCTGGAAGGGCTCCTGTTCCTGCTCCTTTGCCCAGCATCAGCCAAGAGCAGAGGGAAATAAAAGTTTGGATCCCTCCTGTGCTCTTGGCTCTCTGGAAGAGCTCCAACTGCCAGACAGAAATTCTTTGCTCTCTCTGCTCCAGCGTACAAAAAAGCTGAGGCTCATGTCTAGAGGACAGCAGTGACTCGACCTATCTGGGGACAGATGATTATTTTTTTTTTAAATGTAAAAAACCCCAGCATATTCTTGCATTTTAAGAGATTTTTTCACCTCGTTTTCTTTTAGACCTGGTCCCTTCTGATGGTTTTTTTGTGTTTCCTGATGTTCTTCACCAAAAAACCTTCCTGCAGTAGTGGAACTTAAAATTAAAAACGCAACTTTTTCTGTGGAAATAACATTTGCAACACTATATAATTGCTTTTCTTCAGTGTAACTCACATTAACACTAGGTGCACTTACAATATTTAGTGGGATTTTTTTTTTTTTAAATTATTGGATGAGGAAATATATAATATTAACACTTCAGCACATTAAACAAACATACCAATTTCCTACAACAGAGACTTCTGCCTTTGGACTACATGATAAAACACCACCACAAATGAAAAGATAAAATTTAGCCAGGAAAAGAGAATGACATTTCTCAGGAAGAAAGGTCACTAGCACGAGCAGTTCTGCTGAGAAGGGGGTGGGTTGTCTGTCAGTCGCATGCTCCTTCCAGAAGTGCCCCTGGAAGACTCTGATTCTATACTTTCTGACATCTTTTCACAGATTATATCCACAAGACGCTCAAACACCTGCCTTACGTTGATGTTTTCTTTGGCACTAGCTTCAAAATAGTCAAAACCTGTAAGTGGAAAAAAAAATAAAATTAAAAAGTCAATAGAAACTGAAGAGAATGGTTTTGAAAATACTGCTTTTTCAGAATTCACCTTAAGAAAACAAGATATTAGACAGTTCTGACTCCCAGAATACTGAGCTGGAATACTTGTAAAATTTATCTAGCACCAAGAAGAGTCAAAGGCATAAATAGGCCACTACCCATTGCCCTGGCAAACACATCTGTGGGTGATACAGATCTGAATAAACCCAGGACAAGGGAGTCCAATCCCTCCCTCACATCAGTGAGGATCCCCTGGACTGCTGCTTCTGTCATGTTCAGGATTCCTGGGCTCTGGGCACCCCTGCAGAGCCAGGAACCACCACTGCAGCCTGGCCAGGCAGAGGAGCAAGATTGTGGTTGCATTCCTTCTGCTGACCAACTTCTGCACTCGTGCTCAAAATATTCCCCCATTCTGGTCCTGTTTTGCCCATTCTTTGATGAGCCACAAAGCTCTTCAGGGTGATTAATACCTGTATAGCACATGCCCCCACCCTGACAAGGTGGATCACCAGTAAAGTCATCTGCTTCCTACTGGGTAATTTCAGTGTCCAGTCACCAGCTCCTACCTCCAAGGATGGATTCCCAAACACGTGTTGACCCTTTTTGGTTAAAAGAAAACAACAGCAGCAAGGCTGGAGTTACAGCAGGGTGGGGCTGGCACACAGACAGCTCTTCCTGCCACCTCCCTTTGACACAAGAGAAGTTGTTTTAACTGGTTAGTCTGCCTGAGTCACCCTGATGAACAGGATAACAAGTAGATATCTGCCCCATTCTACCACTTTTTAAAAATCATGGGCTAAGGGGTGAAGTGATGGTGGAGATGTCTGCCTCATTAAATAAGGATAGTTGTACTGCATCAGAGTACACAGTATACTTCTTGCTCTCCCACTTGCTGTCTTTGATGGTGATTAAAAATGTATATAAAAATCACAAGAAATCAGATATTAGACTGACAAATTAGCTATTTGTCAGTCCAGCACTGGTTTAGCTTTTGCTGTGGCTGAAGCTCTTTTGGTTTAATCCACATTTATTCCAAGAACAGTTTCTTAATCTAATTAGGTAATTGTTTCAATGATGTTAATGTCACTACACCCAACTACAAAGGTAGATATACACACTGAAGGTGAACTTTTATGTGAATCACTATGAGGTAAGCAGTTTAAGCATCTGACAGACAATTAAAAAGCTTCCTCCCACCTAACACACAAGCTAATTTCAGATAATGCTGTAAACATCAGCACAGTAACTACAAGGAATAACTGATTGATAAGAAGAGATATCTTTTTCAGCCCTTTTGAAAAGAGCATTTAGTATTTTGGGAGGGTTACAGAAGAGGAGGATTGGGACAGCACTTGGCAAAGGCATGGTGAGCTTTTGTTTTGCTCTGCACTGGGGTACATTTCTCCAGGGTGAGCTGGACAAGCTCGAGGACAGGTCAGGAGGTCTTCAGCAGAACAGTTTCCTACTGATGGAGTCAGTTGCTATGGTAACTGTGTGTGCTGGTGTTTTGAAGGGTCCCAGATGTAAAGCATTCAGATTCTAGATGCCAAATTTGTATTTAAACAAATCATGGGAGTGGGGAAAAAACCACTATAAACCCAAATAAGAGTGGGAGGTCCAGTAAAACTCTCCATTTGCTGTTCCATTGCTCTGGACAATTTTTTCAACTACTATCAGTGTAATTATTCTTGCAAAACATGGGAGTACACATACATTTACTGTGATTTTGAGAGTCTGCAAGCCAGTAACTAAGTTGATTGACATTTTCAAAACCATATTGAATTCTGATGTGTAGAAAAGAGCCTGTAACTGATTTTGCAAACTAACCGTGCCTTTGTTTGCTTTGCTATCCTGTATGTAAAGACATATTATTGCAAGAGTAATAATGATGTGAAATCAGAGTGTTTAGTTTGATATTTACTCATTACTTGTTTATGATGACAGTGCCTCAAGGCTCCAGTCATAAATAGAATCCCTCCGTGCTCAGCATATGTAGAATTTACACCTGAAGGTTCCAAACCTGCAAGCCTTTGCAGACATGCTTTTTTTTTTTTTTTCTGCCATGAAAAAATAATTTCATTGCTCTTAATCCCTTGGAACAGTCACATAAAGTTACACTTTTTATTCATCTATAAGCAGGGTTTGTACACCTTCCCTTCATTAAAAACCAAAGCAAAACAACAACAACAAAACCCCTAACTAATAAATACTTGTTAAATTTTGTACCCTCAGTTTAACTGTATATTATGCACCCTCCAATTACTGCTTAGAGAATTGAGGACAAGGTAGTATTTTATAAATTGGGGATGATGGAGATTCCATTTGGGTCTGGTAAGAATCTCTACTCTTACAAGCTAAAGAAATGTTTACAGTACACCCACTGTAAGGGCCTCCACTCTTAACTGGATTAAATTCTAAAATTATTTACTTGTCACTATGAATTCTTTATAAGAAGATGTCAGCATAGTTAAATCTTAACACAGAAGCCCTGACTCCATATTAAAAAGATCATATATGCTATAACAAAAAATTAATAATAAATGGGAAATTAGGATGACTTTTTTTTTTGTCTGTTCATTCTGAAATGTTCATTGCAATCCAAGCTTGCTCTCAGTGGAACTGTTTTGGTTTTTCTATATCATATCAAAACCACTGTCATTTCCCCACCTGGACAGGGAAGCCTGGTACATTTAAAATAGTTAGCAACTGTAGAGTTTTATTTTTATATTGTATATTTGCAAACAAACATTCTTATACAAAAATCAATGTTTGCATTCTGAAAATGACTACATGGTACTTAGAGAACCAGAGGCAGAGTTGTGGTTATGAAAACTCTCTTTTCATTCCACTGAACTAATAAAAGCTGTTCTCTCTAGAAAAACTTCATTACATCCTTAAATATGAGCTTTACAGGTGCAGCAACACTACCAGCAGGTAGTATTCAGCACTAAGCAAATAAAATGTAGACCTAGACTATATTACACTTCTTGGTTGTGATGCCATTATTACATTAAAGTGTTACTGCTGGGAGGACTTTTTATCATACAAATTGAAAGGGAGGGAGTACAAAGAAGCAGGAGAAAATGAGTAGAAAGTAAATCTTCTACATATACCTAGTTGATCTGCCAGATGTTTCCCCTTCTCCACAGGAACAATTCTTTCATCCTCCATGTCACATTTGTTTCCAACCAGGATCACTTGTGCATTGTCCCAGGAGTATGTCTTGATTTGAGTGGCCCTACAGCAGGTCAAAAAAAGACTGTTACCTTCCAACAGCCATGGTAAAATACAGTAATATATTAAGTGTGAGAACAAATACCATTAATGAAATCAATGTCTCAAGGCTGCATGTTGGTTAAAAGAGAAATGACCAAGATTACACATAAAGCAAGAATGCAGACTATGTGATTTATAGCACCCTATTATTTTAGTACTCCTTAACTTTCTGTGACAATAAGGTTTCTTTTTAAGATTTTCCAAGTGTTTTAAAGATCATGAAATCCAGACAAAAAGCTGACTTGAACAATTTTTCATCTCTAGGGGAAAGAAGCATTCTTCTAAAGCTTATTCTCCTGCAGCTGTAATCTGTCAGAGGAATGACAATCAGTTACACCTCTTAAAGATATTGTCCCTATCAAGAATGCCATGCAATAAATACACACTTCATGCTAGATTTACAGCTTCTTGTAAAACATGCAACAAGAATTCAGAGCAGCATTCAGATGCTCATCTGAATGCAACACCACAAGAAACTGTGTTTTGAGACTCAAAGGGATGGAAGCATGAAGTCAGCTTTGCTTGAAGAGGAAAACTGGTTTGTGGAGACTGAAAACTGCATAGAAACATGGAAACAGTTGCTAAAGAGAAACAGAAATTTACCAAATCAGGAAAATACAGGATCAAGGTAAAGCTCTGTGAGCTAATATTTGAACCCACCAGGATTAAGTGGCACCTAAGGCAGGAAGCAGCAGATGCAATGATGGACAGACAGTATCAGACAAATGCTGACTCCAGTGACAGAGGGCTCAGGTGTATGGGAGCTTAAGCAGGAGCACTGGGATAAACCTAAAGCCTCTAAAGCTCTGTATGTCTCATGTGCTGAAACTGGAGTGGGTCCTAGGAGTCTGACCTTACTTTTGGCCTCTCTGTAGTTTTTTCTACAACAAAACCAGTTGATTTTTAATTTTTTTTTTCCCTGTTTATCCTGAGGGGCCACTCCTTTCCCACCATACCTGGTGGTGTCACAGTGAGGTGTCACAGAGCCAGCACCAGAGCAGTGTTAGCATGGTAGTGTTCACTTTCATCCATAGGACTGGCCCAACCCCTTTCATCTTCACCAACTCAAAGAATCCCACAGAATCACAGAATGTCTTTGGTTGGAAGAGACCTCTCAGATCATCCAGTCCAACCTCTGATCAACACTGTAAGCTCACCACTGAAACATATCCCTAAGGACCAGCTCCACACGCCGTTTAAATCCCTCCATGGATGGTGACACCACCACTGCCCTGGGCAGGCTATTCCAATGTCTGACAAACCTTTCAGAGAAAAAATACCCTGCCTAATTAGGAGGTTTCCTAATACCCAGCCTAAACCTCCCCTGGTGTAGCTTGCACCCATTTCCTCTGATCCTGTCACACACCACCAAGGAGAAGAGGCTGCCTCCCTCCTCACTACACCCTCCTTTGAGGTGGTTGAAGAGAGTGATAGAAAAGGTCCCCTCTCAGCCTCCTCTTTTCCAGACAAAGCTCTATCTTGTAAGACTCCCTCCCTCTTGTAAGACTCCCTCCTTCCCAAAGGTAATAAGGCTGCTCTGCCAGAAGTGATACACTCCCCCCTCCTCCAGCTCCTAACTCACCACCCCTCCAGGAAGGACTCTGCAGTTTCACAAACCTGGCATTTCCCAGGAGAACCAGGAATCCCCTCAGATTTTTACTTCTGTTTAGTTTCTTGAACTCCCTTAACAATTCCTCCTCTTTTGGACTAGCAGCAGCCACAGGCTTGGATCTACTCATGACAATTTTAAATTAGCTTGAGTTGCTTCCTTGCCTTTTCCATGGAAAGCAGTCAGTCATGTTACTCCACAGATACCTATGGAAAAGGAGGTCATTTCCCTCTACACTTGCCTTGAAGCAGCCTTGCTTCAAATCCTTGTTTGGATTGCACTGGAAAACAAACCCAAACTAAGCCCACTGCACAAGCCCAGACTAATACTGCAACACAGAGAAGTAAATAAAGAATCCTGTGCAGTGACTTCTTACTCAGTGTCCTCCTGGAAGGGAACTCACTCCAATCCCAATTTTGGCTCCTCCACTTTCAGTCTTCTGAGTGCCTCCATCTATACAAGCCCTGTGAGAGCTAACAGGAATCTGTGATGAGTTTAAGAACAGCTTTGGGGGTTGTCAAGACTCATCACAGAAGAGGGTGACCTCAGAAATCAACCAAAAGCCCAGAAGGATGAAATCTCCCTCCATAAACAATACTGAGAGAAAAAGTCTCTTTGAATTTAAAACACCCATAACCCAGGTTCCTCTTCTGACTCCCAGTCGTCTCTCTGGATTTGTTTCAGCCTTTGGGCAGTCATGGGGGACAACAGTGCCAAACCTTAATTATTTAAACAGATTTACTTAGAAAATGAAAAAAAAGTGTGAAGGATCTCCCACAGAAACTCTTCTTTCTCCTTGAATTGTGTAAGTTAGTGAAAAACTTCTCTTGCAGAACATTGACATTTACACTTACTAGGAATACAAAAACCAAAAAAAACAAGTTATGAAGAACGTTCAACAGAAACCCTGATCTCCCTACAAAAAGGAAGGCAGCAAATTTACAGAAGCTTTTAGAAAGGTGAATAAATAAATCAAAAGGCAATTGAGCTGTTTCAACAACTCTCAGGGCAGTCCAATAAACACACTGCAAAAAATATATTTTGGTGACACAGTAAAAATGCTGTGCTTTATTTTTGCTGAATTCTCCAAATTAATGACACAGCATGGTTTTTATGCTTCATGCTTAGGAGAAAAGTAGTTTTGGTTTCACAGTTGCATGGATGCATCAACAATCTAATTTGGAGATCAGCCTTGAAGACAAATAAAGCAGATGATTTGTGAACCCAGCTGTTACTTAAATCTAAGTTAAACTTAACCAATTTTTTCATCCCTTCTATGAAATTGTCTAGATTGTCCAGAGCTGAGTTTCCATAATATTGTCTATTTACTTTGCAGTATTAAATGATGAGTATATAATAGCTTCAGTACAGTTTCAGAGAGGCATAAACCACTGGTTTACCTACACAGAAACCTATCAAGCCAATATCACATAAGAACTCTTGAAGCTACCTACTTAAAAAAAAAGAAGCTAGAATCAACTGCGAGTTCATTTAACCTTTCACTCACCCTACAGGAAAGACATTTTATTATTCAAACAAAATAATTTGTTATTTTCAAATATCAGGTAAAATCCCTCTTTGCTTTTGCCCATTTTTGCTTTTCCTTCTAAAACAACCTGACTGCACTTGCCACACTGCAGTAAGGAAAAATCACTGAGGCTTAATTTTTAAGGTTCTCACACAATCCACTGTACTTTCCCCAGTGAAGGAACAGGAGGTCATATCCTAGATATTCCCAAAAGCATTTAAATTGTTTATCTTGCTCTTTGTCAGCTGCTTTAAGATAATTATGATTAATTAGAGTGATTCATATGAATTAAGGGACACTCATATAGTACCTCAAGACCTTGTCTGAACACCTGATGTACACCCACGATCCTCCTCACTCAGGAGAAAGCAAACCAAAATCTTCTTTAGGACATCCACCCATAAGAAGGGTGCCATAAAACAGATAGGCCAAGAAAGAAATCACATGGCAATATGGGAAAAAAACCCAAAAAGCAAAAAAACACCACAAAACTATCTCCTAGTTGCATTGCCACTAGAGGACTCTGCTGGCACAGTGATGCTGTCTTTGCTACAGTCCTCAGCCCTCCTGTGAGCAAGCTGTAGATAGAAGGAAATGGGCTACCACAGGCTGATTTTCATCTGCCCCACTACATCATTTGGGCTCCGAATCTTAAAACTGATGGTTGAAAAGATTCCTGACATATAGAGAGAAAAAACAACAGTGATGGTTGTCCTTTGGCTGGTAAGATGTGCTTAGGTGACCCTGCTTTGACAGGGGAGGCTGGACCAGATGATCTTTCAAGGTCCCTTCCAACCCATAACTTTCTATGATTCTTAGCAAAAATAAACATACAGCCCCTGTGGCACAGGAAGACACAAAGCCCAGTGCACAAAGTCCAACCTTTCCCAACTCTGACACTCTTGCATTATGCCTTTGATGGAACAGAGGTGAGACCACCTCTAATATAAAGCTTCAGGTTCAACCCGTACAAACTTTAAGACAGTAGCTCATAGACTGAGATTTGGTATTTTTTGGCTAAGTTAAGACTGGTAATTAAAACTTATTAAGGAGAAACCAACAGACAGACAGGCAGATGAAGTGTGCCATCATATATAATTCATTCCAACAGGGAACCAAGCTACAAGTATAGTTTAGTGGCAGATACTGCCCTATCTGACATGCAGGAACATGGTTTTGGCAAAGCATTTGGGTTGGGTGTTTCTAGCAAGAAAAAAAATTATCTCCATCATTAACTGCTAAGGGACAGCTCAAGGAAAGGTTTTTGCAGTTCACCTGCTGCAGCATGGTGTCATGATACTGGAGGAGGGGTAAAAGTGGAAACTACAACTTTAGATGTACTAATTACATCATGATCTGTGATGATCACGACCAACTGCTTCAGTGGACAGCAAGAACAAATAATGGGAAGCCTTGGAAGAAGGTCAAATTACTAGAAACAGCAAACCACATTGTTGTGGCTTTGGAGTTACAGCCTAGATTAGGGGATACAGAATAGGTAAGAGACAAAAAGCCATAGTGAGATAGATGCTAAGAGATAGTACTACAGCCAGCATATTTTCCAGGAGAAGGAGGCTCTTCTCTTCTGTAAGGAAATTTTTAAGTTGCCTACACGCTGCTGTCACTGGGAGGTCACAGAGATCACTGCAATCAATCTATCAGACTTGGGAGATTACATTCACCACCCCATTGCCTTTCTTTGCACGCTGACTAAACCCACCTGCAGCACACAGCATCAGGGTAACAAGCAGAAATGTTTGCAAGACACTTTGAGAGAAGCCACTGAGGTGCTACTGCTGAGGACAGACACAGACTTTCTCCTGCCTCCCTGTTCCCAGTATTTCTTACACCAATTCTGGTATCCCTTTGAGAGGATGCCATGGCAGAAAGTGAGCTCCAGCTTTCTGCTTACCTCACAGCAGGAGCTCAGGTGTTTTCACTCCAGGGACTGTGCTGTGTCCCCTGCTACAAAACATCTCCCATCAGCTACCTCCGAGGGGCTGCAGGCACTGCCCATGGCCACAGCAATGATCTGTGCTCTGGCTCTTCTGGGAAGACCACTGCTCTTGACCTGGTGATTTCTTTTTTCACTATAAGCCAGGCACACTTCCTGGCTTTGTCATCAGAAATGTTGTCATCAGAAAGTCCACAAATAATTTTCTGTTTCTTCTCCTTTGGTACTGAATTCAGTGGAGCAAGGGGAGCTTGTAACACGTGAGAACTTTAGGGCCAAGCCCCTGCCCTTCCCATTTAATAGGTATTGTCTTCCTCCATCCCACCCTTCCACACTGAGCTCTGCATTAAGAGAGTTGTTCAGGTGCTTCCTGCAGGCAGTGGTAACAGACAGGCCTCTTCCAAGGGACACACTTGCTTTCTGTCCTAGATATCACTCTTCCTCCTTGTATTATAACCATAATTTAATCTTGGAAAGATTTTAATGGCTAAAGTTAGATTTTTTATTATTTCAAGTTAGGCAGGTGAACACCATTCCATGTGTCTACATAAGCATGTTTCAAAAAACCCAACAAATCACTTTTTAAGGCAGCTTAGAAACGTTTCTCCCTTTCAGATTTTAAATGAGATGTGACCCAACAAGCCACTGTTAAATTGGATTGTTTTAGCAGCATAGCCAGAAAAAATTGTAAGCCCAAATAACATATTAAAGGATTAAATTCTTTACAATAAATGAGGACTTTTAGAAGCAACAACTGCTAAAGAATGCTGCTGTATCTGAATTACAACATTTTCATTGTTTAAAACACAGAGCATTTATCCCAGAGCTTTGATGAAGGGGAAAGAACATGGTGATGCAAAACACTGGGAAGAGTGGGATGTCAAATATTCTCAACCAACAATTTCGAGGAGACAATTGGCTAAAAACCAAACAAACTCAACAACATTAACAAATTATTTCATACCAGTCCTGCACTGCATTGAAAGAGTCTTCACTGGTGATATCATACATGAGGATGAAGCCCATGGCTCCTCGGTAGTAAGCTGTAGTGATGGTCCTGTATCTTTCTTGTCCAGCTGTATCCTGGAAAAAAAAGGAATATTTAGGCTTCATGAACTGAATTCCAATAAACAGGACTTGTAGTTAGGTCCCATACCTAAAACAAGGCAACCACTTTTTGTTATTAAATATTTTTAAATTCTCATTTGCTCCCACTGAAATGAACTCTACTTACATTGTAGCATTAATTGGGTTTTTACATCAGCTATGATTTGTTAAATGCCTTTTGACACAGGTACTATTAAAAAATAACAAAATATGTCAACCCTTTAATTGCTACTCTCTGCCCCAGCCTCAATGCAATAATAAAATGTTAGCAGAGTTCACTGAAAGCTTACACTTCAAAGCAGAGGCAATGGAAAACAGTCCAGGACTGTACCAGGCAAGACATTTACATGTTACAATTTAGTGTCACAGTCAGAAAAATGAGATAGATGCTGCAGGTGATTCAGTCTTTACCTCAGGTTAGAGACAACAATTAAAGACTTGATGCAACAAAAATTATTCTACGAAGTGAATTTAATGTGAAATGCCCCAATCATAATGTCTGAGGTCCAAGTATTAATTTGAGATTTACTAATCATCCTCTGTTGGTTCAGCTTAATTTTCTTTACCCAAGCAGTGCTGTAGAATACTCCTACCTGCAGTTCTCATTCCTGTTGCCTGTCAGCACAAAGGTGAAACTCTGGCATTTACAACAGAAGAATTTCAAACGACTTGTGACAGCAGGAAAACATGTCAGCCACCATCTGTTGGACGTCAACAACATTTATTCCTCACATTTGGTGAGCCATGCTCTTAAACTGAGGAATATTCCCACATCAGATTAGCAGCTGTGAAGCAAATTCATTCCCTCTGGGCCTGCCATCTGAACCAAGGAGGGAAGCCAGGTGCATCTCTCTCATTCAGGAGGTATCTATCACTTGAACAAACACATTTCATCTTTTGGCAAGTGGCAACTCTGTGAAACTGCTGCAGGGAGGTAAAAGGCTGTGCCTTCAAAGTGCAGGTTTAGGATAAGGTGCTGACTGTGTGGGTGAGCAGTTCTGTTATCAATGGTCCTCTGGCCCTCCAAAACTCAGAGTTAAGAAAGCATTTACTGTAGCCACTGGCTAAAATGTGAAATAAGTCTCTTCTCTAGAGAAGAAGACCCAAAAGGACTTACCATATTGCTAGTAGGAAGAGTAAAAAACAAACCCATGTAGAGCACCCTTGCAGGGGTACAGAGCCAGCTTCTGATCAGCCACAACACCAACACCCCAGAACAAGGTACAGTGGGTGGGAAACTACCTAAGCTTTAAAATCCCCCAGTCCATCACACCCATATAAGCAGCTTTGGTTTTGCTGCATGCAAGAGACAGTGCTGGCCCCTCCAGGACACAGGGTAGCCAGTCTGCTGAAGGGGAAAACATCAGTCATCACCTGTTGTTCTGCACCAGAATACCAGTGGTTCTCCATAGGAAGAAAGTGCTTGTACATCAGCTCCCTGCAGCTTGCTTAAGCAGCTCTGCCCGTTGCACCACTGTGAGGCTCTAACACACAGCAAATTTCCATGAAAAAAATTAGAGAAATTATGCAGCAGTGATTTGGCTGTTTCTCCACCGATCCTCTGGAATAAGAAAGGATTTTTTAATTTTATTTTATTTTTTTCCAAGACAGGGTGGCCCATTAGAGCAAGGCATTGCACACTGGCTGAGAAATAATCCTCCTGCTCCCTCCTGACAGAAAATATCCCCACAGCCCAGCTGTGAACCTTTCTTCTGCCATTGTTAAATCCATTGCAGAGCACTCCTCCTGCTCACCTCCTGCATCCTCACTCAGCTGCTGGGCAGCTAAACCAGCCATGCCAAAAAGATCCTGACTATACTTCCTCAAGTGGGGAAGGTCTCAGCAGCAACAGTATTGCTCTGTTTATCCAGGGAGGTATGAGAGCTGCTTTATTTTAGCCTGATTTCCTATTAAATACATGCCCATGCTCATTATAACTCTGCTGACTTCAGACCAAAATTGACCAAAGGGAAACACTCTCAAAGGTCTGTTCTTACAAATGTCAAAAATAGTTGGCGGGGTGGAGAGATATTAAAAAAAAAAAAATCTTAAGTGGGGAAAAAAAAGTGAAGTACAATGCTTATCTTTTTCCTGACACTGAAGGATCCACAGGGGACAGGCTTTCTTCATGCCTCATTAGGATAAAGACTTAAATCAGTATTGGCAATTCCTCAGATCCTGCAACCAACAACAAGAAACAAATCCCTAGGGAGTCAGACTTCTTCCATTCTCACACTCAAGAGTGTTAGTGTCTTAGAACTCAGTTCCCAGGTTCTTCTACCTTCCCAATCTTCTGCTTTCTGCTCTGCATTTAACACATTTTGGCTCAGGGCATGAGGCTGTGACCAGGCAGCAAGCAACAGCAAGACAGATTCTATAGCTATATGTAGAATATTTTGGAAAGAAATTAAAGCTTACAATATCTCAGAGCAAGGCTGTCCATCCAGGCTGTCCAAAGGGACTGAGGGCTTCCAAAACTTGCCCTGGTACCATCTCAGTGTCTCAGCTGAATGAGGAGCTGGATTCAACCCATTGAGTTTGCCTGTGCTGAAGGCAAACTGTGCTATTGCTTGAAAGCTCTGAAATTCAGTAGGTCTGGTTTGTTGATGTCAATATTCTGCCTGGAAAGCTCCCTGTGCTGGGGTTAACCCTGATTTATACATTAGCAAGAGTCAAGGATGTGGCTGCAGGAGGTACAGAACTCCAAAGGGCTACATGCATTTGCTCAGTCCCAACCTGCTCTCTGGTGGAAAATCCACTTACCTCCTTAGGCATGCAATTTGCATGTTCATTAGGATATACTTAGGTACCTGCCATCTCAGGTTCTGAGAGGGCATCTGTAGAGGGGGAAGGCATCCTATGTACCATGGGACAAAACCCTGCCCCAGGAGCCATGTGGAACAATGAGATGTGATTCAGCTCTATGCAAGTCACTGATGGATTCCTTGCTCTGTTTTCACCATGTAGGTATAAAGTATGTCATCTCCCCTCAAAGGCTGTTAATTGCATTTCTCCAAATCCATCTGAACCTTTGTAATATTACCCTGAAGTTAATTTTTTCCTGAGGTTATGTCAGCTTCTTAGACAGCCATAAACTAGCTTAATTTTCTTGACTCACACAGTATTTTATGCTTAGCTTCAGTGAGCACCCCTCCACCCCAGATACTTCAACATAAATAAAATAATAAAATAAATAAACAACACAAGAAAACTGCAAATCCTGAGCTCAGTTCCTTCAGCATTTACAGTAATTGCCTTTACATTAGTATAAAACACCACAAACCTTAAGTAATCAGGCATTTTACATTTTTATGTTCAAGATGTTTATCTAATGAAGGAGAAAATAACTGATGCAGTTGCTTTTTTTTTTTTTTTTTTCTTCCCCAAGCTGTTTGCAAGATTTCCAGGTAGACCTCAAACTCATTAGAAGACAAGTAGATGAGACACAGGCAGGGATCAGCAGAAACCTGATGTAGCTCTAATTAACAGTATAGCAAATGCCCAGGAAGAATAGCCTGAGCCTTCAGCATCCAGAAACCTGCTTGTCTGTGCCTGATGAGGCATCAGAAAGCCTGGTTCTAACCAAGCATGGGAGGGTCTCTATGAGATATATTTACTTACACTAATGTGCTAACAACTCTGTTCTTTTATAGCTTGCATATGTGCCTGTCCTTGATACAAACATAATAATAAAAAAACAACCAGCTGCTAGGCTGAAAGAAAAATGTGAAGGTTTTACATTAATAAGCAGTCAAAATTCAGTGTTTCTCAGAGGAGAAAAAGACCTAAATGCATTTGCATTATATGAAGATGCCCTCTACTCACAAGATCCATCACCTGAACATTCACAGCAGAAGCACAACCAGGTGTTCTGAAATTTTCTGTTTCTGCTGAGAGAGACAAGGAAGGTACTTACACAGGAGACATATTTGAGTTTTGAAACCATGACAGATGCTCTTTGCAGATCTGAAAAATCTGAATCCCTGATTCTGAACCATCGTTCTTCTGGTGAAGATTTCCAACCACAAATTCTTTGTTCTAAATAAAATGTCACAAGAACTTTTCATCTGTACCAGATTTAATCCCCTCAGCACCCTGGTTGTTCTAGCAGTGTGTGTGAAAAACAGCCTCTAAAGAAATAAACCCTTTGGGTTTTTTAAAGGATTGTGTTGGTGGGGTTTTTGTTGGTGTTTTGTTTTGTTTCTTAAGAACAATGAGATGTAAGGATCAGAGCTGCCTGCTGCCCATCTGGTTGGCAGCAATCAGGAGATGTGTGTGCTTAGCACCATCCTTACTTAGGCTGCTCAGAGCCAGAACAGAGGCTACATCAACCCAAATAACCAGCACTGACCACAGTTTTGAGGCTTCATCAGCTGTGCTGAAGGAGGGACCTCTACTTCCCTGCTTTTTCAGCATTACATGGTGACACCTCTGCTATGGCCTTTTTTGCACCTTGTTCAGAGTTTGGTCAGCCCTGAAGGCAGGATATTCCACTTCACAGGCCCATGGCTTTTGGGGCAGCAGGCTGTTAAGACATCAAAGTCTCAGGAAACATCTGACCCTCTGCAAACACAGCTTGGTTCTCAGCAAGACTGGCCACCTCAGCTCCTCTTCTCTACCAGACAGACAATCTGAACAAACAAGAAATAAAGGCACATCCTGAAGGCAGAGGGCTGTTTGTCCTGCTGGAGACCAATCTGGGTTGCAGTAATACTCAACCCCCTTCCATCCAACACCTGTTTACTTTCCTTTCTGCACAGATAAGGAAACATTCTCACTTGCATGGTGCTGTGCTGGTGTCAGTCCTGAACAGTGAGAGTGCCATCCTCTCATCCATCACCTCTGTCCCCTCCCTGCCCTCTTCCCATCTCCAGGAAGATCTCTCAAGCTGTAGCACAGCCCTGGTTCTGCCTTCCTTGCTGGACCTGGCAGCAGAAAGCTGGGAAGCAAACAGCATTGCCTTGTCTTTCTGGACTGTTGCAATGGGAAACGTTGAATTTCTCACCCATCTTCCAGTAATTTGAGCTGTTTTGGTCAATATATTATTATTCATGCCTGCTGCAAGGAGAGTGGTACCTCCCAGTTCCACCACTCTCATATCTGAGAATTCCTTGGCCATGTGTCTGCCCAGTGCACAAGGGCTCTGCAGTCAGAGCTCCTGGATGCCACATTAACAAACACACACATTCCCTTTGCAAAAGTAGATTTTTGAGTGGAAGCCACCAAGAATCAGGTAAACAAAAGCCACTCTGAAGGAAGTGGAAGAGGGGGGGAAAAAAACAACTCACCAAGAATGAGTGAAGAGAGTGACCTTGGGCAGGGTAGTCTATGCCATTAATAACAGAATGCTAACATTGAGCTTACTGTTCTCCTGCTGGCAGCTAGAAATAGGAACAAACAGGCAAGATGAGTCACTTGTTAAGACATGGAAAAGACTTGATGTCATGAAAAACCTGTGAAGTTTCAATTGCTGCCGGGAGAAAAATAACACCTGGTTCCTTCAGAGCCCAGCTCTGATTAAAATGCTCCAGTTCAACAGATCACATTAAGCACATTTTTTTCCTCTCTTGTTACTGAGTGCTGCCATTGGCCAAGAGTCACTGGAAGCTACTCAGACACATTCAGACACCTTGAGAGCCAGCTTCTCTTGAGAATTAACAATATGCAGCAAAACTGAACTGCTGTGAACACAAAAACACAAAACAAACACAATACAAAACCCCTGTCTTCTTTGAGACAAGGCTCTTTTCTTGCAAAGTGTTTTTTTAAACATTTTCCCACTACAGCTATCATAATAACCTCACCTCTTTAGAGGTAGTAAAACCAGACACCTTGGAGGATTTCAGTAGAACCATCTGCAGAAGCTTCACATTTCCCATGCTTACTCTGCACAGAAGTTCCTACCACCCTGTTTTCTCTAACATTCCCACACTAATTGCTGCTACCATAGAGCCAGAAATTTTACAAAAAGAGACTTGCAATACACACACAGCCCAGAAGGGCTCACCAGGGTCCCTTCAGGCATCAGAGGCCTCAGTCTTTCCCAACACACACAACACTTTTGAAGTTCTGCCCCATAATTTGGTGGCTGAGTGTCCCTTTAGGGGAGGCACTGGACTTTATTTAAAGTACTTTTGTAAACTAAGCTGATGGACAGACAAGGAGGAAAAGTTAGTGAAGGTTGGCTTCATTCACCATTAAAACATTTAATACAAAAAGTGAATCACTGACAATGCAAGAGGATGCATTTGCTCTCCAGAGTGTCATTTCCAACTGGACTTAGGCTAAGGTGCTGTGATTAACAGTCCTACTCATCAGCTACTATGATGTTAAAAGAATTATTTTCATTTTCCCAGGTGCCTTGAGATTACAGTGAAGATTAGCAGCAATTGCCCCTCCTGACAAGGAGCTGAAAAAGGGCTGGTTGCTCATGATCATTAGCTCCTCATCTTTTTGTAGGTTTCGAGTTTTTCTGATAGAGTATTTAGAAGACAGTGGCTGCAAAAGAGAAACCACATGAAGAGATACATGCAAGGATTGCTTGTGTACATTTCCTAAATCTTACAGAACTTGAAAAGTCTAATTTTCCATTAATTAAAATTAATACAAAGATCAGTCTGATATTTTTTATTCCTCCTGATCCAGTTACCTGTATATATAAAAAAAAGAAGAAACAGCAGTAATAGAAATATGTGGCATCCAAACCATATATCAACTCCTAAGTTCCACTCCTCTAGCTGCAAACAGCAAAGTTCAAGAGATGTGATGCATTTGGAAGCCCATTCACTGTGGGCAAGTGATAAAACCATCGCTGCTACGATAAAAAAAAATGTTAAGAACATTTTAGGAAGCTGAGATCCTAGAATACAAAGCATTTTAGGCACTGAATGCACTGTTATATAAGAATATTTTGCCAGATGTTTCTAATTGTCCCAGATACATCCTTTAATTCTGTTACTGAACCCCTGTGAGAACAGCTGTGCAATGCAGAGACATCTGAGCAATGTTAGCCACTGTAAGCATTATTAATTAGCTAGGGTGGTTGAGAAGCAGATAAATTAATCACAGCCAGAGTACTTCAGAAGCAGCACTGCACTTCTGTGAATGAGCAAGCACTGAAATCCTAAGTGGTCCTGTGGATGGATGAGCTCGGGTCCAGCAACCACCGTGTGGGTCTGCTGACCCAGAGAGATGGACAGCAGAAAGGAAAATCTCAACATACTGTGAATCAGCTGCCAAAAGAACAAGTGCAAAACCCGTGAGGAGGAGGTTGAATGGTCTGCGGTACACACAGAGCTGTCCAAATGCAGTATCTTGGGTCTCTGGTCTGGAAAGCAACAAGGAGAGGTGAAGGGAGTTGGCATAATAGTGCTGTCAGCCTCCCTCCCTCCCTCCCTCCCCCTCCAAGCAAAACAGAGCAAATCCCAGCTCCGAGAGCAGCAGAGCAAGACCCAGACTTCCTGGAGCCTATTTCTAGGTGATCAAATGTCATGGTAACCAGCAAGAGAGCCAGGCAGGCAGAGGGGATGCTCGGGACAGGCTCTGCCAGCATCCCCCCTGGTCCCCAGCCCGGGCCAGGCTGAACCCCTCCTGCCCACACCTTCAGCTCACCCATCTGCAAAGCAAAGATTTACCATCAAAGGTGTTTATGAAGCTCAACGATTTTGTGTCTGGAAGGCCTGTTAAAAAGCCCTAACTGTGATAAAACTCAGTTTTATCACTCAGCATCACTTCTAAAGCTTGTTCTTATCAAATGAAGATTTTGGCTTCTGTAGGAGTGGATCGGGGCTAAATCTGTGATTCCTACCCAACAAGAAGCCCCTGGAGATATTATGTCAAGGGGGTCAATTCTAAGACAAAGTGTTGAGAAATTCTGGGAAGACGTTTATGGTATTTCTAAGAATAAAATACTAAATCAAATTACAACCAGGAGGCAAAAACATTTGCTTTAAATTGAAGGGCAGCATCAAGGCGAAAAAGGAAATAACCAAACATAATTTATATTTAGAACCACACACCAATAATCAAAATAAATAAATAATCTCTTAAAGTCTTTAGAGCCCTAACGTTTAATTGTTCAAGATTTGGTGGAAACTAAGACTTGATCAGGCAACTTGCAATTTGGAAAAAATTGCCAAATTAGGAAAAAAGCCCCACTGCTGAATTTAGGTAAGCATTAAACAAAATACAAAGACATTTGAAGTTCTCACATTCAAGAAGGTAGAGTCAAAGCTGAAAGACAACAAAAACCCAAGAAAAATCTGAAGCTCATGCTTCAGAAGGTAAATAAACAGAGAACAGAAAAAGGTATGTATCTCACTTCAGTGGAGTTTGAAATATGTTTTCCAAATATATATTTGATAGAAATGTGCACATACTTTGAAAAGCAATGCAATAAATAAATTCAGTACAGTTCTTCACTGATGACATGAAGGGGGGTTGTTTAAATTCACAAAGATGCAAAACAACAATCAAATGGAAATTGAAACTTTCCAAGTAAACCCACATCTCTGCTGAGAATAGAAAGGAAAACTTTCAGCTAAAGGACAGCTATTTTGGAGTAGCCATAAGCATCTTAAAGTAGAGGCTTGGAACTGATGTTCTTTGTCAGCCATGACAGTACATGCATGGTGATGCTCTGTAATAGCACAAGACAAAGAAAATTATCTGCTCCCATTCACTGCAATGTTTTTTTATTAAAGCCACACATTCCAGATGTAAACTAGAAATTACATTGTGTAGCAGCTGCAAATACCTCTACTGCACTCCTGAGACAGCTGAGCAAGCAGCTGTGGGGTCCCCTTGGGAACTGCTTCTCCTCCCTGCTCTAAGATCCCTGGGCTACAATCAGATTTTCCCTACTATCATCACCTGCTTGAGATGTCTCCATTACTTCCTCCATCAGCTGTTTAGAAAACTGGCTTTTAGCAGCTTGTCTTGACAGAAATCCCAGAATCACAGAATAGTTGGGGTTGGAAGGGACAAAGACCATGTTCAGGAACACCTCCCCCTAGACTAGGTTGCTCCAAGCCCCATCCAACCTGGCTTTTGCTCTTCATCTGAATTAAAGATACTGCACCTAAGCTCATTCTAGTACCAAACCAAGACAAAATCCATTCCTCTAGTCTTTTGTTGTTTTTTTTTTTCCCCAAGGACAAATGGTTTTGCCAAGGAACCCAGCAAACAGAGGAAAGGAAGCCCTATCCAAAGTGGGGAAAAAAAAAATAAAAATCTTCGAAGATCTGGCTTTTTGAAAAAGATCCCAAGAAGCCAGAATACATTCCAAACAGATTTAGCAAGTAGACTACAGCTGGGCCAATCCATCACTGCATCTTCTGCAGCAGGCCACAACTCTGCTAGTAATGGGAATACCATGTCAGTACTTCAGTGAGAAATCCCAGCCCTAATCCCAGCACTAATGTATGTTCACAGCAGTGTGAATCTCATACAGTTGAAGTCAACCAATAAAGAATTAATATTGACAAGAAAAATACTGGTGGAGAGCTCAATGATTTGTTAGGCAATATGAGGCATAAAAGCGTCAGACCATTTCCAAACCAAATTGTAATATGTACACATGTAGACAAGTGATAAAGGACAAAGAAGGAAAAGGTTTGGCACAGCAGCATCATTTACACTTTTTAGAGGATCTGAGCAAGCTTCTGCTGAAGGCAACAGAACTACTTCCATTGTGGTCAGATCTCTGGGGCAGAGAAGACTCTGCTACAGCAACTACCAGTGTCCTACATGGTGCTTTTACCTGCTCTTCTGATGGAGAGCAGCTATCTTGCTGTATGCCTCCTGGTTCTTCTTTTTTTATTTACCCTCAGATTTAGGGAGATGCCATTTGGAGACTGAACTTTGATGTAAAATAAGCCCTGAAGAAATGTAAGGTCCTGCCTGCATCCAGTGAAGAATTCTGCATAGGCAGAAGCCCTGGCCCCTCTCCCATGAAACTAAGTTTTTAGGTAAGAGGAAAAGAAGATAAAGCTTTTTCCATGTGATTTGTTTCTCAAAGCATATAGCAGACCTCAGCCCAAGGAAAGAATGCTGGAAAAAAAGAGCTGGTAATGACACTCCAGACCATCTTATTTAAAGCAAATTCAAATCCTGTGTGCAACAGGGATAGCACGAGATCGTATTCGTACAGAACACTAAATGCATGTGATGCTTGACAGATCAACAGAAATAAGGAGGCATCATTCTTCATTATGTTCTATCAATTTCACGTTAGTATAGCTTATAAAATATACAAATTGCACAGCACCACACTAAGCAAGTGAAGGACTACCAGCAAATCTGTAATTGAAGCCATCCCAGTATCAGGCACAAGAGAAGCACAGGTTCATGGATAAGCATTATGCTGCTCCCTAAATCACACCAGCAGGAAACTGCCAACAGAACCTCCAGACCACAGGCTCAGTTCAGCAAAGGGCAATTTTTACACTCCATTATGATTCCACTTTCAGAAAATACATCCCAGCTTGGGAATGAATTTGTCTGTGTTACACTGGGGAAAGCACATACTGAACTATCCATCAAGTGAAACCAGCTGCCTCGGCAAGAAGTGAGCTCTGGGCAGATTTGAGCTCTTTTGCTTTCATGGATTTGTCTGCAAAAGGTGCAACATGTTGGTTTTTTGAGGAATACAAGTTATTTACAGTGACAGAGACAAAAAAGAAGGCTCTTAGGGCTTGTTCTTGGTCCCAGTCCAGGACAAATCACTCCCATTGGCAGAAAGGGTTTGGCAAAACCAAACTTTGGGGCTAAGCATAAAGTATAAGTGAGCAGAATTGGATCTGCCAGTGAGCTAAAGACATTTTAAAACTAAGGGGACATGACTCCAGCAAAAACATAACTGCTTCAGAAGATTATGAATCTACATTGAAATGAACCACACTTTCTGCTTGTCACTACTTTGCCATGCTCTGATGTCAAAGAATGGGAATTCAACACAATTTTGGAGGCTCTAGAGCAGCAGAGGAAGCTTTGATGGTGTTTTTTTTAGCGACCTTACCCTAATTCTTTATACCAAGATTCAGGCAGTGACAGTATCTGACCTTTCTGCAGAACAGCATTTCTGCTCTTGCAGGAAGCAGATAATTAGTTTCCATTTCACAGGTATACTCACACCACAATCACCATTCTCAGAAGAGAATCCAGAGTACAAAATGTATCCCCATTTAAATGACTAATAAAATTAATAGCAAAAATGACTAATAAAATTAATACCAAGAACTGAAAGTAAAAAAAGAGCTGCCCTCCTCACATGGCACACAGGTCTTTCTCCATGCAGCGTACCAAAGGGAAAATAAATTCCTTCGACCACAGGTTTTCTTCATCTCCTGAGTCAGTAGTAAAATGACAAAGGCCACAATAATATCCAGATCTCCCTGTTTAGGTGTCATCTTTTGTTAGGTCTTTATATGAAGCCTGAAGTGAAAGCAGAAGACTTAATCCCTGTCCTACCAGCAGTCACTGCACAGTGACAAAGCAGGAGGGTGAGGGCAAGTGAATCCTGTCCTACAAACTGAGAGATCCCATAAAACTCAGGCAGCCTTAACCATCCCTTTGGCAGAAACTCTCATCAGCTCTCATCTCCTGCCAACACTGAGGCAAGAGAATCCTAAAATTTAACCCACAATAGAGTCTTTGCCACAGCTTTTTTTTTTTTAGCTGCACTTTATGCCATCCTTCTCATGCTTAGTGACCCAAAATTTCCTAATCACCTTCTTCAAGTGGAACATAAATAAATGTGCTGCAAAGCTGCAGCCACAGTATGGACTCTTCCTGGAGTCAGAAAGTAAGTATTAGATTATAAAGAATATACACTGCTCTGATCTCAGTCTCCTTACACCTCTCTGACGATTTCATACCAAATCAGCCCTGCATTCATTAGGACAATTACATCAACATATAAATATAAAATCTCTTGGAACAGGCAAAATTGTGGCACTTCTACTTCCTTTTCATTATTGAACAGAGTAGTTATAGTTGAAATGAGATGTAAACATAAATGATCTCCATATAGGCATTATCTTTCAGAACAGTATTTTGAGCAGAACTGCAGGAACCACCTCTCATCCACACCTGTTTCAGTGCTATGTCCATTGCTCCACCACTTGGAAAAAGGAAGAGGCTGTATTTTTATGCAGAAAGAAGAAAACCCATAGGTATTAAAGGTGCATCTGGAAAACACAAAGGTTTATCTCTGTGCCCATGAAAGAAAATGGGAGGGGTCATACTAGAAAATAACACTGGGCCTTTTCCAGAGGGAACAGGATCTGCTGCAGAGACTGCACTACCAGGAAGGAGACAACTCATGGCACAGGATGGTGGAGAAAAAAGGGACAAGCTGAAAGGAGCCAGAACAGCAAAAAAAATTACGATTGGAGGGGTGGCTTATTAAAAAACATCAGAAGGGTGAGTTGTGTTTGGATGAACTAAGTAGCAGTGATGATCCCAGGGTGCTACAAGAATTGTTTCAGCAAAGGCAAAAGAAGGGGTTTCCTTGGGCAGAGGACAGGCTTCTTCAGCTCTGCCAGAGATCAGCATGACCAGGTCTCCAGGGAATCTCTCCTTCAAGCTGAATGACTCTCTGCTCCTGCATTTCCCAAGGAACATCAGAAACTAAAGATGACTAAAGATCTTATTCGTGTCATAGTCAATCAGGCAAAAGAACTGCTGTTGCTCTCACTGGTTCTAGCACCTGTGCCCACTTCACTAACTTCTCAGTGGAGGAGGAAAACATTTCAATCAGTTATTTTGTTTTTTTCTTCCTTTGCTGGTGGTTTCTGGAAATCTGGTAAAGCTTACGACATTCCAAGTCAAAGATGCATTTTGTTCATGCTTGGTTTGCACCCAAGAGACTCACTCAGGTCAGGATTCGATGCACTGTGATACATGCTCATAGCATGCAGCAACATCCTTCTTGTTTTTAGCTCAGGAGGTTTTTTTCAGTATGTCAGCTGAATGATGAACCATTTCATAGCCTGGTAATGCAGATCAGCAGCATTAAGAATTGTAAACACACTCTGGAGAAGCAGAGTTGTCAACACCTCGACATCCATGTGGTTACTGGAAAGCCATTCTCAGATTTCAGGAGCAAATAATGGAGATACAGTTATTGAAATTATCTAATGAAAACAGAAACTCAATTACAGGCTTCACATTATGTCTCAATTAGACTGTGCTTAGGTCAGAATTCTAAGGTGTTCACAGGATTGTTAAAACAAAGAAAATGAACAAGTGGAGGAAAAAATCAACAAGGCACAGTAATGAAAATGCTCATAATTAGCATTTTTTTTACTGAAGGCATCACAAAGCTTCAATAGCAATACATAGCATGAGTTTTCAAATACACCATTATAATAAAAGGGGAAACAAGAAATTCAGAAAAAACGTACTATATTAACTTGATTTTGCCATGGTAAACAGTTTTACAATCTTGTAAGAAAGAATAAAAAGATCACAAGTTACCATGGTACCACTGTTCCCTCCAGCCTCATGTTTTCAACACAAAACTGAATATTTTAAAGGTGACACAGAGCTGTACTTTCCCCACTGTAAACTCATTCATCCTTTTCTGTGGAGAAACCAGCAGAGGATTTATCAGAACTTCTTTATTCATCATTAATTGATTAGTTTCCATGATCTGGAAATTTTGGGATGCAGTTTTCCAAAGTAACACCAGAACCAGATTTTGCTCTCAGGTATGCTGTATGCTGGAGTTTTCTGGGTTTGTTTTATCTCAGGTGAGATTAGCTGTTGACCTGCCATTTATTCACTTGCTGAACAGTGACAAAAATCTTCTAGAGAGGCAGCTCAGGAAACATAAAGAATGCCATACAGTATTAAAGCAAAAAAAAAGACAAGGGCACATCACCAGGACCTTTTAGGGGTCCTGCTAAGTCTCTGCCAGAACCCTTCTCTCTTCACTGACCTTTTGCTAGGAGGTCTTTTCCTCCCAAACTGATTACAAAATCACCTTCCTGCCTCTGCTGATTACTTCTGGACACTTCCAGTGCCCTGGACTAACTGGTATCCCAAACTATCCTTGGAGAGAGACCTGAATTTGGCGTATATAAGAGATGGGTATCTATAGATACAGATATGATAAAGGCACATTAAGGGCTACTTTGTGTAACTCCTGAAGCAAGACAGGGATTCACTTTCCAGAAAAAAAAAAAAAAAAAAAAATAAACCCAGGCTAGAGGCAGCTATGCATTTATACTGAAATAAGATTGTTCTTGCCCCAGAGAAACATCAGGTTTCATACATTTGTGTTAACAATACACTTCATTTGCCATTACTGCCTGTCTGGTTACCCATCTGAATGAATACAGGTGTTAACTGACAGGCTATAGTTTCCAAATATCATATAGAAACTACCTCATGGACATAGCAAGGCTGTTATCTGCTACACCCAGGAGGAGATGCCACCACAAAGTGAGTTCCCTGGCACTGCTGCCAGCTGTGCTGCTAACAGTGCAGCAAGCACTCTGTTCACCTTGGAACTACCCTGGGAGATAAAAAATTGCAGCTTTGCCATTGCTGTGCACTCCCCACCTGTGAGTTTCTTCTCTATGGGGGACACTTTCCTGCCCAGGCACAAAGCTTGACCCTACCCAAGGGACCTTGGGAGGAAAAAAGCAGCAGAGCTCCTCTCCTCATGCTCAATACAGGAGGCTCTTGTCTCCTGAAATAAATGGTGTTTGTTTGGCTCACCTTGGTAGCACAGGCAGTGTGATTACTCAAGTGCTGTATGAAAAACATCACACAGAGGTAGCTGTAAAACATCCCACTCTTTTTTCTTCCCCTCCTGCAGCAGCTGTGTCTATAGTGATTATCTACATAAGTCACACAGACCAGTTGCTATCAGTGACTATATGGGAGATTATCACTTGATGTTCTTATCTATGTATGGGTTTTACCTCCTTGGTGAAGTGGGTATTTTTTGCTAGGTGGGAAACAGGAAAGCAGCTGACTTGCTATGACCCAAATTAATTCACTGCCAGTTTGGAAAGATTTTGATTTCAATGCCCTCTACATATGGGTAAGAATAGTGGAGCTGGTTGTTCCAAACAGAGTGAAGCATGTTTCTCAAGCATTTGTGGGACCACAGCATAGATATGTTGATGTGACCTTTTGGGAGAACAGGAGGAATAGCTTCTTCAAGGAAGGAGTTACGGCTTTTAATTACTTTACAAAGAACAGCACTTCATACCTTGGCTGATTTGTAGCCACACAATACAACAGGAGGGATTCCTATTTAAAATTGAAAGCTCACAGCAAAGTTTTTAGCCCCAGGTGGGAGATGTTGCATCCAACAAGCTGCTTTCTTTTAAAATTCTCCACTATGATATTCTGCTTTTTCTCTCTCTAAACAACACATACACAAACATCCCAAACAAACAGGTTCCAGTAAATTAAAAAACTAAAGGATCAGCTCCAAAAGCACTGGATTAAACTGGGTGCCTGTATCTCGTGCACCATTAGCAGGAGTTTGGTAGTGCATTTGAACAACCCCCTTCTGAAACCTTTTAGATAGGAGAGGTTATTTTAGCCCTTACAACACAACCTCCCGACCCACAGTTTTGCTGAAAAACTGCACTGAGTTCCCCTCTTCCACCACAAAGGGCAGCAGAAGAGGGGCTGCTACTATCCAACAGCTGGAGGCTTCCACTTACATCACCATGGAGGTGCAAAGCTCTGAACCCCCAAACTCCACACTTCTGCCAGGTTAGCAGGTTTGTTTTATTAAATGGTGTGGGTTTTTGGGGGGTTTTCTTAGGTTTTTGGGGGTTTGTTGTGGTTTGGTTTGTTGTTTGTTGTTTTTTTTTTTTTACAGCTAGCACTATTACCAGTTTCCTGAAGCAAAAAAATTTATCTGTCCTAACTAGGATAGATTCAATGTCTTAATTTGTACTGATAAAAGACTGTTGCCAAGGTGCAGTCAGAACAATGCATCTCCTCCTATATATCAAGGTGTAACCACTGAGAAAAATTTCAAACTAGACCAACACGTTTTTTCCTGTACTTCTCATGCATGTCTAACAAACAATATGTATCAGCTGTGCTGGAAAGTGGATCAATCTTTCAGACAGGCTGGATTTTTTCTCATTAGCATACCCTTATGTCAGTAATCAAAATCAATCAACTTAAGTCAATTGCCCAGGTGTTCAGTTAAAATGTATACCATATGCTGGCTGAAATGTATTCTAAAGACTGCTGCTGTAGAAAGCTGCTTTCTGCATCCACATTTAGCAGCAATATCGGGTCAGTTTCCACTAAAATACTAAGAAAATCTTTATATTAAACTGTTTTCAACCAGCCTGGTGTAGCTCCAAGGGATCAATTAACTGAGTGGCTGAAACTGGTCATTAGTGATGCATCCAGCTACATGCTGACTGTGTTGGGTCCATTCAAGGGTTAAAGACAGATGACTCTAATCAGACAGGTTCTCTGAGAAATCACAATTCAGAAGCTGTTATCTGCAGTCTCAGCTTCATGAGCACCTGCAAGATTTATATGATGGTATTTAGAGTCATCACTTCCTCTACCTAGTTAAACATCTGGCTGCTGTCAAATTTTCCAGGTATGCCAGGCTGGAATGCACAATACCAACTGTGGTTACAATACCAACTACTTAACACCACTTGCATGACCATTTGGACCCTTCATTGTGAAGGGACTGCAGAAAGGTACCTGAGTCTGGAAGAGCTGATGCTGGAGATGCACCTGGCCAGGAAGATGATCCCTGAGCACTCCATGGGGCTGCAGGAACCACCACCCCAGGTCCTTCCTCCCTGCTGGACCCTCCCTTTTGCCCACAGCCCTTCCCTGATCTGTCTTTGCTTTTTATCCCACAGTTTAGCTCTGGAATCAAAGCCCAGGGTAGGATCACACACCACCAGGAAACTCCCACAGCCTGAAGACATTGGGTGGGGGCCAAACCACCCTTACAGACCACTCAGCCTCTCTGCTCCAATGGATCACAAAGCCCTGAAGTTGCCTGGGTGTATAGACTGTTCTTCTATTAAATCCATTTCAGTTATTTTAATGGCCTTGTTCTTGCTTGATTTTGAACAGCAGGAAACTTCTGCTTGCATCTCCACCCTCCTCAATTTGTGCTCAAGGAAATGACTTTGTTTTTCTCTCAACAGAACACTGCCATGTGCCTAACAAAATGTGTCAAGCAAACAGGATTGTAAGAGATTCATAAATGCTAAACCTCTAAGAGGCTTAGGAATGAGAAACATAATAAGAGTGTCATGGCCAGAGGCAGAAGTGTTATTTATGAATTCTGATAAGCACCAATTCAGCAGATATTAATTTTTATGCTAGTTAACCAGAAACAGGCAAGCTTTAGGAACCAGGAATTCTTCTCTGCCTTTGTGCTCATTCTTCAGGGAGTGGAGATATCACCAACTCAGAGCAGCAACTCAAGTATTTCAGCATCTGATCCAAACAGTGACCAAAAATCAATGTTTCTAGAACAGATATAAAATTGCAATGAAGTACAATTAGGTAAAACTTTACCAGCAGAGGAAACATCTTCCTAACTTAGAAGCACATCACCAACAAACCAACTTGTACTGAAACCTCTCCTCCTCCTTTGCCTGGGCAGCCAAACATGTGGCATCAGGCCATAGACTCTTTTTATGACATGATGCTCTCAATTTAATTTTTTTCTTAACCCTATGGGTGTAATTTAAAGGACCTCAGCCCTCAAGGGTCCCTCTCATAAAACTGTATATTGTGACTACAAGACAGTCTATGATCATTCTTGGTCAGAAGCCTTGGAAATCCATTGTCATCACACACATCAGGCAAGTTGCCTCATAACCCACTGGCTAACAAATCTTCAGTCAAATTATCTGTCACCATTGCCTCCCTTTCAATGGTAACCAAGGAGGCAGAAGGAAGACTCAAAACTGAGGGTGTTTGGTGCAATCCCAGCAGGAGCCTGTGGCTGGAGACTATAAACACCCAATTCCCTGGGATGGGCTCACACTGGTCCCCCCAGCTTGTTCCCTGGGAGCAGCACCTGCTCCTGGGGCTGTTCCTCTTTGGGGTTTTTACTCACAGAACACTGTTCACAGGCTTCATAAACCAGAACCTCTTCCTTGCACTCTTGTCAGCTTCAAAGCAAAAGCAGATTTTGCACTGAGTAGCCAGCTCTTCATTACTTCCCTACTGAGCTCCTACTGGATAGCTGCAGGTAAATCCAGACTGTATTTGATTTCTAAATTTGTAGCAGCATTTTCTGTGTATTTTCATACTGGCCTTGACTCTGATATTTCATGCAGATGCTGTGCCACTGACTTGTAAGCTGAGTTCTCACAGGAATCTGTCAAAAGGTCTTCACAGCATTCACACAGGTGGCCTGATGCTCACTTTGCTGTCCTGACCCAGTTAACCAGCAATCAGATTACCTTCTCCTTCAGTACCTTTGGGCTCTCCTCCTTTCACATTGGGTCTCTCTGAACATGACACTGTTGTATCTGCTGCTGTAAGCTGTTCTCCAAAACAAGAGTTTGATTTGACAGAAGTCTGAACATCTTCAACTCCTGCCTGCCCAGTGGAAGCATACAAAACACAGCTAGACTTCGAGTGATCACAGCAGCACTATTAATTAACAACGAGATGCAGGCTTCCAGTGAACTGCCTGAATGGAGGAAGGATAAAGTAGTCAACAAGCTTATCACTTTATCTGCCAGTTTTGAACCCTCATGTTCAATAAAGCCAAAGTGTGCACACAGATAAAAGCATTCAGCCCTGATCATCTAATAGCAAATAACCTCCTTGTGGTTTCCACAAGGAAAATATTCTTTTCCTTCACTCACTTTTTGCACTTCTCTCACTACCTCTACAGGAAGTTTCAACAGCATCAAATCAATACAGACACACAGATCTTTTAATGTTCCAAACCAATTCTTAAGATATATTGACTTGCATTATTCTTAGCTACTTGAAAAAGTAATTTCTCTCCCACAGATAGTCAAGAAAAAAATCTCTAGATGGATAGTCCCCTGTTAATTTACAGGAAAAAAATACTTTGCAATGCTACTTTGAAGGATGAATTTTGCAAAAGTAGACCTGGAAAACTGAACTGTATCCTAGGCTGGAAAAGCAGAGAGCATCTGCCATTCTTTTTAGTCACTTCCAAGCAATTTCATTTGAATCTGCTGAAGGCAAATTTCAGTGTAAAGTATGAAAGCTCAAGATCATCTAGTTACTGAGATGAATGCCTGTTAAATCTTCAGTTGGGACTGTTGCCTTCATTTATAAAAAACACAATTTCTGCTCCAACAACAGAATTAGCATAAGTGCCCTTACAGTTTTGCTCACAGGATCTGCCAGCTAGATCTTCTTTCTTATTTCAATCTGAGATTGACGTCAGCAGCATTCACAACCTTTAGAGAACTCATTCTCCAGTTTCTACTTAATTTGATGTCTCAGAACATTTATATGACTCACAAAATTTGTTGTTTGAAGCTTCAGGGCACAAAGATGGAAAGAAATCCAAAAGGGGAGAATTATTGAGTTTAATATAGTAAAATAATAGAAAAGGGGGAAAAAAAGGCCAAAGAAAACATAGTCAGGTGCTATTTTTAGCAATGATTGTGCAGTAAAAGAAGCACAGTTTTCTTTTTCATTGCTCAATAAAATAAACACAATTTTCTCTTCCATTCATTTCTCACAGACAACAAAGAGGTCAGTCATACAAGTGGTGTTAATTGTATAGGATTTTACAGCAACCTGTAAGAGCTGAGCAGTATTTTGGGAGCATCAAAGCAAAAGATTCAAAGCACCGAGCCCCTCAACAGAGAACACCTCTTTACACAGAACACACGGATCAGGCTCGGGGGGAAAAGCTCCTCCAGAGTCAGAAGCCCCTGCTGGAAACAATTCCACATTGCAAGTCCGAATTCGAAGTGCAATTTGTACTCTGTAGAAGTGCAAAACTCTAGATCTGGTTTCTGAGGAGTAGGATGTAAGCACTGATACTGATACAGATTTAATTCTTACAAACCCATCCCTTCTTTTTCAGATACACAGGAGTTCTGCACTCTGCAGATCCACGCTCTGGAAGAGGTCCCTAGTTCCAAACCTGGATATGTGGAAGTCTCTCTCAGGTAAAAAACAAACTATCCTTCCTTTTCTGGGAAGAGAACACCAGTTATACAGATCCCTCAAGCCTTGACACACTATCAAATTAACATTATTATGTTATTAATCAGGAATTCAATAGATGAGATCTTAAAATTAACATGTCTTGGGAACCTTTTAATTTAAAATAATGGAGATCCAATGAGTCATGACTGGAAAAGTCGCTCAGCATCTCCCTTTGAGAGACTATTTTGAACCAATACTTTATTAAGCAGATGGATTTTAGCAGAACACATGTGACTCACAGTGGCACAAGGGCAACTGCAGTAGCTCTTTTAGAAGCCACACACACACACACGAGGGTGAAGCCTGATTTTCTTCACAGTTTTGGAAGTTCTACAGCCCAGCAAGTGCTGAGGGAGGGTAAGAGAAGTGTAAAGGTTAAGGGCCATCATTCTGCTCTTAGCAAGAGGGGTGTTGAAAAGGCATTCCTTAACTTGCCTTGCTTGGCTGTAAATTTCCAGGGTTGTTATTCTGTGCAATTGATCCATCTTATAGACAGAATATTTCTTCTCTAAAAAGGAAACAAGTCAACTGACTTCCTCTTTTTTCCCCAGGTCTTCTTGTTCACTCTTAGCACAGCTCCATTATTTCAAATTTTGTTACAACAGTCATCTTGCAAGAACTATCCTTACAGTTAATGCTGAAGTGCTTACAAAAGTGCTGTCTGATTTCACCAAGGGCAGACCAGAGTGCATACCCCGGAGCCAAGAGTAAACTATAGGAAAAGCATAGCCTTACAGAAATGTGTACATTTTTAAGGGTAAAAATGTACAGCAATGAAGCAGTAGTGGTATTTCCAATAGGAATGCATTTTTTAGACTTTCAATAGGACAGTTTTAGAGTAAAAAATAAAATCCAAAATATATTTGATGTGGTTTATTTCACTTCCTTCCCTCTAAATATACACACACACATATATGTATATATAAAGATACTTCCATGGACTTATAAAATCTGACTCATGCCAGTCTACCACAATTTGGCACTCAGAGCACTTCCTTTCAGAACTGGGAATGGCTCAGTGCCTGCTGGCACTCAGCAGAGCAGGATGCAGTTACCATGGCACTCCAGTGCTTGGTGACTTCAGAACTGCCACAGCGTTATCACCCGTGTAGGGACCAGAGGAGAGGAAGCAGCAGGTGGATCTTTGAGTAAGCACATGCAAAAACTACAGCAGCAGTAGGGTGAATATCTTGCCTAGTAAAAATCCTAAGCACAGATTCCCTGTGTGTTCTCTTTTATCACACTGGCTACAAGAAAAGCTGAGAGACAGTAACACTTGATAGATATCAGCTTATGTGCAGACACATATCTACACCCACCACTCTCCTTGACTTCACCCTTCTAGCACCAGTAAAAATGTCTATCAGTTCGTCAGAGTGACTACCCAGCCAGAATCTGGCTAACAAAATACCATCACTGAACCTTCTCTAAACAATACAAAAAGTTTCATCACTTGAGTTTTACACCACACAGAGTTATTTCAGCTAATGAAGCAGAGCAGCTCATAACATAGTGCAGTTCTCTGCTCCATACACCTCTTACCCCCACCCCAAGTTTCAACCACTCTTTCCATCTCCTGTTCTATCCTAATACACAATTGACAAAGAAATCACATGACCCAGAATTAGCAAAACTAGAGGATATTTTTAACATGATGCAAGTGAACAACAGAAGCACAGGATGCTATGTGTGAGGTAGGTAAAACACTTGGGACCAGCAGCTCCTAAGTGCTGCATAAACATGATGCTGCAGCAGACAACACAATGCATGAAAGCTATAAATGTGAGTAAGACCAACAAAGAGTTGTAATTTCTCATTTGACCAAAAATTTATGATAGTTAAAGTGAGTGCCCACTGGAGAAAAACAGCATTAGAACTCCTAAATTCCACCCACTGTATCATCTCAACTGACCACACTGTAACCAAGCATATTTAAATATAGAATATACATAGTTTATTCAATCTTATTCTTGTCAAAGAAAATCATAGGATGGGTGATTCTGCTAAGAGAAGGACAACAGATCAATGTTCTGAAGTTTAAGATCTTATGTAAAATGATTACTAAATATCTGTCTGTACTTCTGCTGAAAAAAAAAATTAAATGCAAAATATCAGGAGGCCAACAACCCCTTTGTCATTTCAAAGCTTACTACATCAACTGAAAAATTTCCCTTGAAATTTCCCATGTGCAGCTTTTCCTCTACTAGACAAGTTAACATTGGCCCATTTCCTGTAGAAAAGGTACAAACCTGTGAACTATCAGTAGTTCTTCATCAACACAAATGCATTCAGCCTTCCTCTGGATACAGGCTGGCACCTCTGAATGCAATACTGTAACTTCTTTCCTTTTACTAAAATGCACAAAACAGGGGCAAATGCTCCATATACCCAGTAACTCTGCAGGATATGAGATACACCACCTTGCTGTGAGAGTAAACCTAATATTGTAAGCAGGAATAACTCCAGCAGTAATAGAGCTTAGGCTGAAGTTGAATTCAGCCTCCACTGTAGAGTAATAATGAGATAACAACGGGATTGAGGTGATTAACTATAAACAGAAATAAACCTTCTGTGCCAACTGTTTAATTGCAGACATAGGAGTGTCCTGCTCAGCAAGCTTATAAATTTAATAATGAGTGGGATAGCTTAAAAATAAAATCCTGTGTGGTTAGTTATTTCTCTCCCTTGTATCACTCTTGCAAGTCTAATCCCCAAAGATCACTCAGAGTGGCTCAAGCATCAAGCTCTTCCCAAAGCAGGAGTATTATTACCTGAGATATAAATAAGACCTTTGAATTGGTACAATGTTATTGTATCTCTTCTCCAGTGCAATACTCTGCATTGTGTTTTAACATCAGAACAAGTCCTTTACACCCATTCACACATGATTTTTATTCCTGGAACCCAGGGAGCCCTCAATGCTGCACATAAGATGAAATTATTGCCTCTTACAAGGACCAACCTGCTCTTTTCACTATCATGAGTATTTTAGTTCTTTTGTCTAAACAGCAAATCAGAGGATTTCACAACAGCTGTAAATCTAATAACTATAATGAGGCCCATTAGATCTTTGGAGATATCCATTGCTATTGCATCTATATATCAAATTGCAGAGCACTTATTACCTCTTTTTTTAGAAGCAAGTTTTGTGCAAAGCGTTCAAGTTTAAAGTCAATGATGATAAGGAACTTTGCAACATGATAGGAACAGGATGCCAGGGGAATAGATGATTCTCTCATCTGAAATGCATAATTAGCTTTTGGTTAAGTGTGCAATTAACATTAAAATTTACAATCAAGTATGATGGTGGTGTTCTAATTTTACCTCCTTTAAATGAAAGAATTAACTTAGTTACCAGTGCTGCTGCTTTGAATCTCTTTTGAGATTACCGTGAGCCACACGGTAGTATCTTGTGGTGCAGGATACAATCAATAAAAAAAAGCTTTTGTGCCTTCTGGACAGCTATGCAGCTTAGGTTTTATTTTGGCTTACACTTGTAAATGGTTTGTAATGGTTACTGCCATTCAGCATAATTAGCAGTTGTCATATTTCTGTTTGTAAGGATTCCTCCCATAAAACCAGAGTGATGTTGCTTGGCACACTGTTCCCAGCTGTGCCCAAAAGCTGTAGCACATTTCAGACATCCACTACAGATAATCTCAGACCCCTACAGGTTTCAGCATTTAAGCAACAGAAACATTTTTGTTCATGTGAAAGAAAAAGTTGTGCTCACCCTAGAAGTCTAAATCTGATAAACAGCACCTTAAAAGAAAAATCATACTGCAGTCTAAATATGCTACCTCCATATAAACATCATATTCTTTTTGCCTTCAAGTAAATATTTAAATTTAATCCCTATTTGCCTTTGAAAAAAGAGGTTGAAAGTAGTTTCATCTGCTGCCCAGCCCTGTACTTAACTATGTTTATTATCCACATATGCAACAAAAATGAGACTCCATTGTGTAGGGTGCTGTACAACAGTGCAGTAGAAGTGTAATGATATTCTCCACACAAAGCACATATTTTGTGGTGTGCAAGTGCTTTGAACTAAACACTTCCAATGATTTTCCACCAGTAAATTTGTGCTACTATCCACAGAGCTCATGGAATTAACCTACACTGGGCCATGTGAAGGACCAGAGTTAGGCCCTCAGCAGTTAACCTCAGCACTACATTGCTCAGGAGTTCTGCTATTATCACCACTTACCACCATTCCTACTTGTCACCAAGAGAAATGCACAGAAGGAGGAAAAAAAGAAATCTCACTGTTGCTCTCACCTAAAATCAAAATCACTTTCATTCATTCACCCTGCTTCCAGCTGGATCTGGACAAAGTGGCCATCTCTAGCTGCTAGGCAACCTGAACGCTGCATTGAGTGTTAACTGCATCCATTTGATAGGAATAAAATAATGTTACCTTTGAGATTTCTTTATAATTAAAAACATACCTAGCTGAAAATGTAATAGCTTTCCTTCAGTAATTAGCAGCTATGGGAATACAAAACTGTTGGTCAAGAAAGAAGTAATTCACATGTACACCCCACATGCAGAGAGATATTATAAATCAGCACCTTACAAATATGATAATATACTTATTATCATAAGGGACATGGTTTATATGAAAGCATTATTACAGATGTCAGTGGCATAAAAAATCTAATTCAAGAATTACATTTATGTAAATATTAGAATGCCTACTTAATATATTAATATACTTACATAAGTAATATTTGAAATTAGAAATGCTTAAGGTACCAAACCTTATCCAACTACAAAACAAAGTTTCTCAGTAAATGTTATTTGATTTACATAAAAGCACTATTACTAAAAAAGACAGAAAAGACTTGAAATTAAAACACAGTCAACTGATCTTGGAGTTCTTTAATGAACAAGGAAACCCACAAAACGTTTATTTCACATAACCCCTCTCTGGATGATTTAACTCTTTTCTTCTCTAGCAGCAGAGCTACCATTCTACTGTAAAAACACCATTACTATCTTTGCTGTGTCCCATTCCTCTTGAATTCAAGAGAAAAAGCTACTCTTTTCAAGTCTTTTCAAAGCAGGTAATTTCCCAGACTGCTAGGTCACTAGCAAATCCCTTTAGAATCTTGTTAAAGTACCAGTTTGGGTGATGGAGGCTGTTGATGTCACCAAAGCAAGGGGCCCACTAGCGACATTAAAATTGAACAGAGCAGCATTTTTTGACCATTAAACCTGAGAGCTTATCAAAACCTGAGTCACCAAATCCAGAGTTCCTCAAACTCAGCACAACCAGAAAAGCTAGATCTCTGGGTTAAAATGCACTCCATCACTTTCTGCTGGAGATACCAGCTATGAGACAAGCCAGAAAGATGTTCACTGGCACAGCAACACGCTCTCACTCTTTACCTGCAGCTGCTTGGCACTTGAAATTGTGTGATTTTTTTTCCTTAGCTTTAAGAAAACCCAAGGAGCTCTTTGTACCTGGGATCCCAGATCCAAACATTCTGCTCTTCTGTTGAAGACAGCAAAGGTCAGTGCAGAAAGTCCCAATGATCACTGATCTCTGGATCACAGCACAACCAAAAATCATGAGCTACTGACAACTGCTTGGCCTTAGTCTGCTATTCTGCATCTCAGGAACTCTTTTTTTTTTTAACTAGATTAGGATGTTATTCCTCAATAGGACAGAAAACATCCCATGACTGGGTGTTTGAGCAGAGGGAGTCTACAGTTTACCTGCACAAGTTTGTTTCCTATTTGGTTTATCAAGAAGTAGTGTCAGTAGAGATGGTCTGAAGCCTTCCCCTGAGGGATCCTGGATGGAAGCAGTGAGCTGGCTTGGTGCTGCTCAGCAGGTTACGTGGGATGCAGGAAGATACAAGAGTCTTATTTGAAGGACAGAAGCTAACGTGTGTCGGGTTCACTCACTGAGCACTCAATTTCTTCACAGACTGGTGTTCTCTCAAAAAAGACTACTAAAGGGCTCCAGACCTGCTGTGGGTTTGTAGCAAGTTTAATAGCACACTGAGAACACAGAGCAGATGCTTAAGATCGTATTAGGAGTCCCACCAGTTGAGCAAGACAGCAATACAAAGAGAATACAAACAGTGCAGCCCCACAAAACTGAGGAACAACCAAAATCTATATTAATCCAGAAATCTGCCTCCAAACAAGGTATTTTTTACCATCGTATCTTTGCTGGGATTAATATAAACCATTTTTGAAAATGCTGGCACTTACCCAAATCTGCAGTTTCACCCGCTTGTCATTCCTATAAACTGTTTTCACTTTGAAGTCAATTCCTACTGTGCTAACGAAGGCTTGTGTGAAAGTGTCATCAGCATATCTGAAGAGGAAGGATGTTTTACCCACGCTGCTGTTGCCAATGATCAGGAGTTTGAACATGTAATCAAAATTTTGATCTGAAGTATCTTTTTGCCTGTATCTGGCATCTGTTACTGAAGCCATCTGAGAAAATGACAAACATGGAAAAAGAACAGATTTAAGAGCAGTTCAGCATTTGTTTTCCTTAATTGTGCACCATATGTTTAGCTTATCTTGCTTCTTTCTAATATCATAATCTGATATATATATATAATATATACTATATACATATATAATACCTGCTGAATAAAGAGGAAGACACCTTGAAAACTTCTTTTAAAACCCACATTTAAATTTCTGTTATCTCTGGTAAGATTATCTGTCCTGGTAAGGTTTCCAACCCCCCAAAAATACACTTGTTGCACTGCTTTGTGTTTAAAAGAATAACAGATGGCTATTGCAGATTATCCAAATCCTAGTGGGGAAACAGCATTCTTTACTCCTGTGGCAAGGTGCCATGACTGTTGCTCCAATAAACTGGAGTACTGCAACCAAGAACTGGAAAATTTGATGGTGCATCCAACTGTGCAACTCATTAAGCACCCTCCAAGGCAGGTAAACTTTAGTAATCCCTTTTATGACTTCTAGGGAAAAAGACTGCATTTCTAGCACATACACCACCACCATTTTGTCCTTCGAAAAGTTCTGTCCTCAACATTCACAGAAGAGGAAAAGAAAAAAACAAACGGGAGAAGATGAAACACTGGGAATTTCAGCTGAAAACTTTGAATTCATCCAATACCTAGCTGCTCTCAAGACTGCAATTAAAATAAACAGCACCTGCATAAAACATGAGGGCTGAGCAGGGCTGCAGGAAGCACTTGGAATGGATAAATTATCTCTTTTTATTTTGGAGATGTAAGTGTTGTGGATGTTTGTGGGGTGGGGAGGAAGGAAGATGCAACCTCAGAGATTTCTCCTTCTCTTGTGACTCTGCGTTGGATTCAGAAACAAAAAACAGCTGCAGAGTCTGAAATATCAAGACAGGTGGAACTCACTGAGCAGCATTGGCTGCTTTCATGTATGCAGCTCAGACACTCCATGGGAGAAAGCAAGGCCCTGACTTTTCATCTCTGTACAGAGTGGAAGACAACTACACAGACCAAATGATTAGAGAAGAGAAAAAGGAAAATTCACCTTTTAACAGATACACCACACTTTTAATCTATAATGCTGTTTCAAAATTTGCCCCCCATCAAACAAGCAAAGGTCTCAGCTCCTTACAACCAGTCAGGGGGTTGTGCAAACTGGGGCAATGACAGCACAGGTCTGATTAGCAGCTATTCATCTGAACTAGGACATCTGCTACTTGGGTGCAGTCAGAAAGCACTGACTAGAAACCAAAGTCTCTTCTTCACCTGACATCCAAAGAAATAAGTTAATTTCCCCCTCAACTCAAATTCATGGGCATATTTAGGAACAAAACTCCCATCAATGTCACCCCTGACCATGTGCCCCAAATACTCTCCTTCTTAGCAAGTCTCATCTGCACAGAGGACTTTTACTCAATTAAACCCAAACAAAACAAAAAACCAAAAAAGCCAAAACAAAACAGCTCAAAACTCACTGTAGTTTAACAGCTATAAACCAAAATGCTCTCCAAAGGCAGTTTAAGTTGGGATGACAATTTAACTTAAATTCCCAACCAAGGGGAAACAAACCAAAGCCAACCCATTTGAAATTTCAGTAAAGCACAGATGACAAGGTTATCTCTGATTAAACACATGCAACTTTCTCAGACAGAAAAGGGCTGGTGCAGCAGATATTTTGTTCACAGACTGCTTCAACAAGAGCAGTTTCTGAAGAACTTTGTCAGTAGCTCAAGAGTCAACAGCTGCACTGAATGCAGGAAAATCTTCACACAAATGACTCTCTGTAGGACACAATACAATTCTGATACACACTCATCTGAACTCATTCAGCAAGATGACAGTCCTTTACAAGCACTCCAGGAAACCCAGGTACAAATTTTCTTTTCACCAGTGTTATCAGAAAAGGGCTCTACCTATGGCTTGTGGTTCTTAAGAGGAATTTCTAAAACAAAGAATTTGACATCCAACTGACTTCCAGGCACACACTCAGACCAATGCACTCACTGCCTCAGATCAAATATTAGAAATCTCAGCTGCAGAAGTGATGAATCCAGAGGATTAGTCAATTCATAGTATCACCAACAAGGAAGACAGCAAGAAGTCCCCTATTTAAGTAATTTATCTTCCTCATACATATACAAAACTTACACAGGTACCATTGAGAACACACATGAACTTGCTGAAGAAGGAAAAAGAAAAAAAAAATAATTAAAATCTCTACTCCATTTCACTCACAGAGGCTTGAAAAAAGTGAGATGCCCTCATCACTTGAAGGCTGGTCATTTAAAGACTGAGAGGCAGACCTTCAACAAAGAAGTATTCCACTAATCATATAGGAATCAGTATCTTCTCTCTAACCCTGACTTGGCAGAATCCTCCCACACATTCCAAGATGATCTTTTAAATGAAACACTGCTGCTTCCATTGACCCCCCTAGATTGCTGCAATCAAAAGTGTGCATGGCTACAAATGCGACTTTTGCATCCCAGTTAAAAAAAAAAAAAAAGAAAAAGAAAAAAAAGAAAAAAAGCAATTACAGGATGCTTCCAGCTCGAACAGCTTTGTTAGAAGCACAATGCAGAAAATAAGATCAAATGATACTTGCAGAGAGAGCGGGGCTGTTGTCATAGAAGCACAACAGTCGCTGGTCTGCCTGTGCCACTGTGCTGTGCTGGAGGTGCTGCAGGACGGCTCCTTCCATCATTAGAGGCAGTGCTGGAGCACACACACATTTCACAAAAGATTCCATCCCCTCGCTTAAAATTTACTTTTCCCTTTCCTCTCCCTCCTGTCAATAGAGTGAAACTGAAAGGACTTAAGTACTGATTGCTCCTCTGATTGCAGATTATTAGTTGAAGCTGCACTTCACCAGCATTTGGGCTGAAAGTGTTGACAGGGCTGCCCCTGAATTTGTGCTTGAATTCTGAAGCCAGGAACCAGCAGGGCATTCTCCCACTTATCCTCACCACCCTTCTTCCCCACTTGCCTGACCCCTACTTCAAGCACTCCCTAGTCCCCAAGACCAGGCAGAGAGCTGGTTCAGAGAACAGAGGCCCCAGTTTAAAATAAATCCTCCCACAACTCCCCCTCTTTTTCAGAGCTGTTTATCAGTTGGTTCAGTTGAGTTTGGCACAGCTGAGGGAGCCAAGTGGAGGGGACCGACTGCAGTTGCTATGCTACTGAGGGCAAGGTCCACAAATTCACAGCTCCTGAAGACCCTCCACACCTGGTGGAGGTTCAGCATCAGAGGGAAAAGGCAACAACGTGCTGATGTCAGGCAGCTCCCCTCCCAGGCATCAGAATAGCTCATGCAGCTGTGGCTCCCAGAGGGTTTTCTTCCCTCCTTGGTGAAAGGATGTCCAGCTGGCAGTGCAACTCCCTGCTCTCTGGGGACACAGCTACAAACACTCTTTGCTCAGGATGACTCCAAATCCAGCAGTATCTCTGCTGCTTTCCAAGGACATGCAAACTAACCAGGGCCTTGGTACAGAAGAACAAGTCAAATACAACTGGCATGCAGGGCGCAAAAAGGGAGGCTCGTGGCTGTTTTCATTTTGACTGCCCTGGAATAATCCTCAAGAAAATACCTATATAGGCAAACATTACAAAAAAACCCATTACACAGGAGAAGAAGCTGCCAATCAGACTGTTCTTGAGAACACTTCAGTATGAGACCTTGCATCTTTTAGTTCTTTGACTAGGTAGCCAACCTGTGTACCTAAGAGCCTATTAATGTTGACAACCTCTTTTCCCCATACGTTTTAGCAATGGGAAAAAGGTCTCTAATACATCCACTTCCAACCCATTTTGTGAGAACAGGCAGTTATGTAGCTATGAGATACCCTATTACTTCCCTGTTGAGGAAAAAGCCTGCAGTGTGAGCTCATCTTTTATTGGATGGAGAAACCACATAGGAGGAGGATGCTACAAAAGCCCTAAAGCAATAAAATCTTAATCAGAGATTATTGGTCACCAAGGAGTAAGTTCCTCACTCAAGGTGGCTCTCCTGCCTTTATTTTCTATTTTGATCAAATGAAGTTTAAGAAGAAGAAGGCTATCACCCTAAGACACCTGCAAGGGAAACAGCCTTTGCTCTTTCAGTACCCACTGAAGTGCACCATCCAGAGGGCCCACACAGATCTGCTCTTTAATTTGTGACCAACAGAATGGTGATGAATCAAACTGTTTTGTTGTGAAACACAAACCATCCAAGTGTTGCTGCTCTTACAAGTCACTAAAAGTCATCACTGCTGGCCCTGTTCTCCAGTGTTTACTGCTTACAGCTAACAGTGAAAAGCAGTACACGAGAAGTCTGGAGCTGATTGAGCTGGCTAGAAAACCACTGGTATATCTCACCACCCACTTATTTCCAGAAAAAAACACAACATTGGCTTCAAGTGCTGACAGCCCTTATGGCTTTGGCTATAAACTTAAAGGAGGGCTTCATGGTTCCATGAAACTTTCAGAGCTTATACTTCAAACTACACACTAAGACATATCTGCACTTTCAACTTGTTATGAACCTGTGTACTCTTTATGCTCCAAGTTCTGTGCATTTCTGCAGGTAAAAGCATCTACTATTTGTTACTACTTTATTTTTAAAGGCAAAACTGAAATTCACTGCATGTGATTTGCATTATGGAGAACCAGTGGCAATTTAAATGTAACCATTTAACTTTTTCATTATCATCCCCTACAATACACACAATTCTTCTTTCAGGCAGATGAGCAGATTGGTTGAAACTGCCCCTCTATATTTCTGAAGAGTTAAAGATCTTACAACAGCAGAATCCCCAGGCTGGGTCCAACCTTGTTTTGTGTGTGTTCAGCATTTCAGCCTCTGCTGCTTCTCCTGACATACTCTGCCTTACAGAGCTACCCATGTTAAACCATTCCTTTATTGCAGAGTCCAAACTTCTTTTTTCTTACTTCCATTTTACTGTCCCTGAGTTTCACTGCTCAAAGATCAGCCAATAGAGAAAAACTGAGAAAAAAGAAGTTAACAATTATCAATCTAGAAAGAATAAGTGTTAACACCAGGCAGCAAGAGAAGGGGCACAGTCACAAACACAGCTGCTAGATTCCTGGCTATCCATGGGCACTAAGGAGTGTGGAAAGAACAGAGATTACTAGATACATTCATTTTCTAAGAGCAGAAATAATGAGGCTAAACAAAGGTGGAAATTAAAAAAAACCAAACACCATGTTCATAGTGCTCAAGTCAATACATTGTGCAAAAGTCAAACAGACCACACGTGCTAAGACTCTTCCAGAAAAACAGGACAGAAGTATTGTAGACAGCTCTGAAGATGCTAAAAGGCTGTGGAAGCTATTCTGCAAGTTATGTGGTTAAGAAAGAAACCAAAAAGTAGCTAAACCAAAAGATTTCTTCATCCCCAAAAGACATTACTGACATGTGGGGTAACTTCTTTTCAAAAGAGTTAATACTTTGTGGGTTTTTTCCCCAAAAAAGTCTTTAAAAGTGCATCTATATAAAAATATTCTAGCTCACAAATTACACCCCTATGTCAATTTTCTGTTTTAAAAGCTCACTTTGTGTGCTCTGTCACCTGAGAAAAATAAACTTCTGCTGTTCTTTTTCAGGAATTAAATCAAATCCTGATTCAGATTTCTATCAAGTAATGGATTCTTTTTCACAGCCAATATAGGCTGCCCTAAGAATAAATCTTATGAAGAAATAAGGCTGCAACTTTAGAGAGTGCTATAGAAATGTGAGAGATTTATCAGAAGCAGAAAACACAGTATGAGCAATCAACACAACTGCTAATAAATATTGCAAGCAAGTGGCAGTTACCAATTTAGATCCATGAAACAGATGGAGACTTTGCTGACTACATGAACCCAGAAAGCAGTTGCACCATCGAATGTACGATGTAGAAGCAAAAGGATTGCAATGTTTACAATAAAGATGGATAATTAGAATATTATGAAAGAGACTAATGAGGAGGCAGGTTAACCATGAACATAATGCTGTGCAAAGGTCTGAGCTTCCTTCAGTGAAGTGGGAAGGGTTGTGAAGTTCAAAAAGAACAGAAACACTGCTGGAGTTAGTGACATATTAAGATAACAGCAGATATTTGGAGCCATCAGTTTAAAATTTATTGAAGGGAAATTATCTAGATTAATCTAAAATAAAAGTATGAGATAAATCCTGCAAGTGGATGCAAAACCTCAGAAGGCAGCAAAGTAAATGTGGAACCAAGGAGCAGATGAAATACAGTTGTATACATTGGTGCATACTGGTGCTGGAAGGCAGGGCACAGCTATGTTTTGCCTTGGGATACAGCTCTCCCTGGAGAAAGCCTTCACCATGCCCTCCCACGATGGTGGAAGAGAAGGAAAAGTTCAGGGACACGATGGAACTCTTATTATCTGGAGTCAGGCCATACACAGATTCAGGTAGGCACCCCTGCACAGGAGACAGGAGTTACAGATTCTTCTGCATCAGCAGGTTTCAAACCTTTCATTGATAGGTAAAATCAAGCTGCTGTCCTGACCAGATCAGGTGACTGTATTGTCTTGTAGTACCCACCTATAAACCAGAACCACTCAGAGACAGGCCAGCTCAGGATGCCCCTGCAGTGCAGAACTTGTTTAATTTGCTGCCTTTTGTCCTCCTCCCCTAAGGAGAAAATCTATGGTGAGCAAGTTCCTTTGTATCTCTGTGCTATGATGTTGTCCGTGCTGCAAAGTAAGCCACCTGCTAACTGGGATTAGAACAAATATCCTCACAATTCCCATGTCTTGAACAGCACACTTTTATTACCACACTGCATTAAGCTAAGCATACAAGAGCTCTCTAAATACTGCAGAATTTTGAGCACATGGTACTTTTTACAGCAAGAAGCATACCTGAAATTACCAGTTCAGGACATTTCTCAATGTTGGTCATTGAGAACCACCTCAGAAAAAACCCTACCTCCTCAGGCCAAACTAGTAGCAGATAAGAACTTAATGGGGAGAGTTAAGTGGCCATGAGTGTCCTTCTCTGACACTAGGACCAGCCAGGGTGATGCAAGACCCTTGAAAAGTGATGCTGTGAACCTCCCCATTTTGACCTGGGGCTGCATCAGATCACGTGGATGAAAGTAGAAAAAGTGAACTGAAACATACTCAAGTTAACTAATGTGACTATTACATGACGTCTAGCATACTAATGGACACTACATATATTGCTTTGCTACACATAGTTGTGGCAAGAACTACTGTTACTAAAACCTAAAACCTGTAAGTTTTCTCAATTTGTTACCCAAAGTTTTATCATTTCTGCAAAGAGGGCAGCACAGTTTTGGCAAAACTGCAAAGAAAGCTTGATTTAAAGATTGGTTTATTTGCTCCTCTTCTGACTTACACTACTAATTATCCTGATAAAACAGCCCTGAAGGCAGTAATCAGATCAAGGCCTCAGTAAATACACACACAAACACTTCCCAGAAGAGCAAGCACAAGTAACAGGAAATAAAATCTTTATAGTTGTACACATATAGAGCAGCATATGGTCCTGTACCCAGTATAATCCAGTATGACCGCTCCCATGACCTGAGTAGAAAACACAGATCAAGATTTTGGTTCCACTGACATTTTTACCTCAGAAGGCAGAAGGAGGAAAAAGCCCCACTTAAAAAGAGGTTTATTTGAACCCAAAGCTAACCCAGGCTACCACAAAGCCCACAAACTGTTATTACCACGACAGAGTACAGCCCTGTGTCAGGAGTAAGTGATGAGGAACAAAACAAGGGAAGCTAAAACCAGGTTTGGCACCGAGGAAGCTCAGAGATACATGAATTAAGCTTCAGAGGCCACAGTCTTATATTATCTAACGACAAGGGAAAAATCCAGCTTAAAATTACCTTTTTTTTTTTTTTTTTTTTTGGTCAGGTTAGTCTTAATTTAGGTCAGATCAACCTGATGCACTGCACAAACACACCGCTGCTCACGCCGTGAGAAGAAAAGAGCAGCGTGGATGGAGACAGAACCATGGGAGGCAAAAAAAAAAAGGTGCAAACGCCTGTGGGCAGTGTCAGCAATATCGCCCGTGGCCACACCAGCAGGATGCTACCGTGGCACATCAGATGACACTGCCGGGCTGCTGGCAACCGCTGAGAAGAACATTGATGGGGGGGGGGGAAAGGGAGGNNNNGACTGGGGACGGCGGGGCTGGAGCCGAGGAGAAGGGGCTGAGGGGTGTACCGGTTCTACGCTCGCCGAAGGAAAGCGGCGGTCTCAGCCCGCCGGCGACCCGGTTCGGCAGCGCGCCCTCAGCCCCCGTGCTCCGCTGCCGGGGAGGGGGCTCACCTCAGGCGTTCCGGGAGCCGCGGTGGCAGGGAACAATGTCCCAGGTGCGACCCTAACTTGCCATTCTTGTTGCAATGTCTGGAATCGCTTCAGTCGAACTGTTAACTCTGAAGCCTACTGATGGTGGCTGTGGCGTCAGGGACTACATCTCTGCTGCTCAGAAGACAGAAAATTTACAAGGGAGGCAGTGGCTGAGATCTCTCCAAGTTGCTTGGCTGAAGGAGGTCTGATGAAGAGGCTGCAGCTGACTTGCTTGGCTTTAAAATCCTACAGGCCCCAAGTTCAAAATCAGAGACCAGATTGTATTGTCTGCAGTGATGGTGATAAAGCTCTTCCCTCTGCCTGCTGGCTGATGCTCAGTCTAGAGAAGCACTGTGAGCCAACAGGCCTGTGAAGCACCAACTTGGAGGGCAAGTGGCCACGGGCAGATGCCTTCACTTTTGGTACAAAGGGCACATTAAGACTGAGGCTCACTTGGGCACCTCTTTAGTGATCCCTTGATCTAACATTCCATGACCACAGCCACAAGTGCAGAGCCACTGTTCAGCCTGTTTTCCAAAGACTTTTCCAGATTTCACGCCTTCCCTGAAAAAAACAGGTTGATATCCAGCTGCACTGGAGCATTACAAAAGCCCTTCCATAGTCAGGGCTAACCAAGAGAAGAAGTGATTCATCCAGGTAATAAGGAGACAGGGGAAACTGTAGTGATTCTGTCTATCATTTTGTTTAACTACATTTCTACAATTTATAGAGTGAATGTTGTTAGCTGTCCTAGTGCACTTCCCTGCCAGGATTTAATATTGCAAGGTCCTGTGTTGCTTACACAGTTTCCAGTGAGGGCGGTCTGTATTGTTTTTGATTTATAGATGGGCAAATGAGGGAATGGGAGAGAACTCCCAGAAGCCCACTGAGGTGGAAGGGAAGAGCAGATGTTAGGCTTTATTTTGTTTTCTGACTCGTGGATCTCTCTCTCTCACAGCAGTCATGCGAGCACATTTATCAGGCACAATATGCATGCTCTGCTACTCTCACAACATTTCTAATTCAAGTTACTGCATCCTCACACAATGCAATTGATCTAAGGAAACAATTTACTCTTTTCAGTTCCCCCTTTTCTAAAAACAGGATTTTATTTATTGATTTACTCATTCCTAAACCAAAGCACTTAAATCAAGGATGATGGTCAGCTATGTGCAATTCTCTACGTAGTAATAATACCAATGACCCTGAGTCTAAAAGACTCATCATGTAAGCTCATTATAAGCACTGGGCATACACAGCTACAATTACATCCCAAAGAACAACAGTTTGCACACAGAGCAGCAGTTTCAGCTGCTTACCAGCCATCATCCAGGGCAGCTAAGTGAAAACTTGCCAGCTGGAAGGAGGAAACAAAATTCTCCTTATTTGAAGAGGTTGCACTCACTTCAGAGGTTGTTTCTTCACTTCAGTATGGAATAAAAAAATGTCTATGGCCCATGCTGTGTCCCCAAGATGTGTGTGAATTTCATTCTCTTTATCAGGGTTCATGCATATACAAACACTCTTTAACCAGCATCCAGTTACCTACAGCCTGAGCCCAGATTTAGTCCAGATTGCCCTGTCCAGGCTCCTCCTGCAGCTCCTGTGGGCCTTCTCTCCCTTCCCCTGGTTGGAGAGGCAGCAAAGGAATCAGGCTCTTTTGAGGAGGGAGAATTTCTAGGAAAGTTTTCTCCCCTTCATCCCCCACATCATGGCATGTGGAGGAAATGGAGAAGGAGACACCTGTACTGGAGCAGCTCAGAAATGTTTCTTTTGTTTTTGCAGGACCCACCCAGTCAGTGATCCCATGCCTGGGATGTACCTTGCCTGCTCCCCACACCTTGCTTGCTCTGCCCTGTCCTGGGATGACTGCCAGCACAGGGTGGTTTGCAACAGCCTCTCTTGCTGTTCTGAGTCAGAACCTGGAATGCTGTAAGCACAGGTCAGCCAGTCCCTGCTTCCAGTGTAGTTATGAACTGAGAAATCTGGGCTCTCTCTTTGGGTTTTGTTTAGTTTTTTGGGTTTTGGGTGGTTTGTTTTGGGTTTTTTTGATCCTTAATCAAAGGAACCCACTGCAGATTTAGCCTTCACGAAATTGCACCATGACATTTGTCACAGCCTGAGGAGGGTCGTGCAAGCCTTGCACCCCATCCCCACTGCCTGTGACAGGCCACAGGAACTGGCTGTCAGCTGCCACTGGAGATTCCTCCTCCTGGGCACACCTGAGGTGGTGGCACCAGGCTGGTGCTGCCAGAGTGAACCACCAGGTCGGTGTAGGAGTGGTGCTTCCTGGACAATGGCAGTCCTGGGAACTGTATGCAGCCACTCCTTTATGCTAGACAAACTTTGAAAGGAAAAGCAAACTGAGATTATTTGACTAAACTGCTTAACAAACCAGCACCTGTTTCATGGAGGAAGAAAGGGGGAACGAGGTAACATGCCAAATAGTTTTGAGACAAAGTGACTTTCACTGTTTTCACCGACCTTCATGATTGTTTCCTGGTTCCCTCCAGGCAGAAAGCTCCCCTGCCCAGTTAGCCCCACAACTTACACAGCAACCTTTTATATAAGTTTCACCCTTGGGCTTTATTTTCTTTGACCTGAGCACAACCTTGTAGTGAAGCTCCCCTTTTTATCCTGCTCTCTGGGTAGAGTTCTACTCAGTGTAATTCCACCTTGATTGCTTTCTTGATGCACATCCTCAAGTCTCAAGTTTTGATCCACGTATACCCACACTTGCCAAAGAATAGCCCTGGGGTGGTTTTCCTGGTTGGGCAAACCCAACCAGGCATAATACTGGGTTAGCTGCAAATAGATATAACAGCATAATGCCTCTCCTCTTGCCAAAAGTTTAAAAAAGTTTCATCACCTCCAAGGATGTGACCTTGCATTCATCCGTGTTTAATAATATTTCACTTCAGAGCTGTTCATTACACAAGCTGTAAGTGAGGACTGTGAATGAAGCTCATTCAAGGTTTGACACAGGCTACATATGATGGCAGGAGAACAGCCATGGGGACAAAAATGCATTTTGAAGTAGCTGACTCCTGAGCTCAGCATGCCAAGATGATGGACAGGACATTCTGTCTGTGCTGGGATTCTTGGTTGTTGCACTTCTGTTCCCTGCTGCTAGGCATGGCAAAGGAAAGGTTTCCTGAGTCTCTAGCTGACACTTCCTTAAAGCCTGTTCAGCCTTAGGTGCACAACTCCTGCTCCCAGGCAGCCAGATGGCAAGCTGCAGTCCAGTCACTCTTTAATTAACTTTGGGGTTTTTTTCCCTCAGTGGGTTGTTTCTGAGAGAAAGGGAGCTGACAGCATGTTTGTTCACATGAGATTGCTTTGGCCTGGCAGTTCCCTGAGTCTGTACTCAGAATTTTAAAGTGTCGTTGAGTTGTGTCATCACCATAAAAGCAGAAGCTGAGAATCCAAGCGGATTTCTAGGATGTGTCTGAAGAATTTGTGTAAGTCTGCAGGTTTATTGCAAGTCATATGCAAGTGGACAGCACATGAAACAAAGCTGAGAGGGCAAACTCATCTGAGGACTTGGTTACTGTGCACTGTTCAGATGCTGAAGTGTATAATACACTTTAAACTCAGCTACAGCAATCACTGACCTGTAAGCAGCTCCTCTACACCCTGTGAAGTTGCTTGTGTGCATGGCTCACAACATACATAAATAAACTGTTGGCTGGAAGGTTCAAGACATCTCCCTTTGCACAGATAAAAATGCCAACCTGCATTATCATCCCATCTAGATTGAAAAAGCAGGAAGGTGTAAAGAATGCCAACTAAAACGTCCAGGTGTAAAACCAACATGTAGAAAGAGGAAAATATATAAGTAAGAGATTAAAAGTAAGTTTACCCTGCAGTTCAGAGATGTGAAACAGGTTTTACATTTGTTACACAGCTGCCCTTAGCAATCAAGCTGTGGCAGCACACACGTCATATTCTACTGAGGCCCCAGTGAACAGCAAAGGCCAAGCTCCACCTTGCTACAGAGCACAAAAACATGGTCTAGAAAAGAACAAGCAGAGGGATGGTTGGGGAAGGTGTATCAGCTCACCAAGCCCGAATATACAGAGGGTAGAAAGGATTAGAAAGGAAGCAGCCAAATAACAAAAGGAAAATGATTATGGAATACTTTTCTCCTTCAGAAGCAGCAAATCTGGAAGGCAGAAAGTACTGGAGGTTGGATGCATCAGAAAGGAGGTGGAGGGAAGTGATGCTGAATCAGAAGAGTTTTAAATCTAAAGGATGAAACATATTTCCTGCATCTCTCACTGCAATGAGATCTCTGTAGATGAAGAACTTTAAAAAAATTACTTTGAGGCCATGTTGCTTCTGACATCAGAACATTTTGCAAAGCAAGACTTTGGGAACAATGACATACATCTCACAGGCAGTAATTTCACTGCAGAGATGAGACAAGGACAGAGCTGCCTGGAAAACAGCAGAGGTGCACTCTGCTACTTTGCATCAAAAATTGTTTTGGTTTTTTGATTTTTTTTTAAAATTAATATTTGTTGAATCATATCCCAGATGAACAAGCAGAGTCCTCCCCCTGGTGGCAAGTGAAATAAAAGGATCAATAATTTTTTACAGGCATGTCAATCTAAGAATATAAATGAAATAAGAAGCATCAGACAGGACCTATTTTTATTAGGTCAACTGATACAGCTGGGAAAAAAAGACAATTTTACAGAACACAGATCCTTTTCAAGACTTACACAGAATTATTTAATTTGAAGACTGATACAACTTAAGAATAGTTGTCGAGTTCAATTTCATAGTTAATTTATTAGACAATTTGCATGAGAAGCACAGGATAAAACCTGGAGAATAACTTCTAGTGGTGGGGCAGGGCAATGGTAATGTGCAGTAATCCCATTATTTCCACTGAGTCCTCGTCTTCTAGTGCCCAATTGAATTTTGGTATCTAAAATCCCTTGAAAGCAGACTGTTGGGAAAGTAATGTTCATTATGATACTGAGAAGTAAAAATGGACTCAGTGGACAAGTTTAGTTTATTGTACACAGCAATTTTCCCTAACCAATGTCCTCAGAGAGCTCTATAAAAGTTATCTGTAGAAAATTATCTGTCTTTGTTATGGGAAGTCATAGCAAGTGCCTTTAGGACAGGATTTTTTTTTCCTTTTGGACAGGATTTGTTCCTTTTGATTAGTTTGGTAAGTAAAGGGAGAGCCATTTTTTTTTTTTTCTTCAGTAAGGCTTTTGTCACTGCCTCCCATAGCATCCTCATAGACAAAGTGGTGAAGTACCACCTAAATAAATGGGCTGTGAGGAAGACAGTAAAGACTGAAAACTGGGAGAACTGCTTGGCTGAAAGGGGCTCATCACTAGTGGAGTACCCCTGGGGTTGATACTTTATAAACATCTTCATTAGCAGCCTGGGTGAATGGACAGAGTCCACTCTGGGCAAACTGCTAAAGAAAACAACACCAGAGAGCAGTTGATAACCAGATGGCTGTGCTGCCATTCAGAAGGACCTCAACAGGCTGGAGAGAGGGACAGAGAGGGTTGTCAGGAAGTTTAACATAGGGAAATGCAAAGTCCTTCACCTGAGGAGGAATAATCTATGCATCAGTGCAGGCTGGAGGCTGACTGTCTGGAAAGCTGCTCTGCAGAGGAGGATGTAGGAGTCCAGGTGGAGACCAAATTGACCCTGAGCCAGCAACAACCCTTCTGGCAAAGAAAGCCAACAGCATCCTGGGCTGCATTTGGTAAAGTGTTACCAGCAGGCTGAGAAAGCTGATCTTTTCCCCTCTGTTTTTCCTTTTCAGCTCCACTGAAACACATACACTAGGTATGCTCTTAACAGTATAGACAGTCCAAGAATGGCTGAATTGTAATTACATGGAAAAACAACTTTGGAATGGTAAAAAGGAGAAACCTTTTTCAGCTGTGACATTCAACATTAATAACGACTGCAACATCAACAAAATCAGACTTAGGAAAGCTACACCTTCTACCACAAAACACTGTCTGTTTATGTTTATGTTTAAAAAGGTTTAATTTTACACCCTGGTACAAAAATACAGTACAATGTGATGGCAAGGCTTTAGCCAAAAAACATTCAAAGAATAAAAGGGGAACCCCCATAAAGCTTCAACATAACCCACCCTCACTTAATGAGACAATCAAAAGGTGAGTGCACATGGAAAAAAATTAAATCTCTGCCCAAAGGCAAATAAAGATTAATCACACACAGTTTTACATAAAAACATGTTTGCAGAACTAATAAATTCACATGCTTTTTGGACATTCATGAAATTCATATGACTTGGCTTAGTGGCAGAATTCATGGTTAAGGATGTCAACAAAACACTTTGCCCAGGAACATGCCCCATTCATAGGAATCCCCAGTAAAAATAATGGCATCACACAACACCAGTGAGAAAAGAGGGATCCAACCCTGACAAAGCATTGAAATGTCAGCTACTTCTAGTTATTCCAACCACAGTTAGTCCTCAGCTCAGCATTTTGCCTTACCTCCCTCTTAAAACCAAGTATTAGTGGTTGCTCAAATGCACAAATCAATGTGTTTGAACATTACCTGGGTGCAAACAACCTTTACAGTGCAAACTGCCATGCAGAGGAGGAGATAACACTGTGATTGATGCATGAGGGTGAACTCCAAACAGGGTTTAACCTAACATTGTTGACAGGAGAATTAAGTCCCTCCAGTGCACCTACATTCTTAGTCTGTTTAATCATTTCTTTTTTTAGAGTTTTGAAGTGATGGGAAAGGATCATTTGGTGTGCTCATTATAGTTCATCTCCCAGGTGTTTTTGTTTGAAAGCATCACCCGTTAGCTTCTCCTGGGCTTCCTTCATCCCTTGGACAACTAAAAGATTAGACAGAGACACAAGAATTATTTATGAATCTCAAGATGAAAAAAACAAGGTGTCTTGGTAATGTGTTTTAAAATAACACAGTTACAGAATGTAGCTCTATAAGTTTACCTGTGAAAAAACCAAAACCAAACAGTCCCATGCCCCTTTGGCAGCTATTTGTGTCTGGATCACACAAATTGCATGATTTTCCATGCTACACCTGGAGACAAAGTTTAGGTCCTGTAGACATTACAGTAGGTATGAAGGTGAATCATGATTCTGAACATGGTTCCTCAAGGCATAAGAGAATCACTCACCTGTGTTGATCTAACAGATTCCAGTTATGTTGTAAAGTATCATCATTTTTCTCCATCCAAAAGTGAAGGTGTATCCTCTACTCAGGACATACTCAAGAGTTTTATCTCACTAAAAATACACCTCAAACTACTTTGTACACACCTTGATCAGCATTGGTATAGAAATACTTGTAGCTGGGGTTTCCTTTCTCATTTATGATTTCTGGGTGGACTTTTCCACTGGGGTCTATGAAACATAAAACCAAAGAGGAAATTTAGGTGGCAACAATGAGAACACAGTCTTATGAATGGATACAACTGCTGAGGATGCCTTACCCATGAAAAGGATTCTGGGAATGTAACCTCCATCAGGACTAAAGGCTTCATCCTTTGGCTCTTCATCATCCTATCAAAGCAAGACAAAAGAGAAGGAATATATTAGCAAGGTACTTTACAAAACACAATAAGAAACAAGCTATTGTTAAAGAAACAAGCTATTGTCTCCTGATTCCATTTACCCTGAGTAATTTGCATCTTGAACAAACACTAGGTAACTGCAGTATCTTCCACTCTCAAAAAGAAAGATATTTTCATCTAAACAAGTATCATTTGTAAAAATAATCCTTTTTTTTTTCTCTTCTATCAATTTGCAGTAAACACTCCACTTTAGTATGTTTGTTATGCCATGAGTGAATGAATATAAATTCCTTTATTACAGCAACAGAATGACATAAGGTACAAACTGGTAAAGAGACAATAGCAGTTTAATTTAACATAATTAAACTAACCAGACTGAAGAAAATTATTTTTAAAACAATCAGCTGTATCAATCAGTCCTGGATACCTATTCAGGAGTGCACAACTTAGGATGCACACAAAAGAGGATGCAACCAGTTAAGCAGGATTCCAAATGTTTAATTACAAGCCAGTAACATGGACACAAATAAGAGGGCAGCCTACCTCAAGGTTGACCATAACAAAATTATGGGCAAGTTCAGAGATCTCCTTGGATTCAGCAAACTTTGGCTTTAAAGCTAATTAAAAGGGGAAAAAAATAAAAAGAAGAGATGCATAAAGACAGTGGAAAAGATTTCAGGTTTTCAGGTCAGCATCAAAATCTCAACTGGTACTTTTCAAAAACTAGTGAGTAAATGGAATATATGTGTCAAACCATTTAAACCAGGCTCACAACTGCAGGTAACTGAAGCAACCCTTCCTGAGCAGCCATCTGATAAAGCCTGGCCAACATACACCTTCATATTTGAACCAATGGAACAGAAGTAAAAATCTTAATGTAAACCACCAGTTCTTACTGAACTAGCTCATCCTCTGGGCTTAGCCATCATGTCCAGCTTGTTTGTTTGCAATAATGAAAGACAAAGCCTCACCCTGGAAGAATCACCAGCTGAAAGTAAGGCAATTTAAACTTAATTCTTGAAGATCACTCATCCTGTTCCATTTTTTATTGCCAAGTGCAGGAGAGATTGCAGCCACTACAGAAGTGCAGTATTGCAGCTTTCAGTTTGTGCCACTTAGGCATGGCTGGCTTTGGGCAGTGCTACCAGGTAAAGTCATGCAATATTATACTGCTCTAGATGAAATACAAATAGTGTTAGCTACATTTTACATACAAAAATTCATTAAAAATATTAGCAAGTTCCAGTATTACATCCACTTACCTTTGCAAGCTCCACACCAGGACTTGTGGATGATAACCATAAGAGGCAATCCACTTAAAAAAAAAAAAAAAAAAAAATGTTGAAGAAATACAGTTGAGCCTCTAAATCAAATTCTAGTACATGTACATTTTAACAGTCAAGACTTTTACAAAGGCTACGTGTAACAGGAAATATATAAAGACACGAGATTCTGCTGCATTCTGAGGTTGTCTTGCAAAGTTTTCCCAGTTTTAAAACATGTATAATAACAATTTATTTTAACTGCCAGTGAAGAACTGCTCATGTAGAGGAGGAGACTTTCTCTTTGGAAGGTTTGCTCTTAGCAGTTTATATTTGCTCAAATAGACAACTGGGCCTTTTATTTTATTTTATTGGAAGTACTTAGTGGCACCATCTGTTTGAGAGATCTCAGGATGGATTTTGGTGGCTGCTGAAGGCAACCCAGTGGATGGCAGTCATATATCCATTCCTCTCCTCAGTACAGTTTGGATGTTTCAGTCACTGCCTGTGTCCAAGACCTTCCAAGGAGCAGTAATCACAGTAACCCAGCAAACCCTCTGGCTGACAGGCGTGTTGGTATGAAATGGACCTGTGACAAATGTGAGAAGTGCCAGGACTGAGGAGGGGAAAGGCCTGTGTGGAACTGCAGCCCAAATAAACTGCAATACAAAAGATCAATGCTACTGTTAACTCTCTTTTTCCATAGAATTCTCTTGACTCTTATTACACGGAGGTTAAGTTTCCATCACTCTGAGATATGTTTTATTTACCCCTGATCTTCAAAAAATCCCTTCAGCATTTTACCTTCTGGCAAAGCCAAGCTTACCAAGCTCAATTTCTCTAACTCCACTTCTCATGCAGGCTGCATTATGCGACAAAGAAACCTTAAAAACATGGTAAGTTTCACACATTTCCTGATCTTAGGGATCCAATTAATCGGCCACTTCACTGCTCCTGACCATTCTGCATCAATTGTACCTTTCCAGCAAGCAAAGTGATACGGCTACAGGTGATTTTTGTGGCAGTTAAGCACAGCCACGTAATACAACACTTACCTCCACACTTCTGAGCATGCTGAAGTCCTTACTAACACTTTCATTTTCCTACCAACAGCTGAACTGGTGAAAGCTGACTAAGGCAATAAAGACTAAGAACAAGAATTGGGTATCTCATCCCTTTTCTATTACCAGTAAATGCCTTAAGCTATGGATGAGTATCCAAGGGAAGCTGCTAATAATGATGCAGCTTCCAGAACAAGTGAAGGAAAAGAAGGAATCAAGAAAAGCACACAGAGAACATACTCTATGGGTACTTCTTTCAGGGCATGCCAAGCAAAGCAAAGTTTAAGCTTTCTGTTGTAAACTCTGTTACCATTTTGGACATTTAATATTAAGAGAATTTCTCACAAACAGAGAAATTACAAACACCTTGGACACGATGGCAACTGAACTACTCACTAGCAGAACTAAAGTACAAGTTTTTCTTTAGCTGTAGATGGATATGAAAGGAAATCTCTACTTAGCAGCATCCAGTTATGGCCTTCAGAACCAGGAAAGGGTGGAGAGGAAGCAATTAACATTTGGAGTAGTTCAAACAGAAGCCTGCTGTTTATAATTAACCAATATGTCACCATCTTTACATGGGACTCTGTTTGCAGTAAGAAGCAAGAATTTACGTTTCCCTAGTAAAGCTTCTATTGCATCAGCCTCCTCTCCCTGATGACAATAAAATTCTTATTTCCCCATTGTTTCCATACAAGATTTTGCCTCTTTCTTGAGGAGAGGCTCATTGAAGTATGGAAAATACACATTGTTTATCACCAGGGATCACTGCTTCATGCCAGAAGAGTAACCATAGGGTAACCAGTAGTGCAACATGCTTTTTTTTTTTTTTTTGAGGTAAAAGAGATTTTCAATGCAGATTTTAAATGGAAAAGCTTGCAGTCTTGAAATACCAACTCTTAGCCAGTGCAAATTCACAGAAATTGTGAAGATACTGAATGCATTTTCTCAGCTTTATTTTCTTTACCTTGACCGAGAAAATAAACTGATTTACATCAAAATCTTTTTATAGTCATTTCTCAGTTCTGCAATGCATAGGTCCACCTAGCAGCTGGTAACAGTCACTGTAATTGAAGTAACCCTTCCTGCCCTCTCAGAAAGATGCTACACATTCAATTACAACCAAAAGCCACAATTTATTAAAATGAGTGATGAAGCATCAACCAGAAAGTGAAAAGTTTACAAGAGCTACATATGTGGTATAGCAAAGACTGAAATGAGTTGAAAAGAAGCACAAAGCTAAGTGACCCATCACAGCAGGTGCAGACCTGTAAGAGTTTACCCAGAACAGACATTGCCATTTTAGCTCACTCTTCCTATGAGAGCACTCATTCTCAAACAACTGGTGGTACCTTGCAGAGAAAAGGCATAGCAAATCATTCCAATACAGTCCTGCAGTAAATAAGGACTTTACTCCATTTAAGGCACAAATTTTATTGTTAGACCTGAATCAGAGAGGCAAGATTGCTAAGCCAGCACCCTTCTGTTGTGCAGTCTGCAAATAGCTCCCAGATTAAGCAAGGGATTTTTAAACAGCTGCATCCTAAAAAATACAACCTCTTCCAGTTCTGGACCTGAAGTCTCTCCTGCAGTTTAACATTATCTGGAGAGAGTATTGAAAAAAACAATCTTCCTATTCAAGACATACACAAGCCAGTGCAAGGGAGAAAAGTTTTCCCTACAGTCATCATTTTTGGGCTTTCATGTTCAGACACCATTTGATTACTGGGGTGTAGGTCTCCACTGGAGACTTGACTTGCTTGGGGATGCAGCAGTAGCTCTCCTGTTTGAAAGATGGAAGCAAGGAGAACTCAGGGGTGGGGGAACAGCATCCCAACAGATCCTCTTAGTGGTCCAGCTTGCTCATCTGCTGCAGGGACGAGGCATCCATCCTCCCAGAGCTGCTGTTGCTGTATCTGACTAGCAGCAGGTAGGACCCAGTGCCTGGAAAGCACGTTCTTACTGTTCCCAGTACTTTGGGACCGGACCACGGCCACCGCCGCGTGTGGCACTGGGGACAGGGCTCACTGGATGCTGCGGCTCAGGTACTGGATGAACATGCTGGCCAGCTGGGGCAAGTTCTCGTCACTGGGCTGCATCTTGGTGTAGCTGATGAACTGCCTCCGCAGCCGGCTCAGCTCGGCCATGCTGACGGCCCGGCTCAACACCAGCCCTTCGGCGACACCGGGGACGCGGATCACCTCCCCGGGCTGCGCCCCGCTCCTCTGGGCGGCCATAACGGCGGCCAGAACCTCTTGGGTGACCCGATCGAGGTGATGGAGGAACCCGCTGGACTGGAGGGGCTGCGTGCGGGTGGCGCGGTGCGGAGGCGGCGGAGCGCTCTCGAAGAGGGCAGCGCGGATGTCGGCGAGCGGCAGCGGCTCCTCCCCGTGCACCGTGAAGAGCGGATGGTCCCAGCGGTTCCGCGGGTCGGGAGCCTCGAAGGGCGGCGCGTCGGGGCGGCCGGGGCCCCCGGCGCAGTGCAGGAGGCATCGCGCCGTTCCCGCCTGCCTCGCCGCGCAGTACAGCTCGTAGCGGATACTCCGCACCTCGTTGCCCGCATCCACGATCACCACGTCCCGCCGGCTCAGCCGCCGCTCCACTTCGGCCCGCAACGCCGCTCGTCCGCCTTCAGCCTCGGTCACGACGTGCACTTGCCGTTCCGGCCCGCACAGAGCCTCCCGCAGCTNCCCGGAGTGCGGGGGTTTCACGGCGAGCGACCAGGGGAGAGGGGAGACCGACGGGGGCACCGGCCATGGGGGGGGGATGGGGTCCTGATTAAAGGTGCGATTGTGCTATCATTGTCCCCAAAGGCACTCAGTGACGTGATGAGCGCTGGATTCCCACCCTCGCCCCCGGGGGACTCAAAACCGAGACATCCCCGATGCATCCGGATTTTTACAGAGTTGAAATCAAAGTCCTGAAACTTCTGAGACACTGCCTGATGCATCTCACTCAGTGCATAACAGAGAGTTATGGATAATTTTTCATCTGCTGACCTAAGGCCAGACTGAGATTAAAAATACACTTTTTAGATTTTTTTATCTTTTTGGTGGCGACTTCTCACAACCCTTCAATTCACAAGCACTCAAATCAGCAAGTAGGTCTGTGTTTCCAAGAACAGGAGTATCCATTACAGCTGTCCCTTGTTCCAGCTCCTTTTTTTTTTTTTTTTTTTTTTTTGAGCAGAAATTCTCATCCTGCCTAGGCTTCATTGTCTCATTTTAAAGCTTCCTCTGCCTCACTGCAAAGTGATGCTACAACTATTCCTGCAAATACCAAACAGGTATTGAAAATAAATGCTAAAATATCCAATCATAAACCCTTGTAACACTTCTGAACTGTACCATCCTGGTGGATTTGGTGTCTACACTAGAGCGAAGAACTCACCAGATGGATCAGTTTCAGAGGAAAATGCAAACAAAGAGCAAACCTGGAAGGCGTAACAAATTTCTGCCCATGTCAAGATTGCCAGATCTAGGTTTTAAATTTAAAAATACAAAGAGAATCTACCATTTTCCTTCTCACAGAATGAGAAAAGGAATAAATTCAGAAGAAAAAAATGTAAAGCCATAATTTTTTACCTTTAGGATTAATGCAGAATCTTTGTCAATGCTTTTAAAGACACTTCTGGCCTTTAAAGCTAAGTAACATACCTGGCTGCTGCCTCTTTCTTCCCATCTTCTAATGTTCTCCAATGAATGTGATCTCCAAAACCTGCCAGAGATAAGGGTTTATAAATGCTGCATAATTTAACATCAACTAACAGATGAAAACAGTCCAACTCTTAAGTATTTCAACCCATTTTATATTCTATTTTTTAAAATCAAACTATAATCCCAGTCCCCAAAAGACTTCTGCAAATACAATTTAGGTAGTCTTATGAGGAATCCCACTGAAATTAACAAAAACATACCACAGTCATGAAAGTTCTTTATATAAATGCAAACGCCATCAAAATACCCCCAAGATTAAACTTGAAGAGCCTTCTGATTATTCCCCACCCTTTCCCAATCTGTTAACATTTATTAACTGACCAGTGATATATCAAACACGTCAGCGTTTGGCTTCCTAAATCCCACTGAACGTGAACTAGCACAAAACTTTAAGATTCCTAACCCAGCCTACCATCATTAATTGCCCTGCAACTATTACGCTGAGTATTACTGCTGATGACAATTACCATGAAAGAGTAAGGAAGAATGCCATCACACAGATTTTTGAGTGTTACAGTGACTGAACAACGCTGGAAGTACTTTATCCCATTCCCAGATTACAAGTGTTGTTGAGATAAGAGGAAGGGAGCAGACATCTAACACTGCAAAGCAGGGACTGACAGTTTTTTTGATGTGGTAGCCAACACAGCTCTACCTCATATGGCTGAAAGCCACACAGAGAGATGATGTGAAGGAGATCTTGGGAACTACTCATAGGAGAACTCCTTTCAAAGACCTTCTAAGAGGTCTCATTGCTCCAGTAATGCAGAGATCTGCTGAATGACCAAACATCAGCTTCAGTTTGCCCCTTTCCAACTCTGAGGGTCTTGCATCAGTCAGCAACCCCCAAGGCCCAGGGTGTTAAGGGGGGGAAGAATTTGGGAGCTTCATGGGGGTCAGGAGCCACACACTGCCAAGTGCTTACACAGGGGTAAGTGGACATTGTGTCCAGTAGACAACTATGGGAAAGGAGTTGGAGGAAAACAAATTCTGGCTCAGCAAAACCTTGTGGCATCCTAGTTCAGCATCCGGGAGGTTTGAACTGTTGGCACAGTATTTTTATTACCTTATCTCCTCTCCCGATATGAACAACCGGGAACATACATGATGCAACACATCAAATATTTGGTTGTGCTAGCAGTAAGGTGGGGATGCCTTGTCCATGTCCAACCACACACAGGTACCAGCTGCAGAGGCAGCTTCAGACACAAGGCTGCATTTGTACCAGCTGAATGCAGCAGAGCAAAAAACAGTTGGGTTAGCAGAAGGCATGTTTACTCAGAATATCAGCAGGTCAGCTACTTCATTCAAATGCCAACATGTTAGATCAGGGAAAACCTTCTTTTGTTCTAGCTAGGAAAACACTTTTTGAAAGCTTTTTTTTTTTTTTTTTTTTTTTTTTTAACTAAAGCCCACTCTGTGGGGAGCTTCAGTGTGTTTTCAGAAGCTTTACACAGCACTTTACGGAGTGTTTCCTTTTGAATGAAAGTCATCTGTGGAATTGACCATAAAACAAAAGGGGAAACAACTGGGGGCTAGCCAGTACAAAGCTTTGATGTGATTGATCAAAAACCTCGTCTACTGCCAGCCCCGAAGAGATTTCTCTCTCAGACAGACTAAAGCCACCACCACCTGTGGTGAAGCTCCGGGCCCCGCGCTGCGTGGCTGTACCAAGGTGTCAGACATGGCAATCACACCAGGAGGCCTCGGAGAGGAGCCAGAGGAAGGGTGAGGAGCGCTCAGGAGGGATAAGAGAAGCCGAGGGCGAGCGGTAAGAACCATTCAGAACCGGCCAGGTCTGACGGGGTTCCTCAGAACCAGGCGGGGCGAGGGACACTGAGGGGCTGGCTGCCCTCCCCCCGCCTCTCCTCAAGCCTCCCTTACACAAAAGCGGAAGCTCTCGAAAATGAAATTCCTCGGGGTTGTAGCCGGAACAGAAACACGACGGCAAAAAAAATCACCTCAAGATCCCCTCATCTTTAAAGTCACAAGGCACAAGTCCTAAGCGCGGCGGCAGTGCCAGGCCGGCCCGGCCTCCCCCCGCCCCGCCTTCCCCTCGCCGCCGCGGGCTATGAGAACCGGCCCGGCCCCGGCTCACCCATTTACGGCAAAGGCAAAAGTTGGGAGAAAAGCCCAAAGAAAACGTGCGCCTGACCCTTTCCGAGCCCTTCCGCGGCGGAGGCTGCGGAGGCCGCCAGCACCAGGCACAGGCAGAAGATGGAGGCTACCGCAGGCTGAGCCTTCATGGTGTCGGCGCGGGCAGGAGCAGAAGCACCCCGGGTTCAGCCTCTGCACCTCCGGGACGGGACGATCTTGGGTGATTTTTTTTTTTCCCCCCGTTTTTTTTTCCCGTTTTTTTTAAAGCCCAGGAAGTGATGTGAGGCGGATGTGGGCGGTGCCCTCACCTCTCGGTTCGGAGGTGCCGGGAGAGGGTTGGGAAGGGGCTGCTGGAGGGGCTTCCATCCCCAGCCCTCCGAGGGGTGTTCGGACGTTTCCCTCTCCTTCAGAGGACCTCGGCTCCGTGCAGGTAGCCGAGGCCTCTGGGGCAGGGGTACCTCACTCACACCGTGTCCCCAGAACCCTGGTTCCTTGACCAAAACCGAGAGTTACCCCGGCGGGGGCAAGGCAGTGAGGGATTGGTTCCAGCTTTATTCTCCCAAATAAACCCTTCTGTCTCTCTGCTCTCAAGAGTTGCCCAACCGGTTGGGAAAGTAAAACCGACCGCAAGCACTCGTGTAATGGAGGAGGGTTCGCCAAGGGACAAAACGCGCTGATAAGAGGCCGGTGACACATTCGGAGCCGCCGCGTCCCGGGTTTGTGTTCCCGGGCGTCGCTCCCTTCCCTGGGGCGTGGGGCTCTGCCTGGCCCCGGAGACTACAACTCCCAGGGGGCACTGCGCGCACACCTCCCCCTCCACCCCGCCCCTGGCGCTATGCAAATGAGGCTCCGCGGCTCAGCCAATCCGCGGGCGGGCTCGCCCCGTCACGTGGCGCGAAGCTTCCTTTCTCTGTGCGCCTCTCTTTCCTTCCTTGGCCGCCATCTTGTTCTCACCGCGTGTTGGGCAGCGGAGCGTCCGCCGGCCTCAGGTGAGACCTTCCCCCCGTCCACCGGTGCCCCTCCACCGGAGCGGCATCCTTTTCCTTCGCGGCCTCCTGGTTTGGGGTGGGCGAGGAGCCGTCGCAGTTCGTAGCTGTTCCGTCGCCATCCTCTCCTCGGGGTACGGCCGGCGCCCACGNNNTGGGCCGTGGCGGGGCCGTGGGCGCCGGCCGTACCCCGAGGAGAGGATGGGGGAAGGAGGCCGTGAGCCGGGACGCGGTGTGGTGGGGTCTGCCCTGGCGGGGGTGACCTACGGATCTCTTCTGGGGCCGCGGCTCACCGTCCCGGAGGGGTTCTCCTGGCTCCCGAGGGACGGGGCCTTCATTCCTCTCCCCGTGCTTTGGGAGCAGCCAGCGAGCCGCCCTCTTCTGAGACCCTTCACCCACCTGCCCCTTGAGCCCCTCTCCGTGAGGTGATCCCCCGCGGTGCTGGGTCTCCCTGGGTCCCCGCTCACAGGCGGGAGCCCCGTCCCCCCTTCCCTGTGGCTTTCCTGGCACAATGCAAGCGCAGAGGGAGTTTCCCCCTTCATTCAGGGCATCGCTGGTGACTTCACGAGGCAGAGCAGTGAAATGCCTTTCTTATATTAGAAGGCTGGAGCTGTTTTTCCACCCCTTATAGATTATAGGATCTTCCAGTCTTTAAAGATCCCACCTAACTCCTGGAGAAGCCACTGAACTTCGTAGTCTTGGAACTGGATGAATAACTGCCAGAGGTTCATATAGGAAATTTGTCAAGTCATGAACTTCACTGACTCCGGAGCTCTCTTTTTAGTTTAAAACTAGCAAGAGATCAATTCTTTCGAAACAGTGCTCAAAGCAGTGTATTGTTTTCCTAGAAGCAGTCGTGCTGTACGTGCTGGTTTGGGTCTGTACTGAGTCAGTACTTGAGTCAGATGGTTCCAACAGTGAAGTGGCATACTTGAAAACTTACTGTTAGTACCCTTGATGTAAATTCAAACGTTGTGTTGATTTGCCTCATCGTTGTCCAGATGCTTTGGCTGAACAGACTGCTGCTAGACCACTTGGTATTATTTAGGTTAATGTGTATTTGTTTGATGCACTGTTTGGTCAAATTTTCTCTTGAGTATAAAAATCCATTGCAACTTCAAGTGTAATTTTTAAAATGCACTGTGATTTTTATTTTTTTTTAAGTATTCTAATAGTTAACTTGCATTTGTGTCTCATTCTTAATTTTTAGGCACTCCACTATGAATCAAGAAAAACTAGCCAAGCTTCAAGCACAGGTCCGAATAGGAGGCAAGGTAAGAAAAACATCAGAGATGCATTCTTTCCTGTAATTTACAGGTTGAAGGGGAAAGATGCCTAAAATTTATTTTTCAAAACATAGGCTTTAGTTCCTGTGAGGGAGGAAAAAACACAGATGTGTGAGGCCTGAAAAAGACTGGGTTTGTGTGATTTGGATCATAGTGCTGCCTGACATGCAGTCTTGTTCCAGTTCACAAGTGCTGGATGAGTAGTTACCACAGTGTGTAAGCTTTCTTTTTACTTCACTGACTTGTTGTGACCTGCTAAAGCTCAAGCTAAGCTTACCTGTTGGTTGTTCCAGTTCTACTGTTCTCTTCTCCCTGTTGGGGAGTTGCTTCCTTTGTGCCAGCTCCAGGGCTTATCTGACTCTGCACTGAGCTGTTGGTTTTCTCTGAGCCAGCAGGTAGCTAACAAAAAAAGCATGTGGTTTATTCAGTGTGGGTGTTCATCTCCTAACTGTGGGCGGGGTTGTACAAAAGCTTGCAGAGTAGGAATTCCAAAATTGCTGCCCGTGGACCAGTTTAAAAATGTTAATGACATGGTTATGAAAGTGTGAAGTTTTAAAATCACTGCATTTGTGCTGTCTCTTGGGAAACATAAGGTTCTTGCTTAATAGTAAATAATATTTTTATAATCTAGCGTATGGGAAGGAAAAAATACTGCTCCTGTTCTGTCTTTTGCATCTAACTTTGGTTGGATGCAGTTATTTTAGAGGTCTTTTCCAACCAGGACAATTCTGTGAACAAAAACTTGGAAGTTGAGGCTGACATTTAAAGCTGTAGGTGAAGGGGAGGTAAGGTGAAAAGCATTTTCCACTGCAGAGCTTTCTGAAAGCTTACAGAGAAGCTGCTCAGACCATGATACAGCTTTCAAAAATTGAAATGCTGTGAGATTTTGAGAATAGCTGACTGTTGTGCCTTGATTCTTTTCCAGGGAACAGCTCGCAGAAAGAAGAAGGTGGTGCACAGAACAGCTACAGCTGATGACAAAAAACTTCAGAGTTCCCTCAAAAAACTGGCAGTAAATAACATTGCTGGCATTGAAGAGGTATAGATATAAAAATGTGTTTCCTGTTTGAAATTAAATTCACTGTGGTGTCATGGATTTTTTCTTGAACTTTTTTCCCCTCAAAAGCTTACAGGTCTGGTTACTGATAGGTAAAATTATTTGATTGATTGTTGTCTTATTTCTGTTAATGCATACACACATACCTAGAGGAAGAAGGACAAAGATAGTGATAGTAGAAGCCAGTGAGCTGTTTGTTAAAGGATGCTTTTTGCATACACTGCAAAACAAAGCTTCTCTTTATTCTTGGCTTCATGAACTTGATTACCTAATTTAAAGACAAGAGCAGTAAATGCACATGTACTCTGCAGGCATGTCTAAAGCAAAAGTTGTGTGGTGCAGAATATAAAGAAAACCATAAAAATACCTGGAGTAAGAACTTGCCAGTGTGTATTATCAAAATTAGGTCCTGTTACTGCAGCAAAACTCCCAGGATTGTTTGTGGTAGTCACAAGAGAACATTTCTTGCCTCACATCGAAGACTTTGCAAAACCAACTTCTGTGTTAATGTAAGTAGGAATACAAAGGTTTCAGATACTCCTTGAATACATCTACTTTATGTGTCTAAAATAGGAACTGAGATACTATAGAGAGTGATGCTTACATGTGTCAGTTACATGAGGAGATGTTCTTTCATCATGAAGTCAATATTACTGTAGTGCTGGGTTAAAGAAGTGATTGTATTTAATGTGTGATTAATCGAGCAGGGTTTGGAGCTGCCTGCAGAGGTCACTTAGTGCATACCCCTTTTTCAAAAGTACACAGAGGTTCAGTGTAGAAGTGTGGTTTGCCTGGAAGTTTTCATACCTCTGCTACAGAAACAGTTGGTTTTAAGCTTGGTATGTATATGCTGAGCTATGTGGACCCAAAGCAAGACAGTTCTGTTTTGGTCTGGCTTACCTGCCTGCCCTCCACACCCCCCAGTCTTTATACAGACACAGTGTGAAGATTGGTAACTTACATGTTTGTGTATTTCAGATCTCTTCCTTAGTTCTCAAATTTTGGTTTTCTCCCTACAACTTCTACTAAAAAAATACTTATGCATTCTGTGACCTGAGTTTATCACTGCTGTTTGGTTGAATGGTTGCTGGTTTTTTTTTCAGAAAATAATATTTTCCACTTAGCCATGGTTTAGCCAAGCTCAGAAGAAAAACTTGTTTGGTTTTCCATTCTGCCTCCCTTTACTATAAAAACCAAAAGGCCATAAAAACATGCCAGTATAAGCTTTGGCAGGAGGAGCAGAGCAGGCTGCTCTACTGGCTGCAAAACCAGTAGGGTGATTCAGAAGATCAGGGAAGAGAAAGAGAGCAGGGTGACTGAAAGATGTATTAGAGTCATCATGGAATTACTGGGAAGGCACCAGAAGCCTGTTCTGTTGTGACTGGTACACAAAGCTCCAGTTCTGCATGTATCCCTGCCTTTGGTTGCTTCAGAAACTAGGCCAGAGTGTGAGTTTTGTGCTTTTGCCAATTCTGCTGCAGAAACAATAACATTTTCCTGATAGGTGACACAGGTAGCTGGGAATGGTCATGTCTTAAACTGCTGTGGCAAAGCTTTTCTTTTAGAGTTTTTAGTTTGTAAAGAGTTACTACAGAGCTGAAGGGCTTTGCCTTTTGGTGTTTTTTCCCCTCTAGATACTACTGATTTTTACTGGTCCATGCCTTACAGTCTAGTAACTTGTATATGTTTTTTGCCTTTGTTAAAAATGCACATGAACTTTATGATAACATATAACCTTGTGTATGTTTTAATATTTAGTTGAGCATGTTTTATGAAAAAATCACAGTTCTTAAAATCTGCCTTTCTATATAGAATGTGGAAACCTGTATTTTATCATTAACTTATATTTTACTTCCAGTTTAGGTGGTGATAATTCCAGGTGCTTTTGTCATGGTTATATTCTCTAGGAGTACTAGTTTTCAAATTTTTCATGTTTAATAGTTTAAATCTAGTTTTTGAACTTACAAATCTATCATGCTTGCTCAACAAGATGCTGCTGTCTTTTGGTGAAAGTTGCTGTCTTTGAACAGGTGAACATGATTAAAGATGATGGAACAGTTATTCACTTCAACAACCCCAAGGTTCAAGCTTCCCTCTCTGCTAACACTTTTGCAATTACTGGTCACGCAGAGGCCAAACCGATCACAGAAATGCTTCCAGGCATCTTAAGCCAGCTTGGTGCTGACAGCTTAACAAGTCTCAGGAAGTTAGCTGAACAATTCCCAAGACAAGGTAGGTCTTTTCTGGAATCTTGCACTGTTGATTTAAGGAATGTAATGAGGTACTAAAAGTTCAAGAATTACTTAAAAGCACATACACCTTTGATCACTTCTTATGTATTTTCCACTGTTGTGGAAATATGGGGGACAATGACTTTTTTTTTTTCCTTTTTGATTCAATATTCTCTCTGAAAGAAACTGGAAAAAATGATTGAAAAAGGCCTGATTGGAAAAAAAAATGGTAAATTGGTCATGCCAATGGATGTACATGGAATCACTTGATTCCATTTACAGTTGTGTATGACAAATACTTAAGAGAGCAAGTTTACATTTTGACTTGGAAAAGCTCAACAGTTTTTGTTCTCTCTTTTTTTTGGGGGGGGAAGGAAATTGGTTGTTTTCTTTGTCTATACAGAATATGTATCTATTGTGGATACAGATGAGGAAATGTGATTCTTGATGTTCTACTCTGTAATTCCTTTTGGAATTGAACCCAAGATTTGAAAAAATTAAAATCAAAGATTTTACCCAAAATAATAAAGTTGAAATGTTCTAATGTGATTCTCTATTTTATACTTGCCTTGAAATGATGGGAGAATGGTGTTTGTGTCTATGTATGTGTTACAATTATTACTGGATAGTTATAAGCATATTTATTTAATACAGCTTTGATACTAACTTTGGTGTTACAGGAAGTCAGGACAAAAGAGAAGAAATGCTTTCTCTTAATAAAAAAAAAAAAAAAAAGGTTCTTGCATTTCTCTAGATTACTTGTAGTATGCTTCAACTTCCAGAAGGCTAGTTTTGATGCAGGACCCTTTCCTACAGCTGCAGCTTCTTGGTGACTTGAATCATGTGCTAAGTTGGTCCCTGGTGGATACCAGATTACTGTTGCATTGAAACACATGACTTCAGTTAGATGAGTTGGTCAGATGGAGTTTTTTCTGTATCATTTGATCTCTTGCTAGCTCTGCATTAATACCCCTAACCATTTGAAAGTATCTGTGCTCATAACTTTGATACAAGAGTATTCACAATTGGACCTTTTGGTTGTGCTGATTACTTTTGATACTCAGTCATTTGTGTATTTGTCACTGTTGAGAGTTGGGTAAACTTTTTTTTTATCTGTATATTACAATTTTTCTTTTGTTGTTTGGTTGACCTTAATTCTGTATAATAAGCACTCTGCACCAAATTTCTTTTTATAGTGTTGGACAGTAAAGCACCAAAATCTGAAGATATTGATGAAGAAGATGATGATGTCCCAGGTAAGCACATGCATGCTTATATGTCCATCAAATGTGTAAATATTTCAGTTCACACTCATAAATATTTCACTCTCTATTTGATTATACTTCTCACTTGACTAAGGAAGGCTTCGTGTACAGGGCAGCATTAAAACCTGGAGTACTCTGGATTCCAGCTTTTGCAGAAAAGGTTTGCCTTGTGCAAGTTATTTAGTTCTTAAGCAAAAATAGTTTAAAATCCTTTCAGGGAGGTTGAACGGGTGATCTAAATACCCAAATAGGGCTTTAGGGCTGTAAAATTACATGACTGATGTAGTCATCAAGTTGTTTTTAATCAGAATCTGGAATGAGGTTTTTTATTTCTGCATCAGAAGAAACAAAGCTTATGTCAGGGTCTGAAAGTTTCTTGGTAATGAATATTGTCAGTTCTTTACTTGTCAGTAACTGTCTTACCAGTAACCACATTCTTCTGTATCCATCAGTGTGGTGTATTAGTTAAACTGCTAGACTCGGAGGTTTGATTACTCATGCACTGGCACTGGTTTATTTCTCTGTGACCTCACATAACAATCCAGTTCTCTCCAAAATTTTCTGTTTCATGGAGTACAGCAGGTAATGGGTCTCTTTAACTTTTAAGGCATTCTTAAAAGAATGCTGATGATTCAAGACTCAGCTGGAGATAGAGCATTTATGAAAAATTAGATCTTAATCACTGCATGTTAGAACATCCTCTCTTCTGAGTGTTCCTGCATTTCTAGTTCTTTGTGTATGTTCAAACCCTGTTTTCTAAAGCTCTTTGAAATCTGCCCATAATAAATGGTGTACTTGACTAGTTTAAAAAACTGCTTAATCTTTCCTATGCATGATCATTGAACTTCTGAAGGTAATATTACTGGGAATTACTGTATTAAATATCTTCATCTCTTTCAGATCTCGTAGAAAACTTTGATGAAGCATCAAAGAATGAAGCTAACTAAATCATTAATAGTTCTGGAAGCTGGCATGGACTAGATTTAAGAAATCAGCTATGTGGTTCCAAAGTTTTAAAGAAACAGAGAACATCATCTGTTAATAGTTCAGTAATATAAATATTTTGTATTTTTATGATGCTGTTTGTTCAGCATTTTCTGTCAGTTGATTTTGCATTTTGCACTTACTCCCAGGATCTACTCTTTTGGTCAAAAAGAAATGTCAGTGCAGTTCGAGGGGTGTGTGCATGTGCGTGTGTGTATGTGTGTGGGTGTACATATAGTGGAGAACAAATTGGAGAACACTTATTTAACCTTTCCCCTTTTTTCCTTTGGAAGTAGAAATAAAACGAATCTTCAGCATTGTTACTTCTTAATTATCACCAAATAGTTCACAGAAGGTAGTTAAGATTAAACTTTTGTCCACATTTTGCCACCCAGGGGAGTTACACCATTAAAATTTGGGTTTAATCTGCTGTTAAGGATTGTACTTGCAGATGTGTTTCTGATCTGTGCTGAAATGTACACATTTCTTGTCAACCTTACCTTGATCCCAGATGAGCTGTTACACCAGCTTGTTTGGTACAGTAACTTTTTTTAGAAAAAGACTGTCTCAGAAAAGTGTGCGGTTGGTTTTTTATTTTTTAACCTTTATCAACTTTTTCTTTTTTTCTTGTCTCTTTATCCTTCTGAGACAAGCTGATGTTTGACTCCTTCCATGTAGGCGTAGCAGTATGTTCTCCTGTTGATTATGTAGAGTATTACCCATGTCAGAAGGAAAGCAAACACCTTGGTTCTCTACAATCAGGTCCTTTCTTAAACTTGGAGGTCTAGTTGGTAACAGTCCAGTGCACCAGTTTTGCACAGTAACAGATTTTTGCTTGAATAACTTCAAGCTGTTCTCTTGGCATGACTGCATTTACTAGCAGCTGATGATCCACTGTCATTCTTATGGCACTAGGAATTAAATGCACTGTGTGAGCAATGTTTAAGGTGGGAGGCAAGAGTTGTTGACATTTTGCCTTGCCTCCTGCTGAGCAGTTTGTGCAGTGACTTAGCTCTAAAGGGATTTTTTTTTTTTTGCCTGTAACTTACCTTTGCCTATAACCTACCTCTAGGTTTGGTGTAATCTATGTAGTAGCTTCTTAAAAAACACAAATGCTCCTCAGGCATAAGGAGGACATTGGAAGTACTGTTGGTACAGTGCAGTATTTATGACCTTTCTTTAAAATGCTTAATGTGAACCCGTTTTCTCAGAGGCTCTTTTAAGGTTCTTGATGTAATGTGCATTACAGTATAGATAGACATCATTGTAACCTGTGTCAAGGGCAGCTGTGGCTTAAGAAAGCCTTGTTTTTTTTCCCTCTACATCTGTCAATTATGGCTTAATTGGAACATATCAGCTTCTTCTGTAGGTTAGTATGCTAGAGAACTGTAAAAAATACAAAGTGTACAAATACAAACGAGTTCTGGTGACATCATCAGAACCACAGAAGCAGAGCTGTAGTGGTTTGTCACCTGAACTCAGTTTATTTTATAGGCTTTGTTCAGTTTTTCCTGTTGTATTTTATATACTACATGGATCTTGCTACAAAATAAAATAACAGTGCAAAAGAGGAAATGCTCCCTCTTCATGTATTGTCTCCTCCTCCCACCAGCACTAGCTGAGGGAAGGACAGGTGGATGCAGCAGCTGTTCCAAACAGCACCTACACTCTTGCTGACAGTGGCTGAGGAAGATACACACAGGATTAGGGAGAATCCTGTTAGAGCTTTAGGATTCCACACTCTGGTATCCCCACTCTCCTATTTCCCCTGCAGCATTGAAAGAAACTTTGGTTTGTTGCATGGCTAATCTTAAATTGGCTGCAGATGCATTTGTTCTGTTTCATAAGGAAGAGATGTCTGTGTGTGCACAGGCACACCAAATTGCCTTTTGCTGCCTCCTCAGGCTCAATGAAGGATACTAGGAAGCAGGTATTTGCAGTGTTCTTCCATTTGCTTTAGGGGGATAAGTGAAGAACACTTACAAATAGCAAGTGTACTGAGTTTATGTGTGGGCCATTCCTTCTGACTGAATACTAATCAGATCCTGAAAATTTGTGCTCATTGGTTTCTGATGTAGGGAGTATGTCAAAAGTAATTTTGTGAGAGAGTAAGAGTAAGCATTAGAAACTGATTCTGTAAGTTTATATAGTTCAGCTTTCTGATTCCTTCAAAATAACTTCATTTAATTTTTGCTCTTGGTCATGACCATTTACATGTTAAACCCTCACTTTTTTCCTATGTTTGACAACCATTAAACTAACAGAATATGCTAGCTTTTGGAGTTATGTTCAATTTTTTTTCACTGTATCTGAAAACAGTCAACCACTTACGATTTGCTGCTGGAAATACTAGAGCTTATCAATCATTAAACTGATTTTAATTAAAAGTAACCCATCAAGACTGTTGTGGGAAAAGCTATTTTTCTTATTTATTTGTGGTATAACTCTTTAACAGTGAACACGCTGATGGAAATGCAGTTACCAAGAGCAGTTTGGGGGAGTACAAGAAAAACTCCCCACATGAAGGTGAACATTAAAATATTCTTTGCTTGGCTTGAAGCACAATAACCACTGTACTTTTGCATCCCTTGAGCTTGCTAATTAAACACCATTGACAAAGTTATTTGTAAAGATACATATTCAAGATCTTGGCAGTGATAGTTCAGAATGGAGGTTGAAGTATCTCTTGATGTGAGAGAATCAAAAATTAAGTCAGTGAAAACTGAAAGAATAAACTTGGCAAATGTGTAAGGTGGCAAACATCAAGTCTTTCTGCTCTAACAAGTTTGATAATTTAATGATGGACTGGCTGGATTCTCTCAGGCAGAAGGGCAGGTCTGTAAAAACCTGCAGTTTGGGTGCATTTGTGGAAATGCGCAGATTGTGGAAAAAAAATGTTTGTACTGGATGGCAGAGTCACAGTCAGTGGTGCTGGAGACTTGGTACTGAGTGCTGGTAAGGGATTTCTTGTGCAGCACTCCTAAAGTTTGCAGCTAGGAGTTTTGGTAGGGTGGAAGGAGCTGATATACAATACAAATCTTGGAAAAAGTTGGGGTTTTTTTAACTTTGTGCAACAGGAAGGAATTTAGAACTGCTGCTGAAGCTATACTGAACTATGTTGATAATTCATTAGTATTTGTCAACTTTCTGTGGGAACTAGGAGTTATGTACTCCCTTCTGCCAGGATCTTCACAAATAATGTTTTGGATTTGGTGTGTAGCAAAAGGAATATGGGAGGCTTACAGATGATTTAATTACTGAGCAGTGTATTGCTTGACCAGTGTATTGCAGTTAACAGGAAGGAACTGTGGAAGTTATAACAGCACAATAAATCTGTGCTGTAGTTAAGAGAGAAAATTCTGTCTCCTGAGGAATGTCCCAGGGATTCTCCCAAGCTCCCCGGGTATCAGGCTGTGCTGCTTCAGGAGCTAAGGTGTACGGAGAGGCTGCCCTGTAGGTGAAGGTGGGTAAATGCATTCTTCCTCTGGCTCTTAAAATTAGTCTCCTATTATTTGAAGATAATGCTGGTTGTTCAATAAAGTGAACAGAATTTTTTTTTTTTGAGTTCAAGATGACACTAATTATCTGTGTTTTGTACTTGAGCAAATGAAGTGATGCAGAGCAGAAGCACATCACAGTAGCCACTGACTACAGACGTGACAGCAGAAGTACAGGGAATGGTTATTCACATTTAACTGTTTGCTTTCTCATCAAGTAATTTTTTTTTTTATTTTTTTTTTAATTTCCCCTCCTTCAAAGACCAGTTTGCAGACACTGAAGAACTTCACGGATTTATTCAGAAACATGGGGGCTGCACTGTCAATCGAGGATTCAGGTAGCCAAGCAGAGCAAGGGAAGAGAATAGTTCTAAAGTTGGTCATCGTGGTATGTTTGGGTGGAAGCTTGGGGTGATATCTAGAGCAAGGTTATTGGGAACTGGGCTCTCATTTTAGTCTCTGGTACTTTGTATTTGGCAAGAAAAACCAAACTTGTACTTCTTCCAGGGCCTTGGTTTGCCTTTACTTCAGTACTGCCCTACCTCCTGTGTGTGTTATGTAAATTAATGAATGCAAAACCCGGGTGCTTCTTGAGAAATAACCTGCATCTGTGCAAAAGGCATGAAAAGCAACTTCATTTCCATGTGCAAAACACACACTATCTGGTGGGCTGTCAAACTGTTCAGGAGCAGACCCACAGCTTGCTCAGATGCTGGTTTTTCTTGGCATCCTGAAACCTCAAATATTAGGCAGTATTTCCCTGAACTTTGAACACAGATTTTGTAATTTCTGAATTAGTTGCCTCCTTGAAGTAAAAGGAGACATTATCTGCTCGTTTTATTTACTGAAGCTACGTGGTATTTTTTGTAAGGTATCACTGCTAAGGCAAACATAGAAACAGACAGACCTACATTCCAAGGCTGTTTGGTGTTTCAGTGCACAATATCCCAGCTCAATAAAAGTAGTTATATGACCTGTTGCCCTTTCTTGCAACATCCTTGCAGCAGCTATAGTAACTGCTTGTGTCAGAAAGTAACATTAGAAAGTATTTAATGTATTTTTAGATTCTGTCTAATGAAACTTAGCTGACAAAGAAGAGTCAGAGCTGCATGGCCAGCTTTCAGCAGACAATGGGAAATGTGGTGCAAACTACAATTTGAGGCAATGTGTGAAGCTGGAAATTTCGAGGCAATGGGAATTACTGCCATACATAGGTAAGTGAAGACTTAAAATCTCAACAGATTGTCAGTGGGACACCAGACCCTTGCACGCAAACATTGAAGTTCCCTGAAGGGCATTCACTGATTTCAGGCTTCCCTGCCACCAAGGTGGAAAGTAAAAAGTCTTCCCTTTCCTTTGCTTTCCCAAGCACCAGCAGTAGTCACTGATGTCTGAGGTCAACCAGATCAGTGTGCTCATCTTGTTTGTAAATAACTTTTTGTAAAGTTAGTTTTCAGATAGTTTTCAGCTCACCTTACTGGTGAGGCAGACTGTGCAGTTGCACAAGTGCTAAAAGCTTGATGGTCACCTTTAAAAGGAAGGTGTTGGCACAAAGGGCTTGGTAGAGGTGGCCATCCCTCAAACTAGGCTTGCAGACACACCCAAAAGCTGCTGGCTTTGCTTCCCAGGCTTGTCTTGACAAGGAAGTGTGGGGGAACTTGTGGTTCTACTGTTAGGGTCGTCCTGATTTTCGAAAGGATTTTGCCATTTTGAATCATAGAATCATAGAATTAGCCGGGTTGGAAGGGACCTCAGAGATCATCTAGTCCAACCCTTGACCCACCGGAGCAGTTGCTAGACCATGGCACTGAGTGCCACATCCAGTCTTTTTTTTTCAGAATGCCTTGTTAGGCACTGGCATTGTGTGCACTGTGGGCTGATCTGCTGGAGCATGTGTCCCCACTGTGCAGCCACACAGCAGCCAGCCCACTGCTTTGCAGCTACCCAGCTTCCCCCTGTGAGCCCAGTTTGTACATATCTTTTAGATGAAAACTACTTTTTGGGGGGGCAAGCTGTTGAAGTTTCGATTCATGCTGCGGATTCTTGTTCACTGGAAGTGACTTTTTGTTATATACTGAGACTTTCAGTAAGCAATTTCCATGCTATTTTTTCCAGGTCTGGTTTCAAATGGTCTATGAAACATGATCTTTAGTTGAAAAGAGCTGTAACTTGCTTACAGCATTTTTACAGGCTCTGGGGAGTCATGATGCAACGAAAGTTTCTGCTCTTTCTGTTTTGAAATGCTTGGGCTGTTGCTGGAGACTGGTCTGCTCTGTGTGATTGGCAGTTGTAATTACTGATGGCTCCCATTTTTGTGTTTCTGAAGGAAAGCAGAGGGCCTAAAATAATTTTTACTTTGAATAGGATTTCTTGCCCTGCCTGTCTTCAGTCTCCCACTGAAGAAAACAGGAAATGTTACATTTTCTAGTATTTTTTAAAGTCACCTTTCTTTCAGCTGCATGACTTCTGTATTGCTGTAAATTATTAACTTTTGAACACAGGGATATTATCTCTGTCTTCTCTCCTGCCCTTTGAGTTGCAGTGTTGCTTTCATTGGCAGCGTGCACTGAGAAATCATGTTGGCCACTTCCAGCCCGGAAATTGTAATAGTTTATCCCATTACATGGTGATTTTTCCAGCTCAGTCGTCTTGAGAACCTTGAAATAGGCTTTCCATAAAAATATTCCATCCACTATTTTCTTTAAAAGGCTGTAGTCAAATTTGAAGGGATAATCTAGCTATTGTTTCTAGTGTTATGTGTGTTCTATCCTGATGATTGTTTTAAATTATAGAGGATTTTTATAGTGCAGTCTTGATCACTGAGAACTTGGTGACTTCTTTGAACAAGATTGCTTGGTTCTTTGCTAATGTGTGTCTCCTTATTCCCATCTTAACTGATGGAAACATTTCCATCAAAAAAATTACACAGTATTTCTGGTTTTAGTCTGCACTAGCACTCCATGAGTTTGCAGTAAGCTGTAATAAAAGGCTTACACCCACATTTCCTCAGTGCCTCACAGTACCATCACAAATACATGCCAAGTGTATTTTTTCTTGGTCACTTCTGGTTTTGTCATCTCCCTTTCTCTATAACTGTTTCAAGTATTGTCTGAGGCAGCTGTTGAATTTGGGCTCTCAGGTTCATTACAGCTTGGGATGGCCAGCATTTGATTTGTCAGGAAAGAACAAATGGACTAAGTAGCAGTTCAGAACAAGACTTCACTTGCATTGAATAGAAGTGGTGAGAAATTCTACTAGTCTCTCAGCTGAGACATTAATGTGTGTTAAAATTTGTATGAGATGTGCCTCAGTTCAATTTTTGCCCTTCTGTTTTAACTCCTAGGTGTAAGCCAAGATGAGAGAGAGGAGATTAAATACTTGTCCTCAATTAGTTTTACACTTGTAAGCAGTTGTGTGAAAAATGGCTGTGGGAGGAATTTCCTGCATTGTCTACTTGCACAATAAAAACAAGCTTTACAGTTGTTTATACCATAGTTAAGTAATCCTTTTAAATTACAAGTATTTGCAGATTTTATACTCGGAATTTATATATCTCAGAGAGATTTTATATCTCTCTGGTTTGGTAAAAGCAAAATTAAGGATAGATCTCAGATTTTTTTTCCCTTTTTTTTTTTTTTTTTCCCCTTCCCCTTCTCAAGAAAGCAGCTTCCTGCTACATGTACTATTGTTTACTGTGCCCTGTTCTATTGGCTCTTGCTATGCTTAATCCTGTATCAGAGGGAAAATTGTTTTGCAAGGGTTCTCTGGCAGTTTGAAGTGGGCTACCAGTCTTTTTTTAGCCAACTCAAAGCATTTCAGCTGACTTCAGAGTTAGAAACCTGAACAGTTTACAGACATTTCTCATTGAGATATTGGAGAAACAGCCTTTGACTCACAGCACTCCACAAAATCTCAATCATGTGATTTAGCAAGGCATAAGTAAGCCTGGTTGGGTTTTTTTTCTGTAGGCTTAATTACACCCAGTTGAAGCAATGTCCTTTTGCTTGAGCAGGGAGTTGCCACACTGCTATGAAGTCATTGCTATGAGAACAGGAAGGTTCAAGCAGAGCCATGAAGTTTTTAAGAGGAGCAGAAGGAGTGTGTGTGCTCTCGTGTACACTTCCATGGCATTTAGTGGTGGGATTTGTCTGTGACGGTAAGAATGAATGATTCCCTCTTTGCCATCACTACTGACTTAATAAATCAGAACATCAAGGTGAGCATGTGTCTGGCTTTTTGTTTTTTTCCTCATACATACTAATGAAAGAGAAAAGAACTGATGAGGAAGGGGGCATGATCTGCCTGGAATAATTAGCGACTTGTATTCAGCAAGGAGAACTTGACAATACCAGTGAAATTACTGCTGTTCTTACTTTTTTTTTGTGTGTGTGTGTGTGTGATTTAGTGTCTCTGTCAATGCCTGTGGGCTTCCAGAGTGATCCAGTTCATGTTCAGCACCATGCCTGTCAAATGGAAATTTTAGGTATGTTTTCTTGAATAGGAAGGCCAGCACAAGCTGATACACAAAGCATTTGGTGAGCCAGTGCAGCTGCCACCAAAGGGATAATTTCCACCATTAGTAGAAGCAAATGTAGCCAATGCCATTCCAGCCACTCCTGGACTAACACTTGGATCTCAGGAATTGTCTGTTAAAAGCTGAAGGTGCTCAGGGGAGAACAGAGTCTGCAATTAATGTTGCATCATCATACTGTGTAATGGGTCTTACTGGATACTAACTCCTTCTGTACTGTTTTCTGTAAAACGAGGATAAAAGTTAGCCTGTGCATCTTATTATTTAAGGTGTAATCAAATTTATGACAACTGATTTACAGTAATTATAAATGGCAGTAAAATGCATTTACAGGGCTTGGGGCTGCTTCTCTGCAGAAACAGTAGTAGTGTCCTTGCAGGAGAGGGCACTGCCAGCAGGATCCATCTAGCACATACTTTCTTTGAAAGAGACACAAAATGGTGATCCTTCAACAATTTTACAAAAATTGCTTTGATTTCTAATCCTGGCAAATTTAATAATTCTTGTTTACTGGTCAGCTTTCATTTTCATGGCCTGTTACACTAAATGGCATTTTTACTGAGCTCGAGTATTTTCTTGATCAAAGTCTTTACTAAGAAAGAGCACTTTGAACTCCCCTTAGGAAGCCAAATTATTTCTAGTATTTGAAGTTCTTTGCCTGTTTTACAGGTCTAACAAATGCCCCTAAGTCCCACACCAAAATTACCTTGAAACTCAGTCTCTTCAGTGCCTCATTTGTTGATGTTACCTCAGCATTGCCACAGTCATGAAGCCAGGAGCCTGCCACAATTCTTGTAGCCTTACCCTTTTTTATTTAAGCATTCCCCCTGAAGTGTGCATTCCCATGTCTCCATGCCACCTAAAGTTCTGGCTGAGTTTCAGTTTAGTTCATTCATGAGTTTCTTTATTAATGTGCTCAGCTTTTTGCAAACTACAGGGGGAGATGTTTGCTTTCAGTTTTGGGTTTTTTATAGTACAAGGCATTTATTTTTCTTGGGGGGAAAAAAAATCCTAACCTTTTTTCCTGCCTATCCAATGAAAGCATCAATTTGTAACCAAAGAGAGAATGTTTCAATTTGGTTTCAAGATCCTTGGCTTAATTCTGCACTGGACACTGCTTTTGTGCCTGAAGCACCCATCAAAGGTTGAGTGTTCTGTCCAGTCTGCTTTCCTGTTTATTCCTCTCTTGCCTTGCTACAATTTATAAAAGATTTATCTTACACAGTTTATACAAAATCATCTATATACAAAATCTATTTAAAGACTGTCCTATGAAGAGAAAAAGGGATTTGTTGCCAGGTATAATGAATGGGTAAAACAATTGCATCATCCTCCAAGTTCATTCAAACATCATTCCATCTAGACAATTTCTCTGATGATGTTACTTTTTAACATCTTCTTAACATCTTCCTTGAGAATTAGTGAAAGTGACTTATTTCGGAAATATATATGCCAAAAAAATTTTCTCCAAGCCTTTTCTTGCTTTACATTTGCTTGTGTTGTAGCAGTCTGGAGGTAAGGTGCCAAGCCACGTGCCTAGCTGTGCAGACTGCAGTTACTTAAGGCTTCTTTTTTATAATTCTTTTTTAATAATATCATTTTCAGAAAAATAGTTTTAACACACACAAAAAAATAATCATGTGAATAAGATCTTCAGAGAGCAAATTAAACAGCTTGTATCTGCCTTCCCTAGTGAATTTATAGTGTGGGGAATTCCATGTCTGCTCAGCTGACTGCCTTGTTTCTCAAAGCATTTCACTCTGGGTTTTACCTTTTCAGTTAAGCCAATGCTATTTAAAAAGATTATTTCCATGTCAATTGCAAAGCATATAGAAGCTGGAGGCAATTCAGCATTTTGACACTCTTAATTAACTGATAGCCTGTCATGAAAGGAGGTTGTAATTAAATGATATGATAATTTGGTCACGCTGCTTTCCAAAGTATCTTTCTATCCCAGCATAATAATAATTTAGGTTGTTTAGGTGGTAACATCAGGCCTGTATATGGGCTTCTCCTTCCTCAGTGCCTATTCAATAAGTGTTGGTCATGGTTCAAAATAGCTTTAAGAAAATAAATTCCAATCAGGTTTTGGTGAAAGAGGAAATAGAAATTTTTTTAAAATTGCTGTCAGAGACTGGGGCCTGTCATCCTGTTGTGAACATGTTGTGTAGTGTATGACAGCCTACATGTCCTGTAAGGGATATTCATATATTGAGGTTTGCAGGGTTTCTAGGGCAAGCCAGTTGGGTTTCTGAAAAATGATTTGAGGAAACAAAAGATAATTTTTATGGTTTCAGAGCCTGTGGCATGCTTGTTTCTGGGGTATTGCTAATGATTTAAGTGAGAATGGATTTTGATTTGCCCCAGAATATTTTTAATTAATGAAGATTATGCTGTCTTCAACTAGAGGGGCGAGTGTTGAAATGGGAGTGCTTTTACTGGATAAGCAAACATAGTTTTCCAGAGGTATTCCAGGGCAGACAAATCCCTAACACAGCCTGACAGTGTTACTGTTCAGAAATGAGGGGGATTTGCCAGAAGCCAGTAATACCCATTGCATTTTGAGCCAGGTTCTTTTGACATCCATTTTCTGATGTGCTGCCCTGGGGAAATCTGCCCTCTATTCATCTCTTCAATCCTTTAGTAACATCACTTGTGCCAGGAACATCATAATGCTGAGTGCCATGGCAGAGACATTACTATGAATATTCTGAAGATCCTTGCATGGTGTGTGATGAAGTGATCTTTGGGGAATAAGTGAAACAAAAGCATGTGTAGGATATCCTTTAATTCAATGAAGAATGTGGGTGGAGAAGCAATTGAAATGAACAAGATGCTCTGTATTTTCGTTAATGCCTTGAATACTTCAGGGTGCACTTAAATCTTTGTGTGTGTGAAAAGTTTCACTACTCAAAGAACTAAATCAGCAGGAGCTCATGGGTTGTTTTTTAGCCATCACCTTCTCCACCTGCCCTCCATTGCACCTTTGCCCTGAGGGATGGGAACCATGTTCCCTGTGGCTGTTCTGATGGAGGAGAAATAACCATACTGAGAAGCTGAGACCTCTGTATGACTGACTGACAAGCTGTATGCTGCTTAAATGTCGTAGAGCTGCTGCCTTCCCTCTGCTGTGCCCTCAGTAGTGGCAGTCACTTGTGACTTGTGGCAGTCACCAGTTGCCTCTTTCAAGGTTGGCTGAACTTGAGCAGCTTGTCCCTGAGTTAAGGGGACAGGAAGATGTGGCTGCACCTGCAGCACAGACATGTATGCCTTTCTTTTTGAGAAGACATAGCTTAAAAAATCTGCATGCACAAAGGGTGGAGGTTTTGGTGCCCAAGCACCCGTTGCCATTATGGAGGAGTAGGGTGGCAAAGGTCAGCATGCCAACAGCAGGTAACCTGAAGCAGCACTGCAAAGTGGTGCCTGCCAGCTTCCTTCAAGGGTAAAATCCCTTTTGCTGGGGTTTTACTCCATGCATTGAATGATTTAATTACAAAAAACCCAAGAGCCAGAGCTTGAGAGTCATGTGTGTCCATGCATAGCAGCTATTCATTTATCTCCAGAACACAAAGAAGGGAAATGCTTAAGATAACAATGAGCCAACTATATCTACCACTTCCTTCCAAGTAAGTTTCAGTTCTTTTTCCTTCTAAAGGAAACCCAGCTCCTACTTTGAAAGCAGAAAGATCTAAAGGGTAAATTACAATATACATATTAGATTAAACCCTTCACTTAAACACTGACAGAAAAAAATATGTATATTCTAAATTAAGGCTTATACTCTTGTTATATCAAAAAGAAACCCAAACAAAACCCACCCTTGAACACCACCAACAGCCACACTGGAAATACGTAACTGCACATTCACAGACATCTTAATACCTGTACACTTGGACTGAGGACTTTTTCTGAGAGGTATTTCCTATCTCAGTCAGAAGCCATGAGCCTCTTACAAGATGTGTGCCTTTCCCATGCTCCTGCTGTCCCTCATGACACACAACTCATAGGATTCCTGTCTTCTACAAAGAGCAGCAGCTTTCTCCCTCCTCCTCCATGTTCACAGACCTGGTGATGGAGGAAGGCATTGAGGAAAGTTTTATTGTAGCCTCTCAGGGCTCCCCACTGCAGAGGGTGGATGTGTCTGTCTGGTGCTGCTCTTCCAGCATGTGCTCTGTGAGAAGTCAGAAGTGGTAGATTCTGGCCTCATTCTGTTTGCTTTGTCCTTCCACCTTCTTCTTCCATTTATATTTAGGTTCCTTTGACATAATCACAGAATGGGAGAGATGGGAAGGGATCTCTGGAGGTTGCCCTGGACCATGCCCAGTAGAGTTTTAATGTATCTCCAAGGGTTGAGCCTCCACAGCCTTTGTGTGTGTTTGGCTGCCCTCACAGTAGAGAAAATTTTTTTATGTGTAAGGTGAATTTCCAGAATATTAAATGGTTTAGACAAAAGCAAGCTAAAGCTGTCTAGGGCTGTTCCAGAAGGATGTGTTAACTTTCAAGTTAGATCATCCCAGAAGAAAAACTGTTTTTTCAGCTGGTCTGGTGACCGTGTGGGTACCTCTGCTTGTTGTTGTATAACTACTGTCCCCCAAAAGAGAAGACAGTAGCACCAAGGCTATGACAGTGATTCTCCAGCTGGTGATGTGGCCCTCTCAGCAATAACCATGGGCCTCAGCCTGTCAATAAGGATCTAACAAGTTCTAAAAGCTAAAAATGTCACCATAAAAAGATGCAGAGAACTTGCCATTTAAAGAGAAATAGAAAATATCATAATTTTTGCAGAACAAAGATGGATCAGAAGGAGCACTGGAGAAATAAACAGAATAGAGGATTATACAGAGCAAGTAAAATTGATTGTTCCTATATGAGAAAAAAAAGGGGATTATGTTAAATTGTGCAGTACAGCATTTACATTCCATTAAAGGAAATACTTTTAAAGTACCACAATTAGTGCATGGAACTCACTGTTATAAGACATCACAGATTAAAACAGGATTCTAAAAGGATTAGATTTTTTCTGTATAAAATATGTATCCATTTATATTAGATAAGCACAACAATAAACGGAGTTATTTAATTTGTATACAGAGCCTGTGATAAAATCTGACAGCTTCTTTGGTAATAGAAGAGAGTTATGTTGAAAGAAACAAAAGACTTGCATCACTTCAACACTCTTAATAATGGGTTATTTAATAATACCTATATTTATATGATTTTTCAGTTTCATTTTGTACTATGTATAATTAAGCTCAAGGCAAGCTTAAATTGTAGTGGTTTTGATTTCTTTCAATTGGTTTTGTTCTCAGGATTTTCCTTGCATGTTAAGTGTTGACATTAGAGGGAGTGGGTTTCTGTTCACAAAAAGAGTCATTCAAAAATGCTCCACAAAACATCCTCTGTGCTACTGTTTGCTGGTGGAATTCCTTTCTGAAGGGTCTGATGCAGTTTGTTCCCAGCCAGCATATGGAATAAGCCTTTCCTCTAGGAGTGCATCAAGCACTGAGTACCTTCACTGAAGCCCACACAAATGCCTGAGACCAACTTTATGAGCTTGTCAGCTCTCTTGTAGACCTACATCTGGTCTAGTCTTTAGAGAATCTTGGTTGAAAAAATCACCAGACTGTGATTTCTTTTGGCCATGAAGTGTGGCATTGTTGGTGGCATGTATGGAAACGTGCATCTGGTATTTTAGAAAGGGCTATCAACAACTTAGAAACTTCTTTCTAGAAGTGTTGAGCTTTGCTGGGCCCTCCTTCCTCATCAATAGAGCATACTTAAGGCAGATTTATTTATTTTTTTTAAAACAAACTTACATGAATGATGAGTTTTATCAAAGCAATTTGAATCTCAAGTCTTCTACCTTCCACCATGCTCTGGCAAAGCTCCAACATTATTCCTGGGCTGCTGTCACGTTTGAATGATGGAAGGTTTTATATGATGGAGGGAATCAAATAGTATCTCAGCCAAGTGATATCCCAATATACAAGGGATGTAAAAGCAGTTCTGTGATTCTAGTCCAAACTCTTAATTGTATGTTTTTTACCAGTGTGGAGCAGGTTGCTTAATCCTCGCAGGGGAACTTCCAGGTTTCAACTAATTGTAATGTACTTTTAGATCTTCAAATGGAAAATGCATGTTTCTCAGCATTTTAGAAAGATAAAGTTGTCTAGGTGGAACTAACCTTTCAGATTCCTATTCCTTTTTGAATCTGAGAGGTCTTTTTTTTCAGTGAACCAGAGACATATTTAAGGGGTGATTTCATATCTTCCAAATTATAGTTTTTAATGTATTCACCATAGTAATACTTTTCATAGGAGGCTCTCCAGGTGGTTTCACAGACCTTCATCAGGCCTCATGCAATACTTACGCTGTAAATACAACTACTTGTAGTGTACACATAAGGAGAGAGGATCAGATGAGTTAAATGAGCTGAAGTGTTGAACAAGAACCTGTTTCTCCCGATTCCAAACCCTGGTAGGTTTTTTTAATACTGAACACAGAGATGTTCATTTGGAACAGCCTCACAAATACTCATACCCCTTGGGTATTCACTAAAGGCATTTCCAGCTTCTGGCAAGACAAGGAATATAATCAGAAAGGTACATATATATTTCCAGGGCTTCCAAATAGAGATGAATAGCAAAATAAACAGTAAGAATGAAATTATCCAAATGCTTGTTGTTAACAAGGACTACTGAACGCTGTAATTTGACCTCTTGCTTAGCAGAGGTTTTCAGATCACTTAAGTATCACATCTCTGTCTCAAATATCAAGTCCAAATAACAACCTTTGAAAAGTTGTCTTGTGAGCACTGTAAAAATGGCCCTTGTTTTGCACCTGGATTTGTGTCTTCTCCCTCTCATCTCTTCCTTGCAGTAACTCCAGCCCTGCCACCTCTGTGCTGACCCTTCTCACACAGTGACCTCAGCTTCCTGCAGCATTCCTAGGATGAAACACCATGTGCTGGGAGCAAGGCAGAGCTGTGTCCATTCTGCAGTGTGGTAACAAACCTGAGCTGGACTCTCTTTGGCTTGCCCCCTCTGGGTCTGGCCATGGATTGCTACAAAACTTGTAAGAACTTAATTTCCTTGGAGACTTACCCCTTTTTCAACTGCAGCAGAAATTGGTCAAGAGATCCTCAAGATACAGGACAAGGAAGGGAAATGGAAAGACAAACAGCTTAGCTGAGTGTTGTTTCCTTATGAAGCTGGGACTAATAAGCTAAAATGGTGCCAGAGGGAGAGAAAAACTAAAAATCAAGGTGCAATTAAAGTCTAAAGCCCTTGTTCATGCTTACACAGAAATTTAACACAGATGCAATGATCTTCTAGAGCCCCAGACAGGCCACTGCCTGGAATATGGAGAGAAAAGTGAATGATGTTTCAAGATGTTTCAGCATAGACAGTAAAGAAGTTATGTCCTCTTTTAAATGATTAACCTAAGTGAGTTTACTGTTGGGAAGGATTAACATGATACATTTTTTTTTTTTTACTCCTGAGAATACATGGCATGTTTAAAATTTAAAGTAGACAAAGTAAGAATAAGTATTCAACATGGAATGACTCTAAATTGCCCCACAAAACACTGTGATGACCTAGCAGGTCTTTTTCTTTTCTAGAGATTAAGTTACATCCGGTGGAAAATGCATCATAGATGAATTAAGTGCCCATGTATTAGTGTCTTTATTGTATGACTCACTAATACTGAATTAACCTTAATAGAGGATTCTGAGGATGTTTAGCCAAGCACTTTTATTGATTCAGATTGTTCTGCTGGTACTTAAGGATAATGCATGAAGCCTGCACAAAATTTAGAAAGAAAAAAAAAATCAAAGATCCAAGATTGATGAGGTAATAAAGATTCCAGCCACAGGAGCTGGACTTGTGACTCAGCCACTAGATGGCAAAATCAGGACATTGTAACCTTCACTGCAGTTCTCTTAGTGTCTTTCCAAGGGTGTAATCGGCGAGGTTTTCTGGTTTGGTGGGGGTTTTGTTTGTTTGTTTTTAGAACAGCAACTGGTTATATGACCACTAAGCACTCTACTACAAGTCGTGCTAGTCATGAACATTTACAGTTATGTTTTTGTCAGAGTGTGGAATGCAAACGGTTAGGAGCTACTGCATGGAAAACAAACAAAAAAATCATTTTATTTCATGGAATTATGAATAAAAGCTTCGGTCACCCAAGAAGTTTGGATGCTTAGGTTCACAGCACAGGCCTTTTCTACTCAAGATCAGTAGAAGACTGAGTATTTGTATCAGGAACTACACTGGGAAATTAATGAACATTTTGCTGCAAGGTTTCCTAATTGCTGGATGATACAAGACCAGAGCAGCAGCTTTGTGAAAGTTTCCATCAGTGCCAGATTCTGGCGAGGTCTTGAGCTTCATGTAGCATCCTTTATCCAAGTCAGTCTTTCACTTGCTAATATCAAGTATTCCTGTTCTTCTCTCCCCTGGTTCTTATCCTCTCCTGCACAATGCCTGTTTATCATCAAGCATCTCTCCTCTGCTCCCACTAAAACTCCCACTCAACTGTTTAGAGACCAGGGGTGGGTCAGCTTTGGTGTGGCCCTAATAGAGTGCTTGGCATGAGCACCATCAGTACCCTGCCTGTGACAGGGGACAGAAGCAGGTGGCAGATAAAGAGTTTAGTGGCAGGATAATCACAGAGTCATGCTTGTCAGCTGTAACCTCCCAGCTTCCAGCACCCTACCTCTCAGGCTTGCTGAGTGAGTATGCAGAATGCTTCAAAGCATTTGCTTTCTGGGAGCAGGTCCAGCCCATCCCTTCATCCCAAGTAAATGTTAGCATCCAAAGGGCTGCTCCCATCATGTGCTCAAGAGCACATGATCTGTGTCAGATGATGCTGAAAGGGATTGTTTGGTTGATTGTAACAGGTTTTTACTTTAGTGCCCAAGGACATTCACTTCTGCATAGAGAGTAACCAGAATCCACAGCTGTGATCAGGCAGTTCTATCTCTTGGGTAAGAGACTTACAGGAATGAACCCCTGTTTGTCTTTAAAAAAAAATGTTTTTTTAAAGCACCTGATTTTTATTTTGACATTTCCAGAGCTGGGAAATCTAATTTCATCCTCCTTAAAGTGTCTCAGTGATTAATTACCTTCACTCACATAAGGCCTCACCAGAAAGCTGAACACCTTTGCCTTTGACATGAAGTCACTGAGTTTTGGAAGTACCTGTGATTGAGTCACCCTTTCACCTTCTTTTTTTAATCTGAAATAGACTGAACATTTTCACTTTCAATCTAAATCACTCTTATTGATCTTCTCTGAACCACTTATATTACAGCTTCCATAAAGGAATTAAAGAATTTGGGTATCAGACTTCAGAAGCAGTTGGACTACTGCCAGAAAAACAAATAAAGGCATCTTTCTATATTCTCCTGTTAATGAAACTAAGGGTTGCATTAGCCTGTTGGCCACAGCACCACACCACATGCTCGTTTTCTTCTGGCTACATGTGATGACTCTTGAGGTTTTTGAGCAAGAACTTGTTAGAGAACAAATTCTCTCCTATACTCATGGTCTTCATTCTTTGGTGCATGTTTTTACATCTGGCTGTACAGAAATGCATATCACTTGCTGTCAAGTTGCCTCAGATATTTTACATCATGATTTGTTATTTATTTATCACTTCCTGTTGCTTACATCACTTCATAGAATCATAGAAAACTTGCAAACTTTTTAAGTGATGGCTTTATGCTTTCTTAAGAGACATTAATATCAATATAATTTAGTGTAGAAATAATTACCATAGGACCCAGAAACACATTATTTGTTGATGACTTCCTATATCTCCCCTCTGTAACTGTCAGCCATAGTTTGAACAATTTCATATATGCTGTGATGAGTCTGTATCATTTGAGCTTGCTAATTAAAATGCTGAAAGTTACCAAAACAAATATTTTGTAGAACTACTTACCTTGATCAACCAAAATTGTAATGCCTTTACAAAATCAGATTATTTTAGCAAGATTTATTTTCCACAATAATTGTCATTTATTTTGTTTCCATCCTTTAATTGTTTTAAAATCATGTAATGTAGATAATGTCCCATTGAATTCTTGTCAGTCTAGCAGGTGGTAATTACACTGGTCACAATATTTATCATTTTAAAATATTGGTACCATATTTCATCCAGTCCTCTGGAACTTCAACAGTGTTCCAAGTTTTATTGAAAATCAACATTAATGATCTAAAGATACTCTGTGCCAGTGCTTTTAGAACTTTTGGATGCAAGTTACCTATACCTGCTGCTGTCCAGCTTTATTACCTTCTGATTAATATCCACCCTGGTGCCTGTTGTAATGGAATAAATTTCATCACCATCATATGATATTCGTATATTATCTGGCTCTTCCCCAAATACAGACCAGAAAAGAGTTATTGAGCTCTTCTGCCTTCCCTACGTTCATACAACTGCTCTATTAAAACAAACTAGCAACCAATCAAAGTCTTTACTAAGCTTCATTTTTCACCAAGTTTCTGACAGGTTAACCAAGCAGTTAAAAACCATCCTCTTATTTATCCATAACTCTGTTTTTCTTAGATTACTTCTCCATCATTTTGAATCCTGTATCAATTGCCCATAACTCCTAGTTCCCAGTGTACATAGACTGCTACAGATACACATCTTTTCATTGGCCCTGTAACTCTCTGCTCCCCCTTTCAATCCTCAACTCATAGTTTTCTCTCACTGTGGTCTTCTCATCCATTTTCAAGTTCTCTCCCTTTTGGAAGCTGGAGTCTCCTCTTCTGTATGCTCTTCTTCCTTCGCACTTTCTCATACAGAGCTGGGCAAAGATGGTGAGAGTCTTGGGAAGAAAGGTGGTAAATTTATTATCAAATGTCTGTGCTATCATGTAGGGTACTATTAGGTATGATTTCTTATCAAGATGCTGTGGAGGGCTGACTGATGTGAGGCTGATGTATGCAGAGGAGTTGAAGATACTTTTTAGAGGATTTGTAACGCTGAGACCTGCACCCAGTGTGCAAAGCAGAAGTCAAGGTCCATGTGTCAGCTTTGCTGGGACTTGAGATGGAAATTACTGATCTGGTTTGTGTATTGTTTTTTCTCACTGTTCATACCCAAATATCTCCTGTTTGGACACTAGCAGAGGGAGCACACTGAGAACACAAGATGGGCAAACTCAGGTGTCTGGCACCACAACTGCCTGGAGCCCCAAACTTGAGTTTTGCTGAGTTCCTGCTCCTCTGGATACATCTTAATTGTGAACAAGACCTGTGGTATCCAAGATACATACAGATACCAAGGAGGGACAGAGCATCAGACCATGGCTGCATCACCTTAACTCATAGAGAGGTTTCCCATTGCTCCTAACTCCTTTTTTTCTTTGCATGCTTTCATAAGACAACCTTCTTAAAAATCAACCAATTATTGCATCCTTCAGGTAAAAACTTGCAGTATTTGATGTAGATATGTAGACAGCAAACCTGTGCACTTGCATGCGTTTGGCCAGAGGGTACAAAGTGTTACCTTGTTCACCTTTTAATTTATTTCCTCTTTGTTTGTCAGGCATATTGTGTGTTTAGCAGTTTGAGGTGTTGCATGAAAATTGTTTGGAGGATAGTCATTGTGTATGGAACTGATCTGAAATCCTCATCTGTACTTTGCAAGCATGACACCACTAATTGCTAGAGAGATTGCAGGTTGGGGGTAACCAGGAATGCTTTATGGGAACAAATAAGCCCCATCTCCATTAACATGCTGCTACCAGCTATGATGGATTAACATATTTTAACTCCTCAGCTCTTAGCCCATGGACTGATGACTCAGTTGATTTGGAGTATCTTTTATTTTCTGCTTGAAAAGCACATAGTTCTATCAGAATCAATGAATAAACATTAAGTGCTTCCTTCTCATTTCAAGCGGGATGGGCTGATGCTCTGGGAGCAAGAAGGCTTGGGTTTTATCACCAAGGCTCATTACACCGTGTGTGGGGAATTCACGGAGAAAAGTCAAACCTGCCGGAGAGTGCCAGCCCGTCAGAGAGGAGGCCTGAGAAGTGGGAATGTCGGTGTGACTGCATTAGCAGCACCCACACACGGCCTTCCCGCCCTACCTAGGGCTGACCCGGGGCCCCGCCATGGGACCGAACCAGCGCCGTCCCAAGGTGAGGGCACAGCGGCTCTCCCTCCTTCCCAAAGGCGTGGGGTGACCCATTTCTGAGGGGGAGCCATAGTGGGGTGTTGCCTGAGAGGGATTCCTGAGGAGAAGGATTCCAAGGGTGGTTGGTGCGGGAAGGGTGAGGTGCTGGAGGGGCGGTGAGGTGCTGGAGGGGCAGTGAGGCGCCGGTGCCCTTCGCCCGTCAGAGAGCGGCTGCGCGGCTGTACCGGGCGCGGCAGCCCGGGGCTGAACGCCCGCTCCTCGTCCCTTCGGACCCGCAGCGCTGCTGGAGTCACGGGCGGGAGAGTGACATTTCCTTGAGTTCCCGAGTGCCTTCAGCCCGGCGGGAAACAGGCCCGATCCCGGAATGGGCGCCGCCGCGGCCGCCTCCTCTTAGAGAGGATCGGTGAGGCTCCGGGCGCATGCTATGGCTTGGCAAAGCCTGTCAGTTTGCCATCGAGAATGCTCCTGTGAGGAGCGTGTTTTTTTTCTTGTTTTCTTTCTGGAATCTTGCTTTGCCGAAGACTTAAACGTGTCGTCCACCGGCATACCCACTCACCCCTCAGGGTGTCCGTGCACGGGCGGCTGTGGGTGTCCCACACTGTTCGTGTCCCTCTCTGATTTTCAAGGCACTCGACACGAAATGGCGAAATAAAACCTGAGCGGTTTTAAAACCTGAAGAGCAGCCGGTTTCGGGACACGTCTCTCGGCCGAGGGCACACCGGCCACATCGTTTGCGGCTCCCCCCCGGTGCCGCCCTCCCCGTATGCGGTGTGTGTGTGTGCGTGCGGGAGGCCCTGCCTGCGGGGCCCCGCGGGCTCGGCGGGACCCCAAGGGGGAAGGGAGAGAGGTAAACCGTGCAGGTTCCCTACACGGCGCGTTCCCCCGCGCCGGGTGACTCCTCCCGCTCTCCGTGAGGCAACCGAGCTCGGAGGTGGCGGCGAGGCCTGGACAGCCCCCCGCGCCGCG